>OY783192.1:36183219-36487662 GCA_963678675.1 Xiphydria camelus | reverse complement strand
TCGCTGCTCACCGCGAGGCAGAACCCGAAGAAGGACGCCTCACCTCTCCTCGAAGGTCGCGAAGAAGTCGCCGTGCCGCGTCGCTTCCCGTTGACTGGTGCTCGCCGTCGGGCCGCACATCAGCGAACAATCCGTGCCGTGGTAACGCAGGTGCAGAAAGTGCTCGGTGAAGATTCGCGACTCCGCGAAGCCCTGCTCGCGTAGCTTCGCGCGCACCTTCGCCTCGAGCGCGTCCAGACGATCGTCCAGACGCCCGAAGGACTCTGAATGAGCAGATCAAGTCATGAGGGGTCTCGCGTGATCGGACGTCGAGCGATGGGTTCGCACCTTTCTCGTAGACCTCGGCGCTCGGCTCCTGTCCCTCCTCGACGACGTCTGCGAGAGCCATGCCGTAAGCCGAGAGAATCCCGGCGTACTTGTGCACGAATACCGTGCCCATGCCCAAGGAGCGGGCGATGGCGCACGCGTGCTGTCCACCCGCACCTCCGAAGCAGGCCAGAACGTGGCCCGCGGTGTCGTAGCCTTTAGCCTGCGTGAGGGCGCGTATCGGACGACACATGGTCTCGTTGGCGACCCTCACGAACCCCATGGCCACCTGCTCGACCGACAGCCTTTCCGCCTTCGTCGGGTGACCCTCGCCGAGCAAGAATTCGTTGATCTGAAAGAGACGGATCGACTCGCGAACGAGGATTCGAGGGCGTCGTCGGCCCTCCGCTTTCCGACGCGTGGACGAGTGGGTGTTGAGCTCACCTCGTTCGTCAGCTCGCGAAACAATTCCACCGTCCTCGACTTGTCGATCGGCTCGTTCTCCTCGGGTCCGAAGATCTTCGGGAAGTATTCGGGCAGCAAACGTCCCAGCAAGAGGTTGGCGTCAGTAACGGTCAAGGGACCACCTTTCTTGTAACAAGCGGGACCGGGATGAGCGCCGGCGCTCTCCGGTCCCACCGCGAAGAGGCCCGATCGGAACAGGAGCATCGATCCACCGCCGGCCGCGACCGTATTCACGTCCAGCTGTGAATCGCGCGGAAAGACACGATTTTTGGATGAAAGCGCGTCGAGTCGACGTGACCCGAAGGCTGAGAGAAAGTCAGAGCGAGTACCTGAGCGGTCTGCACGGTCACCCCGGCGGTGGTGCTCTCGTATACGTGCTCGTAACTTCCGCCGTATCGACTGACATCGGTCGAAGTTCCCCCCATATCGAACCCGATCACCGGATGATCCGTTTCCCTTCGGTAAGTCGTCACGGCGTATCCCACGACGCCACCTGCGGGGCCCGAGATGATAGCGCGCGAACCGTTGAACCTGATCGACGCAATGACCTTGTATCCACCGCCACCGATGACGATTCGTCTACTTACGAGTCCATCGGCGTCAGTCCGCCATCGCTCTGCATGAAGAGCACGTTCACGTCCTTCAGATTGTTCTTAAAGCCCGAGGAGAAGCTGCGCAGGTATCTCTTCACGTGCGGCGTCAGATAGGCGTCGGCCGACGCGGTGAAGCCCCTCGGGACGATCCTGGCCATCGGCATCACCTCGTGGGAGAGGGAAACTTGCGGAAAGCCGCATTCCCTCGCCAGTTCTCCAACCCGTATTTCGTGATCGACGTATCTGCAGCGAGTGAGGCTCGCTGTAGGGTCGCGCCCCGCTTCGTGGCACGCGCGAGGCACACTTACGTGTAACTATGCGCCAGCACGACCGCCAGGCTCTCTATTCCACGCCGCTTCAGCGCTCTCAGCTGCGCCCGCAGATCGTCCTCGTCGAGTTCTCGGATGACGAAGAGCTCCTCCCCCGTCGAGCCCGTCACCCTCCTCCAGCGAGTATCGTCGAGCTTATATCGACCGGGCAAGGCTGGTATCACTCTGCACTTCACCTCTACCACCGTCGAATACAAGACTTCCGGCATGGCCACCTCCTGTTGAAGCGGAAACAAGACGAGAGCGTCGTGCATTTCGTGCCTCTCCTCGGGAAGGGAACGGTTCGCGACGCTTTACCGCGCCTCGAGTACGCACCAAGTCGAAGATGTTCGGCCTGGCCTGGTTACCGATGTACAGGAGGTCCCTGAAGCCCTCGTTGATGAGGAGGGCCATCTTGGCACCCTTCCTTTCCAACAACGCGTTCGTAGCGACGGTCGTTCCCATTCTTATCCAGGCTATTCTCGAGGTGTCGACTTCATCTCTCATCGGATCTCCGGTCTCCTGAATCGTAAATAAGTGACGACATGTGTCGTTCGATAGCGACTTCTCGGTGTTATCGTCTCGAGTCCATAAACATTCTATATACGACTCGACGTCGTCGCGACGATAAGACAAATAATTCAGCCGCGCTAACGAGATCTCTGTGGTTTGTAAATAAGTGGTGCAATCCGCGGCCGCGTGAAAACACGACGACACCTCGCGCGACAATCGATAAAATGAATCCTCGCGTTCCAGTGATATACCTGTTCCAATATCCTACGAATTCCTTCCCGCGGTGCGTCGTCGTAATTGGCGGGGTCGACCGAGAGCAGTTTCATCACTCGAACCTTTCCGCCGGGACATCGCGCGTAAACGTCGGTAAAGGTACCTCCTCGATCTATGGCGAAGCCGAATTTATCGTCTCCCATGACGCCGGTGCCGATGCCCAGCGAAATTTCGGAAGTGATGCTTTAAACTCGTCCCAAATCGAACTCTACTCGAGCGACTTCCGCTCCGGGCAGCCGGCTGCGCTTTGAAAAATCCGCGCGAATGAATTCGCGGGAAAGGCGCCACTTGCGAAGCTGCGAAGACGTGTGTACGTACGAGTAAGTTACGTATAGCGCGCGAGGAGTCGATAAAGAGAACTGGCGATGATTTATCCCGCGACGTAAGGGAAGATGAAGCGCCGAGCTGAACTTACGACGGCGTTCTCGAACTTCGGATCACGCGTCACCGCGCGGTGGCTTCTGCGTTCGAAATGACGCCTCGAGGTACAAATCTGAAACACACTATCCGGCGCGCGGCGCGATAGCGACTATTGGCACCGTTTCACTCGGGATCGGAATATAAGCCAAGGCGTCAGAGGTTCTCAAACCGCGGAAAGATATTGAATCGAACCCTGATATCGGGACCGGCGGAAGCCGAGCGCAGGTACGGATGCACTGGGCTCGCATATCGTTCGTAGTGCGACGCGTCATCGTTACGTCATGAATAAGTGGAAACTTCCGTCCAATGATTTGTATCCTGATTTCCACGTTTTTCCCTCGACTGATGGGTATTGCGCTGGTTTTGAAAAATCTCTATGACTGGTCCGGTTGCTTCTGTCGACATTGTCAAATTTACGATCAAAGTGTTATCGTTGCTCGCGAGATTGTCCACGCTCGCGGTCATACCCTCGGTCGCGCTCACGCCTAAAATCGTAATTACGCCCCCATCCGCGTCGGGAGTCGGGTTCACGCCTTCGATCACGATTTCGTTCGTAGGGGTATGGATTATCCCGTCGTGGACGTCGATTGGCATCGGAATTAGAAACATTATTTGTATTATAAACTATACTTGATTATCATTACTTATCTATTATTATTTTTTTTCTTCGTACGTATAGATAGTAAGATACGAAAATTTAATATTATTCAGTATTACTCTCGAATTCAAATTTCCGCTATCGCCGGGTACACATGTTATCAAATAAGTATCGCATCAGTTCATTATTGAGATCTTTGTCCATTTACTTATCGGTAACCAGACCAAAGGACGACGATCGGCGACGAGAATAAATTGGTGACCATATACAGATATGGCCGAAAATGTTCAACTGCAAAAGTAATCGCCAAAAGTTCCTTTTCAGTTGTGTTGTAATTTACTTCAAAATCATTCAATGTCCTGGATGCATAATCAATTGGAAGGTCCTTACCGATAGTACCCTGACTCAGAACTGTACCAAGTGCATCCTTCGAAGCATCGGTCGTCACAACATAAGGTTCGGAGAATTTAGGAAATTAGCGTCTCCGAAGACGCTATACTGGAAGCTGCAGAGAGTAGTCTTTGATATTAACAAGTATTGCGATCTCTTTTTCGCTTCCGTAAGAAAAGAATGCGCGCGATGCTCTTAATAGTAGGTACCGGTTTTTCTTAATATTAGAAAGTACTTTCTCGTAAAAAGATCTATCGTACAGTCTACTTTTAAAGGAGAGGTCACCCGTTACGTCGCCCAGTGGTACCGAATCAGCATTCTTCCGTTCGGTGATAACGGAGTTGAGAATCATCGGAGCGACTCGCGACTGCGTGAATGAATCCGATCGACTGTATCGTATGATGTACGCGTGTCGCGAGGTTACGTATACTGTATGATGGAAATCATCCGCAGCTCGGGAGAGTTGTAAAGCGCGAAGGCCGCATTTTCGGGGATAGAAGGTGGACCGATATACCGATCCACCTTCGAGGCAAATTCTTTATTTCGCATCGGCGTACGTACATTTTCTTACAGCGATAATTTTGAACATTTTCTCCGCACCTTAACTGCACTTGTTCTTCGCATTGAAGAATCGTGTAATAATACACGATTATCGTTTTCGATATCTTAAAGTTGCACGAGGTTCCTCTCTTCGACGTTTCGAAAAAAGACGATTGGCGGCTAAATTTTTATTTTCTCTTCCCTAATGTCATTGTATAGTTGCTCCGTGAGTCGAACGTAGTTTCCCGTTCTGTCGAGGAAATAAATTGGATCCTTGATCTGGAAGGTGATACGATACGAAACAATTAATGCTATTCGTGCGTATCTACACGGAGAAAAAAATTCATAGATTCGATTAAATAGGCGGTCACGAGCGGCAATCCAGTTACTTGAATTAAATAATTTGGTTATAACGATTGACAATCGTTTGACGGAAACAAGCAGTAGTCGACTCTACCAAATTATCAGTTCGATTAATCAAATCAGCGTTCCCTCGCCCGCGTGGCCACTGATTCAGTTAAATTTACTATATTTTTTCCGTGTACACTGGACGCGGAGGAACCGATGTCAATTTTACCTTCGTCACGTCGAATCCATCTAACTGCAGATCCCTCTTCTTCAATTTGAACGTACCTAGTTATCGAAAATGAGTTAGTCTCGATCGTAGGAATCGGATCTACCGCAAAATAATTAACGCGTACCAGTCATGGGTAGTTCGGAGAGGACTCTGACGAAGAGCGGCCTGGCGTAGGAGGGTAGAGCTTTCTTAATACCCTCGGCAAAGTCCTTCAGGTTCAACGACTGCTCGGGGTCGTAAATAGCTACCATTCCGGCCTTGCCCTCGTTTCCGTGGACCTCGAAGAGAAGCGAAACCGTTGGAAATATACGACGGTGCGCCGAAGACTTCGCCTCGATTTTAGCGACAGAAATGAAATACGTAAAATTTTCCGATCATCACCTCTACGCCGTAAACGACCGCGTCCTTCAAACCTACGATGTTACTGACGATAGCTTCCACTTCGGAAGTGGCTACGTTCTCACCTCGCCACCTGAAAGAGTGTATTTCAAATCGCGGGTCGTTTTAGGCCAGTATTCATAGTCGCTACTTATAAATAAGCATGACTTTAATTCAGCATCGGTTATTGGTCGAGAGGGCGACTCGAGTCGTGCTTATTTATAAGTTTCGTTTATGAATACGGACATTGGACTTAAGACATTGTAGACTTAAAATCAGACGACGGTTCGCTTCGCTGACTTAAAATCGATGAAGGAGAGCAAGTGGTGATAGGTCAGACGCGACAGGGCGAGGGGAAGTACCACCGTGTCGATCAGCAGTCACGTGCGCGCGCGTAGGTATTTTCCGAACTTACCTGAAAGTATCGCCGGTTCTGTCTTTGAAATAGAAATATCCAAGGTCGTCCATCAGTAAGATGTCGCCTGTCGAAAAGGTCAAATCGAATCATACGATCGGTGCTCGATAATATCGCCGCGAGAGTCTACCAGATGTATCAACCGACCAGAATTGAAGACGCGATCGCCCTTCTTGAAAACGTCGTGAATTATTTTCTTCTCCGATGCCTTCTCGTCCACGTATCCGCTGAAGTCGTTGACCGCCTTCTTAGGGTTGATCTTCCCCACGAACACGCCGGCTTCACCTGGAAGGAAGCGCTCGCGTAAAAGCGAAGTCCCGTACCTGGATTCGACAATAGCGAAGGGGGTTCGTCGAACCAACCGGGCTTGCAGGGTATGCAGAATCCGTCAGATCCTCTGACGGGATCGCCGGTCTCCTCGTCTACCCTGATCAGAGCAACGGGGTACAGCGAACCGGCGAATCTCGGTACGAATCCCACCGCCCCGATTCTGCTGTCGATATTGACTGAAACGACAAGAGAGTCGAAATAGAATTTTCTCAAAACACTCGTCGAAGCCGAGAATCTTCGCGCGGCTTCATCTCTATTGAAAAGATCCCATAGATTCCCATAAACAATTTCTATGAGAATCTGATGTGCTTATCCACCGGTAAAGTTTGAGAAGGACGAGTAAGAATTCATTGGATTCTATGTATATCTGAAATTATAAATAGGAATTTGCCGAATATATATTCGTAAGCATGAACAGAATCCCACAAAGATAATAAAGAACCCGTAGACGCCGTTCTATTTGTAATTACTGATAGAACTTTAGAAAATGTTATTCGTTTCAACCGATACACATGGAATCCAATACAGTGGGTATCTGGATTCACTGTGTCAAAAACACATGGAGTTCCCACAGGGATTCTATGGGATTTTTACAAGTTTTCTGTGACAATCTATGAGAATCTATACTTTTTCAATAGGAATTACCGAGATTCGAGTTGCCCTCGGTGGCGCCGTAAAATTCGCCGATCTGCTTCACTCGAAATCTCTCGACGAACGGCTTCCATATCTGCGGTCTGAGTCCGTTCCCGAACATGAGACGCACATTGTGCGCCGTGTCGCTGGGGCTGGGCGGAACGGCCAGTAAGTATCGGCAAATTTCCCCGATGTATTGAGCAATCTGCAAGAAATCGCGAGCAGCCGATCGCGCCGCCGTAAGTTGAGCACGATTTCGCGGTACGATCCGAGGAAACAGGGGGGAGACAACCTTACTGTGCATTCGTAATGAGCGCAATCCGGCCAGAACTTGGAGGCGCTGAAGCGCCTGCGAAGGACGACGCTGACACCCCTGAGGAGCGCCTGACCGGCGCCCACGACACCACCGGCGGTGTGGTAGAGCGGCAGAGAATCGTAGATGCGATCTGTGGTGCGTACACCCAACATTCCGTGGACGCCGCAGGACATCACCATGTATCTGAAATCGGTAACCGATACCCCCGTGGTATGTCTCCGATTGCGTGACGCGTAGGAAAAGAGGTGTACGCCGGGGAGATTCGTCGTCGTATCAGCGCGAATCGATACGTATCGATTACCTGAGGTTAGTGATAACCGCGGCCTTCGGCATACCCGTGGTACCGGACGTGTAGATGTAAATCAGTTTATCCCTGGGATGTCCCAGGGCGAGATCCGCGAGCAGCGGCTGTGGATCGGTCGACGCGAGTACTGCGGAGAAATCGATCGCGCCCTCCAAGATCGGAGTGTCGGATAACTCCGACCACTGGTACAGAGTCAGACCCGCTAATTCGTCTTTGACGTCCTGGATGGCTGAAAGGTTTCGAGGATGCATTCGAGCGCCGGGTCTGAGTCGACTCGGGACCCTTACCCTCTTTCAGCTCGGATCCGAAGATCACGGCTTTGCATCCAGCCGCGTTTATGCTGTGCAGAAGAACGTCGCGTCGGAGATTCGAATTGACCAACGCGGCTACGTAGCCGACCTTGCTGAGACCCAACCAAATGCCTATGTACTCCGGACGTCCCTCCATGACCAGGGCTACGCTATCGCCCCGCGATAATAGCCCCTTGGTCTTGAAGCAACGTCCCACGCGATTGCTGAAGTCATCCAGCTGCGGGGGGAATAAGTTTCGATCGGTAGGCGCGCGCGCCTTTCTCTCGTTGCCACTCCATCGGGAGTGGAAAAAAGAGCAAACGATACATACACTGGGGAAAAATTTGCTTGATCGAAGTAAACATGTTCTTGAATTTATCATTTATTCGTGAATGAATTTCATCCGAATGATGTTCAATTAAATCGATACCTAATATTTATACAAGTCCAATCGATATTCATTCTATAATTAAATAAATGTGCTCTCAGGAATATATATTCGAAAACACGTTTATTTCGATCGAGCAATTTTTTTTCTCAGTGTACGCTGGGCGCACATAGATCTACCTGTCGGTACGTCCAGTCTCCGTCTTCGAAGATGTAAGCGATTTTGTCGGGATGGGACGCAGCGAGTTTCGTAAAAACTTTCGCTACGGTAAACCGACGCGTTTCCCACCACCACAGCAGGGCGTTCACCTGGACGAATCTGAAGGACCCGCTGGAAAGGACAACGGAGAATTTCCACTCGATATTCCCTAATTCGCCGGAACTGCGCGTCTGGTCCCCGCGTTGATTTCGAGGTCGTTTCTTCCGCCTATTCACCGCTCGGGGGTAGTATTCGCGCAGCGATCGAAGCTCTGATCGCGATCTAATCAATGGGCAGGAGCGGAGAGGCGAGAAGCGAGAGAGCAACGAAGTACCGCGCGTAAGGGGCTTCCTCTCGAAATTTCCGTTCTCGTTTCGGTCCACGCGGTGCGTCGTTGACCTTTCTCACACCCTGTATGCGTAAAGAAGTTCGTACTCGCAAGTACCGTACCACGCACGGTCGGGTCGCGCGACGCGTCGATCGGGGTCAACCTCGGACATCATTCTTATTCACGAGCTTCAAGATCGGCCGAAAGGTAAGCGTGTACGTCCGCTTGCGACACGGTCTAGCGAAGACCCAGCGGTACAGCCATTCGAGAAATATCTCGCACGCGCGTCCCGATTGCCGGCGAGCTTCGCGAGCGACGTCGGGGACCGATTTAAAAATTCGCGGACGCTGCGGGGCGCGCTTTCTTCGCGCGACGCAGTAGCTCGCCGCGCCGAGGGATCCGTTCATCAGAACAGCGTAATTGAGGAAGCGACGTGTCGGACCCGTTAAAATTCCACGCACACCACGCACCGGTAACCGTAGCGTAACGCGTGGCTCGGATCCACCTACTTATTCCAGTCGCTATATGCGCACGGCGTGCGTGCGCGATTACGCAACGACGCGACGTTTGTTACAAAATTCTCCAAGGCCCCTCTTATTTTCACCGGCACCAATGTCACATCCATTCCGAAGTCCTCTATTGTACGACGCTACTGGAGCGTCGAACCTGTCGTTCGCCGAAACGATCGCGGTGCGTTTCCGTTTCGCGAGCCGCTACTCACAGGATATCTCTGGGCAGAGTTTTGTACAGGATGTACAGGAACCTCCATCGACTTCCGGTAAGGACGAAGGCGACGAAGAGAACGGCTCCGAGGGAGAGAAGAATCTTATGAAACTCCGTCATCTCGCGGGCGGATCGCTTCGGTTCGCTCTCGATCGCGCCGGTTCGCTGGCGAGCACGATAACGGATTCGCGGAAGATTGCCGCGGCGACGACGAGTGCCGAGATCCACACCACTGAACGATGCAACGTCAACTGAAGGCGCGTGCGACGACTCGTGTGTCAACACTATAAATGCCTGTCATTGCGGGGGCCATGGGCGTCGACACGGTTAAATCTTTTCATTCTTGCCGCGATAAGCACTTCGCTGGTGTTATCTAGACGCGCATCGCCGATTACGAGTCATGGGCGTCCACTCTGCTGCTCTCGAACTTGAGTGCGCGATGGTTCAAAGGTCGTCGTAGATTCGACGAACTTATAAATGAGGAAAAATGTACATATTTGTTTATGCAAATTGTAACAGAGACTGGAAAACTAAAAGTGAACGCGAAATGTATATATATAAATACAAATGCATAGAGAGATAGACGGATATTAATATTAATATATGCAGGGAATTAAAAATCAATTATTTCCGAATTTTTCGGTGTATGCATTGCGTTATGATACCATGTTAGTTTATATTGAATGAAGTTATCTTTACGACTTAGACGATGCGTACTTGTATCTACGTACATTATTCTTATCATTTATTATATAAATACCGATACATGTATTGTACACGCATGTTTTCTCCCTTTCATTGTTCATAGTTGTGCGTCGTTTTGTTAAGAAGAATGAAAGGTCTCGACGATTTGTCCTGTAATAGAGATCGCGAGGATTTAGGTATGAGACTGATTTCCAGCTGTCTCTTCACTTCAGTTCCATTTTCTCCCAATCGTCGTTCGACTTTCGTGCCGCGTACACGTATTTTTTCGATTTCTAAGGTTGAAGGAGCACAATACCACGAAGGAGAACTATGGTCAATGGTACAATATCGCGGCTGATAGGTGCAATACGTTATACTCGAAATCTAATACAAGGAATGGAAGGATACTTTATTCGTTCACATCGTATACGTATAATACTTTAATAATAAAAATGTATCTCATAATTTTCAAAATCTCATATTGGCAGCCAGGTCAGGAATACTTGACGAGTATTGGCACTGAAAATCACGAGATGGATATTGTAAGTATAAAACTACTGACAAAAACGTGTATAAATTAAGATATTTGAGCGTCGCGTAAATCCTCTGAGCGATATAGCAAATGAGAAAGTATTTCTCATCCAGTTAAGCGAACTTGCGATACGTAGGATATCATTTCTAAGACTTCACACGAATTGTACCATTCGACGAAACAGCATAAAAATCACATGGAAAAGCGATTGACAATAACTCAAATACCTTAATTTCCTATAACGAATGCTTCACTGCTTCGCATCGCTACCTGAGAACTAAGTAAAGCACCATGATGTCCAGAACTGAAAACGATACGTATATTTCGAAAGGATTTAAAGAGTGATGTCTCGGAAATGTACGATTATATCGCTATGATTCGGCCGTCCTATGAAGTACTTTCTGACGAAGTAATTTATTGGAACATCGTCCAGGACCAATGCGCTTACCTACGATGCAAAGGACGATAGTCATTGTTATCGTGCCGACGATGATCCTAGTCTTAACATTTTGCAACCAGGCTCTGCGTTGCGCTTTCCGTGCCGCGTCGCGAAATTCATTTCCGGCCATTGACAAGCGATCGCTCGCATCTTGCAAGTCTTCGAGCCTCTCGCCGCGTTCCAATACCCTTTGCACGTTATCGTGCATGACCTCCGTCACTTCCCGAATCTGAATCCTGATACTGAATAATTCCACGATTACTCGTCAAATTGCAGTGGCAACTCGATGAACGATCGTTCCCTTCCAAGGAATGTTTGATATAAGCGAGCTTGAACTGGGCAAATATTACATTACCCAGATAGACACCTGTGGCAGTATACTGTCTGTATTATGATGACATTGCAGACCGAAAAATTATGGCAAAATTATGCAGATGTATCCGCGTATGCTGTACATTTTTCTGGGATTTAAAGACAGCATGGAATGCCTTGAAAATTGCACCAACATGCGTAAAATTATAGCCAAATTGTGTATTGCTGCCATTATTATGCAATTGAAGGCCGAAAATATGCTGTTTATTATTTAAGTTTATATGTTTTCTACAATTTAGCAGCACAGTGCTGTGTCGTAAATTTCAGCATTTTATAATCTTACAGTGACATTAAATGTGGGAATAAAGTTTTCTAAATACTATTTTCAACATTGCTGTCTATCTGGGTGGTCATGCAATACAGAATGTTGCATAGATATTTTATGAATATTTTTTATGCACATTCAATATGCATAGAATGTTTTTGAGATATTTGTGGAACATATTTTCATTGAGTGGGGCATCAAGAGACTCTGTAGAATCGCGCGAAGTGTTTTGCAGAAAAAGCAACATGACAGATACATTAAATATTCCTGGAGTTCGACTTGAGATTTAGACGCATATGTGCAGTTTTAATGGTAGATAACACGTAAAGACTGACCTGCCGAGTTTGTCATCAACTTCTTCACCAGACGCGCCTGAATGACTGCAATACAAAGCAGTAAAATCATTATATCGTAATAAAAAAGTCTCAATTCATTGTAGAAATCACCCGGAAGTACTTACTTGAAGAGCAAGTCCTCATCGGGATCGCTGTCGTGCTCCAGAAGAGTCTCCTGCGAAATGTGATCGGCGCGATTAAATACGAAGCTTCCCGCCAAGATATCGACACGTGTCGACCAATGAGAGTCGCAATACGTTCTACGCACTCGTTTTCTACTCACTCTTTCCACGTCGGCCGCCGTTCTCAAATCGTCCTTGGATAAACTGCGCTTGAATTTCGGTGGCATCTTTCTTCAGTCTTGCAAAATCTGCAACGCTGTTACCATGTGTTCGAATGATTCTAATAGATTAGCGCGTCCTAAGAAGTTAGCCTCCAGATCCTCCAGATGCAGAGACAGTCACGCGGCCATGTTTGACAGTGTAATCTTTCTTTTGCGCATACCCAGTAGATGCCACTGACGGAAGAGCCTGGACCCTAACCTGCAATGTAAAGTCCATTTCGTGCATGAGCGTTTGAAGTTTTTCTTTCCCGTTATTCTATGAAGCCTTTCGAATTTTTATTGTTAGTTTCGGTTGTTCAGTGGTGTATGCGATAACGAGAATTAAATATTTAATAAATATCATAATTTTCTTATTGTGAGTACACGTATGGTGCATCAGTGTCATTATTAAATTTATATCAATCTTCATAAAGTTCTTATCGGTACATAAATATCTATGCAGGTAGCAATTGGGACAACGATATGGAATTGGAAGATGAGTTTTTCTTCGAAGAAGATAAAATGTAAGCCTTACGAATTACTCGTAAAAGGGGTTGATCGATATTCGTTCAGCAAATCTGAGTTTCGCTTGGTATTATACTGTTAAATCAAATCATACGATCGCGAAATTGAATTGGTTCATGTTTTCTACTTCTATTTTTACGAAACTTATATTTCTAATGTTTTTTTTTATTACTACATAAATGTATAGACGTGTTTTGTAATATTTATTTACTGTCACATAAACTCACCAACTTTCACGTCTTGGTACTGCAAATTTCTAGCAATTCTATTCAGACTTTTTTCGTCAGTTCGACGGCTCCTGGCAGTAAAAAAGCGCGCATTGTCAAGTATGGCGGTAACGCGAGTAATTGTTTTCAGAGTTTAAAAGTACGACTAGGAATCGTCGATTCCCTTACTTTGCCGTAGTTTCAAGTCGAATCGAGCAACCCCATAATGGAAGATCGCATGTATGCACTTTATTATTATCATTTCTTATAAGTTTAATTATCTCTTTAACGCGGGTGAGGCAGGCATCAATTTTTTTTTAATAATAAATAAATACATATTGGTCTCTCGCAATTTTCGTCATTACTTTGCCGCTGTGGAATTTAGCCCAGATGTAGAACTGGTCGCGCAAGATCCGTCGACCGGTGTATCACAGCCACCCTGTCGTCGATTGTAAGTTGGGATTTTAAAGGGGATGTAGGTCAAACCTCGGGACCCTTGTATTTGTTATCAACTAGTTTGTTGCTTCTCTATCAAACATATCCCATTAATAGTCTGTTTTAATTGAACCTAGTCTTGGAACATTGTCACTGATCTATAATAGCGTAAACCTTACAAAGCTCGCCAGAAGAACTTAGGAGTGGGGTAGGTCAGATCGTTATTACCTGTATATCATGTACATCATTCTTTTTTTTTTTTTAAATGGTCCTCTAAATTCCGTCTTTATGCTGATGTAGCATCATGTTTTACATTCATACGTAGTCTATAAATTCTGATTCACTAGCGGCATATACGTAGCACCTGTTTTTCTTTCCTTTCTTTATGCTTTTAAGTTTTTTTTTTGTGAATATAAGTGTTTAGAACAGTCCATGGAGCAGCGCTCCTTAAATGCTTTTGGCTATTTTAATAATTTCTTTTCCTGTACGCGGTGTATACCAGGGGTATGACAATCACTTCTGGGAATGTGGTGTTGAAAAAGGATAGCAGCAATCTCATTGGTATCAGTATTGGCGGGGGTGCACCACTCTGCCCCTGTCTTTACATAGTGCAAGTCTTTGATAATACCCCGGCTGCCGCTGAAGGCACACTCCAATCGGGAGACGAGCTCGTTGCCGTTAACGGGGCTTCCGTTAAGGGTAAAACAAAAGTAGAGGTAGCGAAAATGATACAGGCGTGTGATGCTCAAGTGAGCATCAATTACAACAAATTGCATGCTGATTCCGGCCAGGGACTTTCCTTGGATATTGTCCTTAAGAAGGTCAGTGGTAAAATTAAATTGATTGACACGCATAGTCTCAATAATGCGACTACGTTAAATTCAATTATAAAAGTTCGTCGTAGAACGACGTAAAGTTTGAGGGATGCTAGCAAAATACATATACGATAAATTTGTCGCGATAAAATGATTAATGAGAACTCAATTTACAAGTCAGCCCTTTCACAAGTGAGCGATTCTAATGCGTTTACAGGTAAAACACAGATTAGTAGAGGGCATGGGTAGTGCAACGGCAGATGCGCTTGGATTATCTCGCGCGATTTTATGCAACGACGCTCTCGTTCAAAGATTAGCTGCCCTTCAGCGAACTGAAAATCTGTACAGAGGTCTCGTTACTCACGCAAAAGCTACACTGCGCGCGTTCTTCGATCTCGCTCAAATTTATAAAGGTTCTTATCAATTTGCGATTGTACGCACTTCAACAAGATATCGATGACCGTCGATATCGCTTCTTACAGTGTTCGGGGATACTTTCGCTGCTATCGGGGTAAGGGAACCGCAGCCTCGCGCCAGCGAAGCTTTCAGGCAATTCGGGGAGCAGCATCGTCAGATGGAGAAATTTGGCGTAACAATGCTGATAGCGCTTAAGCCAATTTTAAACGATCTGGGCACGTATCTTCATAAGGCAATCCCGGACACACGATTGACCATCAGTAAATACGCGGACGCGAAATTTGAATATTTGTCTTACTGTTTGAAAGTTAAGGAACTAGACGACGAGGAGCAAAGTTGCGCCGCTCTTCAGGAACCCCTGTACAGGGTAGAAACGGGAAACTATGAATACAGGCTCGTTCTGAGATGCCGCCAAGAGGCTCGCGCTAAGTTCGCCACCCTCAGATCAGACGTGCTCGTCAAGCTGGAGTTACTCGACAACAAACACGTCCAAGACGTCGTGTGGCAATTGCAAAAATTGACATCCGGCTTGGCCAAGTATTACGCAAACAGTCGTGATCTATTGTCCACCGTAACTTTATTCCCCGTGGAAGTCGATTTGTCCCAGTCGGCCTTTCAATACAAATCGACCGGACCGCAAACGCAATCCGAGAACGACGATACCGATTACGAATCCGAGGAGAAAGCGAACGATAACGAAGAGATATTGATGCTGGATACTGGAAGCGAACCTTTAATATCTACATCCATTGATGATATGTAATGGAATTCAGTCCGTTCCTACGAATTATTTTTTTTTCCGGCTTTATTCGCGCGCATTAACTCTCGAAGATGTTTGCCAAAGATTTTGAACGCTTGATTTTGCAGTATTCGCTTTAAAATAGATTAAGTTCGACACCAAAGATTATATTGTGCATTCTCATCATGCTTTGTTTATGATGAGACGTACGCTTGTACAGGGACCATTGTAAATTACTAAGTTTATGTTTTAAGAGAGGTACAATTTAGTCATTATTTAACATTCCTTTACAAATAAACATCAAAACGAATGTTACAATCTCGAATCACTATCAGTTTGAACAGCGCCGACGAGCGCGATACCATCGATTTCGATGCGCGCTCCCTGTAAGAATTGTATACAATAATGAAACATATGTGCAATATATGTATTGTAACGCCGTATTGAATAAAATATATCATTGCATCTTACCGCTGGCAATTTTGCAACCTGATATGTCATTCGAACGGGATAATCTTTTACGAAAACTAAAAATAGCAAGTGAAGAATGAGGATTCATGCCCGGACTTAGCAACAGTAAGATAAGAACTCGAGAACGTTTTCATATATTATAAGAGCTATACTTACATTCCGCGTATACTCTGTTCACTACTGGAAAGTCTTCGATATTATTTAAGAGAACAGTAGTTTTGACAACTGGAAAGTGTATCAGCAGAGGATTAGACGCGAATAAAGGTGCAATGAAAAATGGAACGAACATCTTTCATATTTCTGCATGACGATAAAAAGCTTCTTCCAACCTTTTTCAAGACTAGATCCAGCTTCCTCCAAGATATACTTCATATTGGTAAGAACTTGTCGAGTTTCAGCCTCGATTCCTCCTTCCACAAGTTTTCCCGTACTTTTGTTTACACCGAGTACCCCCGAAATATACAGTGTTTTATCGACCAAGACCGCTTGGCTGCAATGATGTATAATCGTGAGCCATAGTTACATTCTTTCGTCTACCATCATTAAGTTTCATTTAAAAGCCAATTTATATCCCGTAAAAGCATCGAGGCACAGTTTACTCACTTGTAGGGTCCGACAGGCTCCGGAGCCAAAGAAGAAACGATTATTTTACGAATAATTTTGCCGCTCGCCATGATGGATCTCGGTCTGGAGCGAAGGATGTAGAGAAAATGGTTGAGATTTCTGCGTGCCGTTTATCTTATATGGTTACAACTACATACACATGTGTGTGTACGGATACATCCTCGCTAAATGATATTCTCTATCACCGAGACGCCTGACGAACTCTGATCTTTAACCCAAACCTTTTACACTAGATATCCATACGCGCGATACGATGAGAAGGTTCCCCACTTGCAACAAAAGTTCACGAAATGCTCCAACCTCGTTTATTAAGAAATTCTAACAATTGAAAATTTATCGAAGACATGTACCTTCTTTTTTTACGGCGACTTGATCCATACATGCGAAACACCCCACCAATCAAAACGAAACACATTAGCAGCAGGTCATACCTTTTATTATGATATATATATAGAGCGTGTACATACTGTTCTCGTTTAAAATATCGATGCCTAAGCACGACAAAATGTTATAGTATGTTTTAACAATGATGATACATTTATGAGTCGAGTTGACTATAACCCACTGTACGATATCAGTGAGCGGTATTGTTACGTCTCCCGCGCCTCTTACGCCCGCCACCTCCACCACCGCCGCCACCGCCGCCGCCACCACCACCGCCGCCGCCGCCGCCGCCGCCGCCCGAAGAACGATTCGACGAGGCCCATTGCTCGTAGTAACGCTCCGCTTCCAACCATTCCTGGTATTTGTACCACCATTCCTCCCACTTTACGTAATCATCGAGGGACAGATCGCGCAAGTACCCTCTGGCTTTGTAATAATCATATCGAACGCGAACGTCGTCCCAGGATTCGAGGCCTCGCGGTCCTTGCGCCAGAAGAGATTCCGGATAGTGCCCCGGTGGTGGTGAATCGTACCCTAATCGAGCGATTCTTTCCTCCCCTTCTATGACCACTTTCATGGCATTTTCGCCATCCTTTGTAATACGCATGTTTTCCATGTCTCTACGATCCACGCTCCACTGTGCCATTTTACCAAATCTGCAAATTATTCCACGTTGAAGCCCGACGTTTTCCAGGCACCGCAGGACCCCCCCGATCATCGCAATATCAGCAATACGAACTAAGGTCGCGCGTCGATCTCAGTGCAAAGTTATAAGTACGCGTTCTACGGGTATATTATAATTCCAATACCGTTCTGACAAAGTCATCCTAGGCGGCCCTACGTATGATGCGTTGGACGAACTGTCGCTATCTTCGCTAGGTGATGATTCTGGAGGTGGATGCAACATGGGTGCCCCATGCGACGAATGTGTTTTTTCCACCTTTACCGGTTTACGCATCTGCAAGTATTTCGGTGCTTTCACCAAAGACGTCGGCTTTGCCTTCGTCTCTAGGATCGTCCGATTGTTGCGTACCTCGAGGCACAGTGAATGTATTAACGACACGAAAAATATGCTGCCGAATGACGGCATTTTCTGTAATATGTGTTAAATAGAAGGGAAAGAAGATAGCGGAGGACGGATCAAGGAATGGTGCTGCGGGGGGCGCTGGTTGCATCCGCGATCCACAATGGGGTTTTTATGTAAACACGTAGTTTTTCAGTGGAATTTTGTTTTCATAACGGAGAATATATGCAGAGCTAGGACTCATCGGGTGCGATGAGGAAATTATTGAAACGGAAAGCTCCGGTGCTAAGGGGCAGTCGCAAAACTAGAGCTGGAGGCAGTGGTCTCAACTCAAGGGGTAACTGATTTGGGCGTTTACGAGTAATTCCCCCAAACATACAGTTATTAAAATAGGGCGTGAAATGATCTTAATATATCACTATGACTCAATAAAGGGCTAAGCTATCAGTGAGATAATCTTGTTCCCCGTTGAATTAGCTGCTTTGTTATCTCATTTGAGAGGTGTAACTTTTAAATGATTGCAAGTGATTGAAAATATTGTGCCGTCCCTTTTCATTTCTTCAAATTTTGCACCGCAAGTAAACCAAGTAGATGGAAGGTTTTGAAAAATAATTAGCTGAAATAATAAAAATAAACGAAACGAGATCAAATTTCGTATAGTTACCAGTGGAACAGGATCAGGAATGCGCGGATCCTCTGGAATTCTCGCATGATGTTTCTCCTTGCGTCGGACCTTCGTCTCTTTCTCCTTGTGAGTTTGCTTGTAATCCTGATGGTGTCTCGGAGGTGGTAGCGGGGAGGGCGGAGGTGTACGCGGACGCGGCATAGGAGGTGATCGCGGTCGGACACGGGGTTGCAGATTCCTTGAACTAGATGGCACAACCTCCTTCAGATGAGCCCGAGGACGAATAGGTGATATCGGTGACCTCGACCGCGATCGAGAGATCGGTTCGATCCGGCGACGTTCCTTTGGCGAACAAACCGAACACGATTTGTCCGAGCACGTGCTACCGGAGCTAGGACTTCGCGCGGGTCTTCCCCTGATGTGAGAACGTTCACGCGGAGACCGGGGACTTCGTGGACGAGGACTGCGGGGGCGCGGACTGTGCGGGCTACGCGGTCTGGGACTTCGTGGGCTTCTGGGGTGAGCTCTGCTGGGTTCACCACTCGCACTACCCCCGATATAAAGTTCTTTGTAGCCACTGTGACGCCATCGATTCGGATCTCTCTCCTCGACCTCCAAGAGTTTCTTATTCCAATAGCTGGACTGAGATTCACGCGCCTTGCGCATTACATTGTCTAATTCTCTGCGCTTTCCCGAACCCTCCCCGTGTGGTCTCGGTTGGGACACGTTGGTGTCCATTCGCATCTTGCTCGAGCTGCTACTACTGCCGTTACCGCCCCTCCGCCTACCCTCGTAATCCCGCGACATCCCTGAAAACACGGTGGAGGGACCGGGGATGTTTATGACAAATGAAACAGAAAAGGGAAGAATGAAGTGGAACGGATCGTTAACACGAGAGCGGCCGATAACGTTTTGCCGCCAAAATCAATAGATGGTCATATCGCTACTCTCTTGAATATAAAGTATCCGTAGACATAAGAAAGAGTCCCCGAACATTTTACCGCTCAAAAATATTAAGACAGCAATTTAGATCTACTAGAGACAGGCTCTGTTCAAAGTCGCCTCCTCGAATGGCTCTATCGCCGTTCGAAAAGAATGATATTTACCTAATAGTAGACGCAATCGAAGCGACGAACGGGGCAGCACGAAAAACAGCTTATCCGAACGCCTGCGAGAGCAGTGAACACGTTAATTCTCGTAACCTGACAGAATAGCTGTAGCGATAATACGTCGGCTCGACGGTCGTACGTCCATTATAAGAACCAGTACCACTCGTCCTCGAGGTTTGCTGGCTTCGATAAGAAAGGTAAGGAAATCGCGAACCGAACGTCGCCCGTTGGAAGCCGAGCGATCAAAAATACGGAACTCGCGGAACGTTTGCAAATTCTTTTTTCGCGAACTCTCGCGCGGTACCGAGCATCACCCGTCGTGATGCCTCATCGTCACTACCGCATCCAGGATCCAGGATCATCGTACGCTCGGATCCAAAATCCATTGAGAGTTCAGGATATGCGAATATAACAACTCGAATGAATTCGAAGAGAGTATTCGAGATACGGCGTCGCGAATCGAACGTCCTCGAACTCTCTTCGGGCATTACCCGAGTAATGCATTTCCGAAGGCACTCACGTTAGCCGACGTTCCGGTAACCCCGGGGTCACCCACCGACGGAACACGTTCGTATCGAATGCCAACGGATCGTTCGGGCATCATCGTTCGACGACGACGCCGAGGACGCCCCGTACCGACGCGGAACCTCGGCTTCGCGCGAGTCCGTCCTCGTACCGACGATACCCGGACAACTCGCGGCCGGATGGACGCGCGACGATCCACCGGCCGGAGTCGTCGGCGCGCCAAGGTCACGCGGGAACCTGGGTGCCGCGCGAATCCGACACCGAGAGAGACGGATCTTCCGCGACACCGTGTCGGGCATTACCCGGGTAATGCCGCACCCGGAGTGTCGCGGCGAGAGCCTGGATGACATCGCGGGGAAATCCAGGCTAGCTTGAAAATTAACGAGTCCGACGCCGGTCTCGCGCGCATCCGTGCGTGCTCGCTTCGATTTCGGAAAAGCGAAAGGCGGTTCCTCCGCTTACGGCTCAACGGTACACACCTTCGCACTACTTGTTTTCGTGGTTTCACAAAACTTTTACTCGATAAATCCAGAGGATGCGACTTCAGGCGATTGCTCTCCTCTCCCGCGAATACGAACGACGGACATTCACCAACGTCTGCGTGCGGTAAGAGACGCGCGGCGAAAATCAATTACCCACCCGAACTGCACGGCTATTCGCGGCGTTTCGCGACTCTCGTCAGGCCCAAAAACCTTTCGATGCAACGGCACTCACTTTTCTCACCCCGGGAACTCGTAAACTTGCATTTTCTGGCACGCGATACTCTTTGCGATTCACTTCCGCGTGACGTTGTTACAATGGAGATCGTTAAAGTGAACCGTTGGGAGACGGACCCCCGAACGAACCAATCACGGCGTGCATCATTCGACGGTGCACGCAGTTGCATACCTGGAGGCGCCCGTGTGCGCGCGCGCGCACGCGTCATCAAGCTTCGTTTTCAAGCGAGCGTTCTTCGCGTGCGTGGAAATCGAAGCTTTGTAAAAGTCGCTCCGTTTTGCGCGGATCCCAAAAATTCCGGAAAATCGATCGGACACTTCGCGCTGACGTGTTTTAAAGGTTATAGTAATTGGACACTCGATTTAGACTCCTCGAAATAATTAGTTTCCCTTCGTATCTCAATAGAGAAAATGTTGATTTTCTACTCGTCAAGTGATTCCAAAAAATTATCTACTCCGAAATAAATTTATTTCATACAATTTCAGCGTCGTACGATATTTGTGAATTTTCATTTTTTCACTCCACCTGTCAAATTGCTCATTACGTGGCTCGTTCGATTAGTTTTCGTTACTACAACCAGGGCAAAACAATTCCACTGACCTTATTCTAATCGTAGCTTCGCGCCATCCAAAAAAATAGGAGACCCGGGGACTATTTTGGACAGGAAGCGCATTCCAGGACCGATATGTCTCTGAACACAGGTACTTTTCAACGTAAATCACCACTTCGATGACCGTGCGAAGCCACTTTTAATCAGCGGCAAAGTAAACACCACCACGTATCCCTTTGCAGATATATCGACGGCTCTCCACTTACTGGAGCACGTCCAGGAGCGCGTTGAGGATTGCGAGGATCCAAAGTTACAGATTCGCACGAGTCAGGACATCAAGGCGCTGATTTCACTGCTGGAGGATCCCGTGTTTCGCAGCATCGTCACTATCCAGGATTCGCTGTCCGAGTTGACCGCTCAATTCAATCAACACCCCTCGATACTGCCCGGCGACTTTGACATAAATCTCGGCGGCCAGCTGGAATTGTCCCTCCCCGACACACCGGCGCATCCCTTAGGCCCAAATGTGTACCCCGACGTGTACCAAGACAGCAGCGAGTTGGAGGATCAGAGGGTACCGGAAGCGCAATTGGTGCGTAGCAGCAGCGAAGACACCAGCGCGCAGGTGACCAGTCCGAGCATGGTGTCCGAAGACATGAGCATGCCGCCGATAACGACCCCGACGTACGCCAAGGAATTTCAAAAAGTTATCGAAGCAGCCGCTAAAGGTCGTCAAATATACACGGTCCAGGTGAGATTCCTTTCTTTAACGTCTCCCGGGTACGCAGACTTTCTTATTGCAAATCCTATGCGACATCGCAAAACACGATTTCAATTTCTCTTCAGCTCTTCAAACCGGAGGGCACCAGCTTGGGATTCAGCGTGGTTGGATTGCGCAGTAAAGACAAAGGGGAGCTGGGCATCTTCCTGCAGGAGATTCAACCGAACGGTATCGCGGGATGGTGAGTCCGACAATATTTTAAATTGTAGGTTATGTCGACACGCGCGTCACAATCAAGCTCGCTCGCTAATTACTGAGCCGGCATGAGCGCGCGAACTGTCACCAAAGATCGCTCTCACGCTTCTTGCGATATCGCGGTAGGTTAGTGCCGTTCGATAGAATGGTTGACGGATCGAGCTATACATCAGATTTGCTCGTTAAATTTAAACGCGAACAACAGTACACACGGACACGTGTCTCGAACGCGCCTTCTGCACTCTGCGGATGTAGGATATCTGCGATTCTATGAGTTTAGCCCGTTTTTTTTGCAACGCCGCAGCTCGCTAAAACGTTGGATCTTGTAAGACGGATCACGTGGTTTGCGAAACTGAGGGTATCTTACGCAGAGTTCGTCTTTTGATATAATAATATGAAAACACGAGGCGTTGGTTATAGGATGATCGCAAAATCGCGAACTCGTTTTATCGTAATCAGCAGCTCGCAAGGACCCGGGCCCTCGTCAGACGAGCCATGCTGTTTGCAAAAATAAGAATTTACTTCTTACAATCGATTGCGCTCCGGGAATACCCGCTTTTCATGCAGATAAATGACTGCTAGCGTCGGCCGCAGAGTACTGACAGTAGTTACGGTTCGATGTACGTCCGCCACCTCATCGGTCCCTGTAAGATGGCAGACTTACGACAGCCGTGCTTACGGGTTGCCGTAGTTCAGGCTGCTATAGCATTACTATCAGTTACAGAGCAAAACCCATTATGAGAGCTTACTCGGTATTCGTATCGCGTACACCTTGGAAATTAGATAATTTGGAGAGAGAGTAGCGGTGTAAATAATACTTTTTTCTTCCGAGCTAATTAATATATTTTCTCATGTTGCTCTCGAGATATCGACCCGACAACTGTATTTTTCGTAATTAGCACGAGAAAATACACAAGATAGGATAGTCGTGCGATCGATTCCAGAGATCTCGATTTTTGGAGAAATTTCACTCCTTGATATTTTTTCGTAAAAATCGAAATCTCCGGGATTGGACTTTCGATTACCCTATTTTAGGTGTTTTTTCATAATGATTTCTAAAATCTCAGATTTCTCGATGGTATTTCAAAGAAACATCGAAATATCGACGATTTTCTGAGGAGAGAATAATTTTTTATACATAGAATCGCTGCTATTTATTATTTTATATTTCTTTTACGATATGGATCCGAGCTTTTCATTAAATATCCACGATACATAGCAGCTACCCGATATATTGAAATGATCATCCCTTGCTGTACATCGCATATTGGACTCTTCAGTTTCGTTTGAGCACCTTCGAGAACCGAAGGTGTACGTCGAAATAGGCCGAGTCTCGGATCAATGACGTGAATTGCGTAAAAGCGGACTATACTTACTGGATGGAAATAATTTTATCGCGAATTTTTCCTCGGTAAATCACGTATACGTAAAAACGTCGATTTTCTTTCGCATGCTTTATTTTTCCGACTGTACCAATTGTTTAAAAAGCAACGAGGTCGTCTCTACCCTCGGTTCCGCTGTAAAACGCCACGAACGAGTGTATAGCATCTGGAAACTCGCGCTTCCGAGCCGAACGAACGTTGACTCGCAAATCGTCGAGTGTCGCTGAGCGCTTGACGATTCTATACGCTTCGCGGAGCTGCATTATTACTTCACCGTCGTGCAAGGAAAGTACGGAAACCCCCTTCAGAGAGGTCACCGTAAATATTTTATCTCCACATCCGCCAGAGGTATCGACCCTCCTTCGCTTCATCGTATTCGATTTAATGCGACGAAAAAAAAGGCGAAGTGAAAGAAATGCGGAGAGAGTGAGGTGAGGAAATCGCAAAATTCGCATTCGGATTTTCGGTAGCCGCATCTTGGCTATTACCATAATTTCCCAAAAGCGAGTCTGAATAGAAAAAAAGATGAGAAGACCTTATCTGAGTCGAGGCACCGATTCCGCTCATCGACTTAAGAGCACCATGTTTAACATCATTCATTGCTACCTCAAGACATACCTACACGCGCGTGCGCGTAACGAGTAATTAAGACCCCGTCGCAAATAATTTGCCGAGGAAGAAAAGCCTTTTTTATACGCAAAGACATTCGACGGGACAATGAATGCGTAAGAAGCGTGGAGGGTCGGCGAAACGAGGGGGTCGAGGGCCCTCCACGCCGCGTGCTCGCGTTTTCAACCCCGAGCTTTTGATCTTACTCGGGAAGGAGCTTTCGAGCTTCGAGTCCCCGGCGAGACGAGTAGAGGTCTCAGGCCATCCGACGCGAGTGCCAAACGAATCGCGATCCCGAGCCGAGGCAATCTCCAAACATTTGCCAACTCGTCGCGCGGATAAACTTTTCACGAGTTCCACGACCGTGACGTCGATCGATCGACGACAGTCCCCGCGGGCGGGAAATGCACTCGCTTTGAGAACCACGGTGTTCGGTGGGAGCGAGGAATAGAAGCGGAGAGAGAGAGCGGGGTGACGACCGAGCCTACGTATACGTACCTGAGGCGGCGGCGGCGGCTCCCTCTCGCACGCATGCTCACCGCCACAACCCGGAAGCACCACCACCATCGACGGCGAAGGTGGCTTCAAAAATTCTCCCACTCTCGCCCACCTTACTCAGTACTCGATGGACCTCCGCGATCGGGAGGCTATACGTTTTCCGGAATCCGTCTCGATCGGCGACAGTTATCGCGGGGAATCGTGCAGTGCGTCGAGCGACACCCCCCGGGAGAATCGAGGAACGCCACCCCGTCGACGTGCCTCTCGCGTCCGCTGGAATAATGACGATAAACCTCGCGCGTTGAATTGGAAAGCCCGAGTTTTCTCGAAATTGCGCCAATAAAGAGTAACGGTCTTTTTCTCGTTTCGCCTCATTGCCTCTCGCACGACTTCCCCTCTCCCCCTTTATCGCGTCAACGCTCCGCACTCCGTGCGGTGCGTGCCTCTCGGCGTTTGCAATTATTTTTAGTCGTACCGATTCGATCGTTCGCCCGAGCCGGAGGCGATATTTCGACGTGTACCTGCTTCGGTCTGATCGACGTTGCGGCGGATTTCGAATTTCGAGGGCGCAAGCGAGTCTTCGTTAATAATCGCGCGAGAGTTCCAGTCGGGGCTCTCTGTACGGCGAGCGATCGAATCCGGACGAGGGTGGTTAATTTTTCGTGCCGCTTGAAAAAAAAATTGCCACGGTATAGAGTTCCGTAAGCGTGTAGGTCGCGTCGGTCGATAACCGCCCCGCGAGATTCCCTCTCTGTATATTTTACAACCCAAACACGGGTCTGGTTTCGTCGCGATTCTCACGTGT
This sequence comes from Xiphydria camelus, assembly GCA_963678675.1. Classification (NCBI taxonomy): domain Eukaryota; kingdom Metazoa; phylum Arthropoda; class Insecta; order Hymenoptera; family Xiphydriidae; genus Xiphydria; species Xiphydria camelus. Next base: position 36,461,991 of record OY783192.1, on the reverse strand, counting down.
CGACTGTAGCCGACGCGCTGGTCGAGGGATTTCCCATCAATCATTTCGATTGATCGCCGGGGCTTTTCTCGGGACGAATTCGAACGGGGGATGCTTGTACACGTATGAAAACGATCGATCGATCCGCTGTAATTATCAACTCGTCAATGTGACGCTTCGATTACTTTTTTTTTATTCCCGTTTCACCATTTTTCGAGGATTACTCACTTCTCGACGCAGAACCAGGACCATCCCATACGTATCCAATGGAATAATCCCGATCGAAGCGGGATTTCGAGTGGTCCCGTCGATCGATCTCGATTTTCCGCTACACCTTTCTCTCCGCCCCCGCACGAAAAACCCGCCACGGCGAGACCAGCGCGAAATAAGGTCGCGCGACCCTCGACACCCCCGCGAGCGCGCCGACGCGAGGTTGCGTTCCCTTTCTCCGCGCGAAATATCCCCGTCGGTGCGTCGTGTGCGAAATCGTATCTCTGTGAAGTACAGCTGAGAAGGAGGAAAGAGAGCGATCGTCGCAATTCCGTCCGTGCGATGTCTCTTGCCGAGGGAAAGGAGTCGTGTCGCGATGTCGCCGCGCAACGTTTGCCCGCGATAAAAGAATTACGGGGCGTCCCGACGCGAAATCGGCTTTTCTCGGAAGAACAGTCGCCGATCGCATCTACGCGCCGCGACCACCGGCGGTGCGCTCGACCGCGAAGCGTGGGCGCAGCCGTTCGCCGCGGGGCGGAAGTTGAAGGAGTTCGAGCCGTTCGCGGCGACGAGACGGTGATTCGAAGCTACGCAGGGTACCGTTTTCGCGAGAGAATGTGAGTCGATCCGTCGCCTCGCGACGATGCCTCCGCGAGCCTGGAATCGGCGCTATCGCGACACGTCGTAAGTACGCGCGATCGTTCGCGAGTAAGTTCTCGCGGTCGTCGTCGAGATGGGACTTTGAAAGCGTCACACGACGCCCGGTGGAAGAGGTGCGACGCGTAGCGAAGGCGGGAGCATGGTAAGTTGTGGACGGCGAGAGCAGCGTATTCGTACCTTTCTCGTGTTAACACTAGAACTACGGCAACCGGTCAATTTGACCGGTGTCTTATTCAGAGTTCCATTCAACCTCAATTATTTCGTAACCCGTGAGGTTTTTGTGAAAATTGGTACAATACTTTTTTGTAGAGCATATTTCGGTCTACAAAAAAGTTCTATAGCAGTGTGGACGAAAAATCCACGGATAACGAGATAATCACCCGCCAAAACGACCGTCTTATAAAGCGCGACCTTTCGGTAGTTCTAGGGTTAATCTTGCCCGTCGAACGAGGAATATGCCTAACACTAGATTTACGGACGGTTGAGACGATCTAAAATAGTAATTTTGGCGAATAATTGAGGGGGTCAGAAGCCAAGGGGTCCAAGTAGAAATACAAGTTTTCCGAGATGCTCCACATTAAAGTATTCTTGTTCTTTAAAGATACCTGCAATTCCTTTGCCTCAAGTGTACATATAAGCTGTATGAATTATTCATACACCTTATATGTACACTTGAGGCAAAGGAATTGCAGGTATCTTTAAAGAACAAGAATACTTTAATGTGGAGCATCTCGGAAAGCTTGTATTTCTACTTGGACCCCTTGGCTTCTGACCCCCTCAATTATCTCGATAACTACGAAATTTTAGTCTATGCTACTATACCTATCTTGTGCAGCGAAATCTAATCTACAAAAAAGTATTTCACCAATTTAGTCTAAAACCTCATAGGTTACTAGATAATCGAAATTGAATGGCACTCTGAATAAGTCACCCGTCAAATTGACGGGTTTCCCTAAATTTAGTGCTAATCACGTAGCATCTCACGATATAACGGCTACGCGAAATTCGGATTTTTTGACGCTTCGATATAACGTGCCAATACAATCCGAGTCCCGTTTCGCGCGTATATGTACACGTAGTCGCGTGTAGGTACGGTAATTAGGACCGCACCCATTAATGTGCACACAAACGCGCGCAACGACGCGTACACTGGAAAAAGTATACGACGAGAATCGCCATGCGCGGATCGAGTTTCCCGAGCCCTTTCTTCCTTTGACATTTGATTGACGAATCAAAAGAGTAATCCGACCTGAAACAATTCCTATCGGTCATTCGTGAAACGGCCTTCCGGTGAACCTGGTAGCCAGTGAAATGGAACCAAACGGGGGTCGTGTATACGTTCGGCGAACGTCGTCCATTCGCGCCGAGTTCAAAGTTCCGTGTTTCATTCCAACGCGAGGTACGTACACCCTACCGTACCTCAACACGACGTTCGATATGCGCGCGATATAACGCAACACCGGGGCAACCGCGCAAGCAACTCGTTCTCTCCCTCCTATTCTACGTTCGTTCCTTCCATTTCCGTCCCACGGGCATCCACGTCGTACGCGAAGCCCTGTTTCGCGAAACTCACGTCGGTCTACCTGGGTCGTAGAGCTCGGTCGTTCGTTCGCTCTTCCCGCCCGGACGGAAATAGATTTTATCGACGAAGAGGGCGGCGGTGAAGGCATCGGGCCGACGGAGAGGCGAGATTTCGAGACGAGACCATGATTAAATTTCGCGATGGATATTGTGGGTTGTTTGGCTTCCCTTCAACGGAGGATATCTTCACTTTCGAACTTGACTGATGGATATGCGAGATGAAATCTTGATCGTGGTATCGAGAATATCGAATAACGTTCGTAATTAATTATCAGATCGGGTTGTTCCCTCGGAAAGTTCGATAACTTGCGGGGCTTTCGCGCGTACTTTTGTCGCGTGTACCTATTTTTAATTCGCGATGAAAGAGAGAAAAAGGAAGAAAGAGAAAGGAAGAGAGGCTAAAATTAAAGCATATACAATTCATATTTCCCGTGAAAAGCTCCAAGTCTACAATCTCGCTCGAACTGTAAGCTAGGGAGGCAAAGGGTGTAATTAACTTATCCGAGAACTCGTTGAGCTTAACTCAACTGCTCGTTCAATTAGGAGGAGAATTTCAAACTCGGCTGCAATTAGCCGAGACTACGGACGAATGGCTGGATGAACTGACAATGGATGTACGCAGTAACGAATTCTTTATTTTTTCAATTTACCGTCGAAATAACCTCGACCTATTTTTAGTCGATCGCGTATGGGAATATCATTCACCCCGTTGAAATGTTAGGGAGAATTTCGTAGGTATAAATATAAGGAGTGGCTGATGAATTCGCCGCGAAATCTTTTACCAGCTCGAAACCACCGAAGCGGAGATCCTATCGTGCGCGGGAAGACGTCGCCTCTTATCTCCGATATAGGATTCCCGCCGGCGAGTGGCTCAAATAAAAAAACTTTCTCGTTTCCCTTTTCAGCGACGGTCGTCTCGTAGAAGGCGACCAAATATTGGCGATAGATGGGCAGCCCCTGGATTCTAATATCTCCCACGAACAGGCCATCTCCATCCTCCAGAAGGCCCGCGGCCTCGTTGAACTAGTCGTTGCCAGAAGCGCCCAAGGTAAACGAAACGCGTACATTATCTCTTGATCGTCCGTCGGAACGGTAAAAAATTCAACGCGGATATAAAATCGTAAAGGACTCGACAGTCGCGTTCGTAGACGGCGAGTCTCCACGATTCATCTCATATTTATCGCGGGGGGTGGGTTCCAAAAGACATTGGGAGCGCGTTGCCAACGGATGAAGTGTTCGTGGCCTCGGGTTCGGCAGCAGCAGCAGCAGCAGCAGCAGCAGGAGTGGGATCCGGCGTCACCGGTGCTATCACGGGGAGTCAGGTTCACTCCGACAGGGAGCAATCGGTATCCGTTTCATCCGCTGCCACTCCCGCCCCAACGACACCGAGTCTCTCGAGCACGACCACAGCGGCAGCCACCCCGACACCGACACCGACGCAGACTCCGACACCCGGGACCGGAGGCTTCGTTATCGAAAGGAGCCCCTCCGCCGTCAGCGACGCCTCCAAAACTGGCTCTGACATGGTGGTGAGTCTCCCCCGCCGTGTCTCTTCGCCTCTCGCCTTTGATCGTCGGTCGCGAATATTGCGAAATTCTCCGGCGTGCTCTAAATCGCTGCGCGGTGGGCCTCGCCCTCTCGAAAGCACGTGATTTATTCCGGAGAGGCGGGAACGCTCCGAGGGACGCGAGTGTGCGAAGAACGTCCACCGAGATTGTCGCGAGACTCGGGAATCTTTGATGCTCTTTGTTTATTAACCGAAACGGAAGCGAGAGGATGAGTAGACGCGAAGACGATATCGGATTCGGGTGCAGAGGAATCATCGCCTCGCGCGACGTCGTTCTGTCGAATTTCTTACTTGGTACGCGATGAAAGGAATTGACGTCCCCCTTCGTCGTTAAAATCTTTTCAGCTCAATACGGAGTGGGCACAGGTGGAGGTGATCAAATTGATCAACGATGGCAGCGGTCTTGGATTTGGAATTATTGGCGGCCGCAGCACCGGCGTCGTCGTCAAGACCATTCTCCCGGGTGGAGTTGCCGATCGCGTACGTACCGATTGTCGTTCGGTGATGCTGCATACGTAGAAACGCACGCGTTGGCCGTCGCGATATATTTTGACGGATTCCCATATCCCTCGGTCTGATCGCATCGCGAACCAAACTTTGCTTTCAGGACAATCGCCTTCAGAGCGGAGATCACATCCTGCAAATCGGCGATGTCAATCTACGCGGCATGGGAAGCGAACAGGTTGCCGCGGTCCTCCGACAGTCGGGGACGCACGTGCAACTCGTCGTCGCGCGTCCGGTGGAACCCACTTCTCCCGACTATCAGGTACTTCACCCTTCGAACGTCGCCCTGCTCGAGGATTGCTATCATTGGCGCGGTGTAAACGATTCCCAGGCTCTCGGAAGTCACGCCCCTATCGTGCCTACGAAGATACTGGGCGACCCGGACGAGTTGGAGAGATACCTGGTGCACAGTACCTCGGAGGGCTACGACGCGCATCACCTTCCGACGGACGCGGGCTACGACAACGGCTACGCGTATTCGCAGGAGCCGGACATCGACGTGCACGTGAGTCCCGATCGCGAATACCTGTTGTTCTTAACTGTAGACTGTGTTTTTAAAGCAAACATCAGGCGGTGAATCAGAAAAATCGCGCGATTAAAAAATCGTACAGCATTTCATTCGAATCGACGCAATATCCATCGCAGACCAGACCCAGTCTCATCACGGACGCGGTGCGCAATCCCGTGCCGATCGCGGTCGCGCCGGCAGTGGTGGCCGCGGTCATCCCGGTTCAGACGCAGATTCAAAACTTGCCGGCCCTCTCCATGGACGCCCTCGACGTCGGCTCGTTGCCGGAGATGGAAAAGTTTACCGTCGAGCTGAGAAAGGACATATACGGCCTCGGGATCACCATCGCCGGATACGTCTGCGAGAAAGGTGAGCGCCGCTCGCCGACCCGACGTTTAATCGAATCGGTTCGAACGATCGCGTCGCACCTTCGTCGCTTATCCCATTGCAGAGGAGCTGTCTGGAATCTTCGTGAAGAGCATCAGCGAAGGCAGCGCGGCGGATCTCAGCAACAAGATCCAGATAAACGATCGCATAGTCGAGGTGGACGGCCACTCGCTGCAGGGCTACTCGAATCACGAGGCCGTCGAGGTTCTGAGAAGCACCGGTCAGTCCGTGGTTCTCACCCTCGAGAGGTACCTCCGCGGACCAAAGTTCGAGCAGCTCCAACAAGCGATCGCCGCTAGCGAGCTGAGACCTCCGCAGCAGCCCGGTTCACCCTCGGTCACCAGTTTGCCGAGCTTTCCGATCAGCGCGGTAAGTCTGTCGCGCGAAATGATGACGGCTGGTCGATAACGATGCATTGCATTTTTCATTTTTCGCACAGGACGGAGATACCACGACGGAGATCGAGCCGGAGGGCGAATCTCACACGACCGTCGACAGTGCGATTCTACAGGAGGGCGAACGATACGATTCCGCGGGCGAACCCGACGAGTCGGTCAACGTGGAAGCTCTCCTCAGCGATCCGTCGAGCGAGCTGACGCCCGCTGTTCGCGCGGCCATCAAATCGAAGTGGCAGAAGATCGTGGGACCGGACACCGAAATAGTGGTGAGAACAGCGAAGCCCGCGGCGTTCAACACGTAGCGATTTCGCAAGTTCGATCGTTTCGAAATCATTCCGACGCGTGCGACACAGGTGGCTCAGTTGAAGAAATTCGCCGAAGGCAGCGGACTCGGCATCAGTTTGGAAGGCACGGTGGACGTTGAGGACGGCCAGGAAGTGAGGCCCCATCACTACATCCGCTCGATCCTTCCCGAAGGGCCCGTCGGACAGAACGGCACGTTACGATCCGGAGATGAGCTCCTCGAGGTAAGCGAGACGTCGAGCGTACGTCGCATCGTTTGCTAATGGATTTGAATGCATCGTCAGGTAAACGGCTACCGATTACTGGGGATCAACCATATGGAGGTGGTCAGCGTTCTGAAGGAGCTGCCGATCCACGTACGGATGGTGTGCGGAAGAAACATCGCCTCCCAGGATCCGCTCTGCCCGATCGACACGGCTCAGCACCAGGCGGCTTTCCAGACCAGGGTGAGTTTGAGTCGTCGAAGAACTAAACAAGATCGCGCTCCGATCGACGGCACTATCGCGAAGCGACGTCCTTCTTCGCAGAGCATCCTTGGCGGATCGCTGCAGAATCTCCTGCCGGCAATGGATCGCTTGGTGAAGGCAAAGTCCGATGGGTCTTTGGCCTCCACGACGACCACGGCTACCGTGACTGACGCCAGCTTGAACAAGATGAAATCGCGATCTCTGGAGCCACTGACGGGATTGGCGATGTGGAGCTCGGAACCGCAGATCATCGAGCTGGTCAAAGGAGAGAGGGGCCTTGGGTTCTCCATTCTGGATTATCAGGTACGCGAGGCGATCGATCTTCTTCGACGCCCTTCGAAAGTTGCGCGTAAAATGATCTAACGCCCCTCGTGCTCTTCTTCTGTTTCCTCATCACAGGATCCCATGAACCCTAACGAAACTGTGATAGTAATACGATCGCTAGTACCGGGCGGTGTGGCGCAGCTCGATGGTCAGCTCATACCGGGTGACCGCCTCCTGTTCGTCAACGACATCGCGCTGGAGAACGCGACACTGGACCAAGCCGTGCAAGCCCTGAAAGGCGCGCCGAAGGGAACCGTTCGCATCGGGGTGGCCAAGCCGTTGCCCATTCCGGATAGCATTGCACAGGTGAGCGATCGGGACGATCGGATTGAAGTCAAGGAGGATAAAGACGTAAGCGTTACCGAACTCACCGTCATGGACAGCCGTAGACAGAGGCAAGAGTATTTTCGGGAACGCAAGATCAATGTCATTCAGCCGCCTCATCACATGGATTTGATCGAGGGCTTGCAACATCAGCACAGCCTCGTCAAGTCCGAAAGCTTTTAGACCGATTCGGTCGCGTAGATTGCCTCTCTCTCTCTCATACACACACTCTTTCATCACGGCGGGTATCAATGTCTCATCGTTAGAATGGTCGATCGTTTTACGGTAGAAAGCCAAGCGGAGCGAGCGAGGGAAATCGATAAACGACGCGCGTCATCTCCCCCCTCCCCCCTAATCCTGCGTTTTTGTTTATAATTTTCGTATCGATCCTAATACATTCCCGTCTTTTCGTTTCGCTCTACAAGGTACGCTATTCGACACGCACACCACACGCCCTGTATAAAGCTAACGCTTCGTAACGCTAGAGTCGTCCCGTCCAACAGGACGGACAAGCGAGCTAATCGGAATAGAGTCGTATAGAAATTGGCCGCTCGTACAAAGACCTTCTTCGAGAAATTTAGGTTTAAATCACGCCAGAATAATGTATACCTCGGTGCCTTAAACTTCCGGATCGTGCCGAACCGTTCGCCGTGGAAGGGAGGAAATTATATTGGAGTATATCGCGTCGCTTTTTCTCTTCCGCGGCGTACGCGTGTAAAATACGGGTCGATCTTATCTCGTCAAATGTTTTCGAAAGTTTCGTCATACCTGTACGCGTACGTCACCCCCCCCAAATGCAAAAATATATCCAGACGTTTGGAACGCCTCGAAGTGTAAAATTGGAACTAAACAAAGAACGACAAAAGAGATACATACGATGGATTGATCGAGGACATTGTTACGGATTGTATTTGTCGCATTTAATAAACAGGGTGCAGTACACATTGTTTTGTTTTGTTTCAATTCATCACTCGACTGCGCGTGCGAAATTTGGCGAGTCCCCCGTTGACGCGGGGCCTCGTACGCGCAGTTGAGGGATAAATATCAACCCTCTCTCTCTCTCTCTCTCTCTCTCTCTCGCCCATTCCCCTTTCCCTGTGACCGTTTTTTGGTACACTCCCGCTACTCGTCAGTATCGCTGGTCTCTCGAGGTGCGCCTCTTTTCGGCGAGCGATTTACGGATAAACTGTGTCACGAAGCACATTACCGCGTGGGTAATGTGAATATCGAGAGCCGGAATTTCGTAGATTACACGAGTATTAATTCGTGAATCGGGTCCCCGGAAAAATCGGAGAGACGGGGGAGAGGAAGTATCGGAGCGGGAACGAATTTTCCGGTCGATCGGTGAACCTTTCCTCGCGAAACGACGAAGGAACGTAAGTTGGGATATCAAGTCGGAGGACACTGGGATGATTAAAAGACGCATCAGTTATGAAAGTAAGCGACAGAGAACCGGTCGAGAAGTGGAACTCGACCGATCGTTTTTAAATCATCGGGTGGATTTTTTCGCCAGAAGCGAGCGAGATCTTTCGCCGTGCGTGTAAACACTCTATACGGACACGTCGCCCGAGCGCGTATTCCCGAAATTTTTCGATCGTGGCGACCGGTGGTCGCGCGCGTATATTCTTGACCCTTCTTTCCTTTCAGTCGAGGGGGTGAATGAGCCACTCGTTGGACAGTGAATGTCGAAGTATACAAGTACGCAAGTAAGTACCGTAAAAAGCTGTAATAGCGAATGAAAGTTGTCTGGTAGTGTAGATATACGTATTAAATAAATTAACGGCATCGCAACTTCTACGCTCTGCACTCCTCGGCGAAACTTTAGCGGTTACCAAGTAACTCGACGCGTACCGTCATTTCTTTCGTTAGCGATTAGTGGCTGCTTTCCATTGAGTTTCGCGTCGACGCGATCGTTTCCTCTCCTTTTTTCGGTACTTGCATACGTGCGCTTCGTATACGCGACGATTCCGCAGCCTGCTGCCGGCTTCGGCATCGTTCGTACACAGAGAAAAAGAATTAATTGGAGCTACTGATAATTACTTGCGGGGTCGCAAGTAATTATCTGTTTATATCAAGGAAATTTGTCAATACACATCAATTTGATATCTCTTTCTTGCAGTCACGTGGAATAGTGTGTGATGGCAAGGAAAAAATATCAAATTAATATGGAAAAAATCTAATTAATGTAAATTGATAATTACTCGCGCCTCGTAAGTCATTTTTAGTAGACCCGACTAATTCGTTTTCTCAGTGTACGCCTACATCGGTCGCGAGAACGCGGGAGGGGGTTGAAATGCCGCGTCCATAAGCAATCATAGCCTCTTCCCATCTCGTCCCCTTCCTCCCGCCGCTTCTTTACGCTCGATCGGATCTCCCCTACATGACGAGTCGTTTCTCTCGCCCTTAAACTCGCGGTAAGAATTTCCGCGCGATCATTTCGTAAGCTGGCGACGACTATTATTATTTACGATAACCGTCGCGCTTCCCGGGGTTCCAACGACGGCGACGCGGTCACCTCTCGCGATCGATCTTCGGACGCGCGCGCGCGCTCGAGCCACGCGAGACCGTGCCACGGACCACCACCCCCTGGAACCTCAACGAAAATACCCTCGCGAGTCTTTCGTACGCGCGCGAACCCCCCTGAATATCGTCAACGTGGCGCGAAACCGGGTCTCCCTCGGCTCGACGCTCCCCCGCGCGAAATACATAAAAGGGGACGCGCGTCGGGCCGAGAGAACCGCTCTACATTTCGACTGTGTATTTTAACGAGGCGATTTTTTTGTCATTTTCAGAACAAGATGTAACTAACCGAACGGATTGCGAAAGGATAATCAGTCGTGCTGCTGTCGACCAAATAATGCGGTTGCTCTCGTCGAGCCCGTTTTAGCGATAAATATATAAATATAAATACATGTATATTTATATAAAACATGTAACGATACGATAATGCGGTATACCCGCGCGATATTGTTTCGGAACGCCCCCCGTCGAAAGATCTCGTTGTCGTTTGCCGAGAAAACAAGCCGAACACGTCTCCTTTATCGATAAACTCGGGGTGAGAGCTTACGACGGCTGATCGTCCGGAAATAAGGTCGTGCTCGTTCGCGGGGAGCGATTGCGTATGTGCGCTCCGAGATGTCCACGTAGGAATTTGACGAGGGAGAGACATACGTTCGAAGGCATCGCGCGGGAGAGGCGACTCGCCCTCTCCCCATTCCCCTCGCTCTCATTCTTACGCGCAAACGGAGCGCGCCTCGCGCGCGCACGATCCCGGAGGAATTTCGTCGACGAGGGAGGGGGGACCAGAGATTTTTTCACCGGACTCTTTTACACGAGGCTCTCGCCGAAAGAGATTCGCGCGCGTCGCACCCTTATCGATGCAAAACCGACGTATATCGCGGGTGTACCTCGCCGGACGAGCAGACGTGAATCGCGTCGCTCTGTACTCCACTGTAGAATTTTACGAATAAAGTGTTTTCCATAATTCCGCACTTCCGGCTGTTGCTCATTCGATATTGCGCGTACGGCTCTATCGACGCGCGTCCCCCGCATTCCATCCGGCCGACGAGGAGAGACGACGGGAATAAGTTTACGAGCGAACTCGCGCTCCATCGTCCGCGAGAGATACCCAAACGTACACCGGAGTCTCTCGCCCGTCAAACGGGCGGCCGGTCCCCCCGCGGGAGATCGTTCTCGCGACGCAGTAGCACGCTACCTTCGTTTTCGTGGAGAAAAAAAGAAGGGACCACCGATCGATCGAACCGGGGATGGACGAACGTCGCGAAACGAGCGTCGCAGCTCCGACACGATATCCCTCGCTCCCGAAACTGCGCTCCGATTTTTTTCTCAACGACACCCCCGCGGCCTCTGACCCCCCGCCGAGACGAGGGGCTCGCACGGTCGAACCCTCCCCTCGGTCGGGGGTTGCGCAGCGAGTCGAGGTGTCGCCGAAATTCCCCGGAACACCGGGGAAGCGCGCCGAGAGGTGAATCGCTCATCTCCGTCGAGAACGAAATCGTTCGAGGATGACTCGCGCGCAGGATTATCGCCGATAGAACGAGCGCCCCGCGCCGATCGACTCGCGCTCTCGCCGGCGCGCGATTCGGCAATCCGCCAGCATCCCGCGCGACCCGCAGTGTTACTAATCGAGATCCTTTTGTGCCTTTGCCCGTGCGTCGTGTCCTCCGCGGTGACGGGGCAGCTGGTGACGCCGATCTGCATCATCGAACGCAGCCGGAGCCTTCCCGACGACAGCGAGGCCACCCACCGCGCGGCCGATCTCGACGATTTCCCCTCGTTCCGATCAGGTACGTTCAGCCGTCGCGCCGATCGCGAAATCATCCCTCGCGCGACCCTTCCGACCCCCTCGCGAGCTCGGGTGTCGATGCGTGTATCGCGTACGACGCGTCTCTCTTCGTCGCGGGTGGAGGCGGTATTGATCCGATGCCGAGGGTCGAGCAGTCCGAACGAGAGTCCGTCGAGGCGGTCGTCGTGACGTCTTTGCATGCAAATATTATCCGAACGCGAAGGGGGATCGGCTTTCGAACGTGTCGCGGGGATCATCGATCGGTCGCGCTTTATCGCGGGTACGAACGCGGCCGAGATGAGCGATGGACGGCGGGGGACGACGCTGTCGCGCGCGGAGGATCGGTGGTATTTTCGGGGCGTTTGAAAAACGATGCGATATCGCCGAGGGGAATACCCTTCGGTGACGTCGCTCGCCGACGGTTGAATTTTCGAGCCCGTCGAGAGATTTATAATAGATCGAAGAGACTGTCGCGGGGCTCTTCGCGCGAGGACGTTTATCACATGCGACGCGTACGAACGCTCTCGATTTTTCGGCATCCGAGTTTCGACGTCTCGTCTTCTGTTTATAGTACATACTTGTTCGGTTTTATTTTATTTTGTTTCTGTTTCTCTCTCTCTCTCTCTCTCTCTCTTTTCTCTGTGTTCTATTTACTTTCTGTTTTATTTACTTTACTTTTAGTTACTTGCTTAGTTATTTACTTTTTTTTTGTACTTTACTTACTTAGTAATTACTTACTTAGTTACTTATTTTATTATTGTACTTTCTTGTGTGCTCTTAGAAGGCTTGCCCTAGAGCAAAATAAACGATTTTTCTTCTTCTTCTTCTTCTTCTTCTTCTCTCTCTCTCTCTCTCTCGCTGTTTTAGTTAGGATATTTTCAAATTAATGCTACATTTCTATTTTTAGTGTTTTGGTTGTTTTTTTCTGTTCACGTTTTAATGCCTTTTCCGCTCTTTCTTTGTATCTTTCTTTGCGCCTGTCCTCAGAGCACTCTGGTTCAAGGATAAATAAATTGCTTCTTCTTCTTCCTCCACGGGTCGGTAATAATAATCAGAGTCAATGCATAATTACGTCGAAGCGCAACGTGGATGCGCCACAAAGAGCGCGTCACGCGGTAGCTAATGGGATGATTGCTTCCGACGCAGCGCGCACAAAAGACAGTTTTATCAGTTGCGTAGGTATGCGGTCCGCGATTGACGCGTGCAGTCGTGCTTTATCTCGAGGAACGCAGGAAAATTGGAACCGCGCGAAAGTTCGCCGCGCACCGCGCGTAAAGGAGACGCGGCGAACTTTTCCGCAAAGTTTGCTTCGAGATATCGTCGACCGCGCGTCTCCGCGCGGCTAACGTGACTCGAGTACACACCGATTCCATTGGTTCGACGATAGGAACCGTTCTGAAAATAGGTTTACAACTTGAACCGAGATTTTCATGTTTTCCTCTGTACCCTCCGCTGCAAAAGTTTCGGGAAGGAGAAATTAACGCCGCGAGAGCTACGGAGAAATTGGAGAACATCGATCATCCGAGAAATTCAATTTTTGATGACGCGATTGCAAATATTTGTACGAGAATTCCTTCGTATTTTGTCAAAAATCGAAATCTCCGGAATCAGTCGTACGACCACCCTATCTTAATTATTTTTTCGCTCTGATTACGAAAGTCATAGTTATCCAGTCGATATCCTGAAGAAAATATGCGATATGAATGATTTGATGTATAAGAAAATTATTTTTTTTTCCCATAATATCATTAATATTTCTGTCTTTTTTCGAGATTTTCCCATTAAATCCGTTATTTTCGGAATCAGCACGAAAAAATACATCGAGCAGGCTGGTTGAAAATTCGATTCCAGAGATTTGAATTTTTGCGAAAATTTCGAGGAGTCAATTTTTCGCGAAAATCAAAATCTCCAAAATCGATCGCTCGGCCACCCTGTCGTGTTTATTTTTATCCGTGCTGATTACGAAAATCACGGTTATCGGTTCGACATCTCAAAGGAAACGTAATATATCGGTACAGGACGATCTCTTTCTCCCCCTGAAAATCGCAAAAGAAAGAGAGGAAAGGGTTTACGCGAAGATATCGCGCGGTTACCGCCTCGGAACACCGAAAGGCGGCTTTAAGTGAAACATAAATTGTATACGTTGGGGCCGAAGGCGGGCGCGGCGCGGATCTTGGGTCGGAGGAACCGAGATTTAGGTCTGGAAGCTGAATCAGTGTTGGGAAAGCGTTGGTCCGGAGCGGCGGGAAAGCGGGCGGCGCGCGGCTATGCCGAAAGAAACCGTGGAGTGTATTACTCTCTGTTTCCCGTTTGTCAGAGGTTCGTGTTTTCTTCTCCGTCGCTTCCCGCCCCACCCCCCGCCACCCTGCCTCATCCCTTTATCCATCCTTCATCCTCTCCGCGTCCTTCCCCCCTACTCCTCGGCCCGTGGTGCCCGCTGAATGGCAGAGTGCCCGAAAAATGTCGAATGCACTCGTTCACGCTCGTCCGCGGCGACCGAACGTCGTCGATTTAATCCCCGAAAAGGAAGCAATTTGGACGGAGAAAGCGTCGAGTAGATTCGCGCGCGAGCGGACGACAGATTTGGCCTGGCGCGGGAGGAAATGAAGATTTCGATCGGTCCAATTTAGCTCGATTGCCCCGAAGCTCGCTACATATACACGGAGAAAAATAATTTACCGAGCCGAGTAACCGTCGACACGAATAGTGCCAAGAACATGTTTGTTTAAGACAAATATATGTCCGTAGAATTGAACGAGTCAACATTTGAGATTCAATGGCGATATGTCCGACTTAAATAAATATGTTCTCGGCACTATTCGTGTCGACGTTTACTCGGATCGGCAAATTATTTTTCTCAGTGTACCGTTTCGATTGAGTCGTTGAGTTCGATAATAGTGCCTATACTCGATCGACGATGCACTGAGAAAAAATGATCTAGTTAAAGTGACAAAATGTATCTAATTAAACGTGTTCAATTATTCCAACCAAAATACTGACCGATTGAACTAAGTATCAAGTTATTCTAACGAAAAAGTGGTCAGTCTAACTAAACGAATAAAGGATCCATATTTCATAAAACGGTTTGGTCATCGTCTCCAGGATTTTGGCTAAATTAACCAAGTTATTTTTCTCGTTGTATTGCTGTAACTCGAGAAACTCGACTGTTTCGAAATATATGTAGACGAGGACCACCGATCAGAAGTCAACAAAAGACTTTAAAGTCCGTTTAACGAGAACTCATTCCGATTAAATTCGCGTGTCCAGACTTCGATCTCGCCTGGAATGTTTCGAAAAGACGAGTAGCTGTCACTCGGAAGGAATAACAGCGCGCGCGAAATATTTACGTCAATCTCGGCGCCTCCGCCGCGCTCGCCCGGCGTCCGCGATCGCGCGATCGACTTTCCCGAGTTTTATCGCGGAGAGCAACGTGCTCGCGCGAGAATTCGAAGATATTCGCTCGAGCGGTGTCTCAAAATAACTCGCAGTGCGAGAGCAGGCGCGCGCCGTTCTCTTTCGATGCAGCCCCTTAATGTCACGAGCCGCGTCGATATATTATATATCGAAAGGTGGGCGAACGCGGGACCAGGTGCCATTTTCCGGAATTTTCCGGAAATCGGGCGCAGAGTCGCGCGTCGGCGGTTCCCTCGAACGACGTTATCGCGGTAATCGGGCACGGAGAAAAGGAATTAGTTGGATCTACTGAAAATGACTCTCAGGGTCGCAAGTAATTATTTATTTATGTGAATGAAATATTTTAATGCGTCAATCGAATTGCTCCCCCGTACAATTATATGAATTAATATGTGATTACACGGGAAAAAATATCAAATTTTAATGAAAAAAGGTCTGGTTAATCTACTAAATAAACAATTATTTGCGAGCCGGCAAGTAATTATTTATTTACATCATTTAAACTTTTTTTTCAATAAACGATTAAACTGCTCTACCTTACAGTTATATGAATTAATATGTGATTACACGGGAAAAATATCAAATTTTAATGAAAAAAAAAGGCCTGATTAATCTACTAAATAAACAATTATTTGCGAGCCGGCAAGTAATTATTTATTTACATCGGCTAAACTTTTTATTTTTTCATATTAATGAAATACCTTAATAATAATTACTCGCCACCCCGCAAGCAATGATTAATAGAGCCAACTAATTCTCTTTCCCTGTGGGGGTGCCTCCGAGTAAACCGGAGGTGTCCTCTCTCGCCGAACTTTGCCCGCAGGGATGAACGGGGCGTCGATGGACAAGCAGGAGACGGACGACAGCGACGAGATGGACCGATTCGAGGACGCCTCGCCGGACACCCCGGTTCACGGCTTCAAGCGCGGCAAGGAGGAGCGCGCCCCGTCGCCCGACGACGACGACGGCGGCGGTGATCGCTCCAACGCCGTCGTCCCGGAGAGGCCGCTCGGCTCTGCGGAGATCGCATCCCCGCCGGACGGCGTGGTTCCCAACCTGGAGGCGACGATCGGTGGGACGGCGCAAGACGATATCGCACCGCCGCCGGCCGTCCAACCCCCGTCGGACGCGTGGGTCCCGATGACGTCGCGCGAGACGGGACCCCCGGAAAGCGAGTACGACGAGCCGGAGGAGGGGGAGAGTTCGTCCGCGGAGGATCCGACTTCGCGGCTGAAATCGGCAACTGCGGAGACCGGGACCAGGGAGGTGGCGGACGAGACGAGGGGGAAATCGACCGTCGAGTTTCCGGATGAGCGAGATACCCTCATCGAGGAACTCGGAGAACTTCCCCCGCGAATTCCTTCGACAACCGTGGATATACCGCCCGCTTCCACGACGACGACGACGACGACGACGACGAGGAGGGAACCGTCGACACCCGGCGCGGTCCTCCCCGACGACGACCAACGGCGAGCCCCCGCGGCGCTGCCCGAGGTGCATCTGGTCAAGGCGAAGATCATTTCCGCGGAGGAGGCGCTCGCCGGGCTGGGACGAGCGACCGCTGTCAAAATAGACGCGCCGAGCGCGACGGAAAGTTACGCGCCACCGTTCGTCGACGCAGAAGCCGCGATCGAAGCGTCGACATTTCTCCCGCAGTTCGCGACGCTGACCAAGTCGGCCTCCGAGGCGGTACTGGCGTCCGTCGAGGAGGAGGAGGAGGAGGAGGGGGTGGAGGAGGAAGGCGGGAGCAAAGTGTCCGGGAAGAATTTCAAGTCGGAGATACTGCTGGACCTGTCCAGAGTCGAGTCGAGCGCGGAGAACGCGCGGCGCAGGGAGAAGCGAGCGCTGTGTCGCGTGGAGAGCGACGGCTCGGTGGGTGGCGTCGGCAGGGGCAAATCGGCGCGGGCTCGCACGTTCTTCCCGACGGGCGAGGAACGCGCGACGATCGTAGCGCCGGAAGAACCGGCGGGAGCGACGCGCGCGGCGAAGGAAGAAGTCGCCGGGGGAACCAGGGGTGGTGGTACCGATGGAATCAGCCGGCGGGCCGTCGTAGCGGTGGTCCAGGACGTTTCCGACGGTGGCTGCTCGAGCGGGTGAGTTGACCGCGACGCGCTTTCTCTTCTCGAGCCGCGATCGTGCGTCGAAGCGAGCGGCCGGCCGCGATAGCGACGCGGGGTAGCCTTACAATCGAGATAATTACATTATTTCACCGAGGGAGTGTACGGCGACGAACGTTTCGCGGGCTGCGCACGGAAAAGGACTGGACGTTGACGGGAATATCTGCGCGCGTGACGTCCAGTCGAGCTGATCGAGGATGCGGATGATCGATGAGTTGTTCAGCGATGCGTTGACGCCAAGAGCCGTATGTGTGTGTATACGTTCGGTGTGGCGTACGACACGCGTTCACGTTTGCCATCGACGAATCGCCGTTGGATTACACGCGTCCGTATTTAGAAACCCCACGGGATAACGGTCGGTTTACCGATATGTGGGTCGGCGCGGTAGCGAGGGCTACGAAATATTACGCGCGGGCGATATCTCGTTAGCGTCGAAGACGCGTACCGCCGCTAAATCACGCGTCACCCTCGACGACTTTGCGGCCGCGCCGTACTCGTGCGATCGGACGACGGCGGTTTAATCGCACCCCAAGCGGAGAAGTTCCGTGTGGATTACATGTAGTCCGTGTGTGGATTTGGTCCTAAAAAATAAATCGTATTACAGTATTTACAAAGTTCGTGACGAATTCCTGGACTGGGCCGATTCATCGTACAATAACTACAGTTTTAGTAAGAATTACAGCAATGCTTGCAACTTCCACGAGATTTACCATAATTTTTCATGAAATTGTAGTTATTGTAATGATAAATTGGCCTTGTCTCGAAATTTACTACAAACTTTGTAAATGCTACGACCTTTTTTTCCAAGTATTTTTATCTTTTAAATTTTTGTATAATCCATATGTAGTCCATACACCATATTAAGCTAAATTTACTTGCCAGGAAAGAAACTCGAATCGCTATTATCTCATTACCTATGAATTTTCGGCCTACGTCGATCTAAGACTTTGTTGTAGGGCAAAATATAATCTTCGAAAAAGTATTGTACAAATATAAGCCAAACGCTCATAGATAATGAGATAATAGTGATTCGAGTTTCTTTCCTGGCGAGTTAGCTTACGATTAGTCTCTCATATGATGTATATGGACTACACAATAATTTAAAAGATTTAAATACAGGGAAAACATTAATCGTAGCATCTACAGTTTGTGGTAAATTTCGAAACAAGGCCAATTTATTGTTACGATATAGCTACAATTTTAGTAACAACAATTACAGCAAAACTTATAGAAGCTGCAAGTGTTGCTCTAATTTTTACTAAACTCGTAGTTATCGTAATGATAAATTGAAGGCACCAATGCCAAAAGTGCCTAAGTCACATTTTGCCGTCTTCGAGAAAAAATCGCTTTTGAAAAGTACGACACTAATCTTAATTTTATTTAAAACCACTCGTTCTAATAGTACTAAAATATAATGTGTTATAAAACTCAAGTAAATATTAGCAAAGGTAACATTTTCAAGAAGATAAGAAACTTCAAAAGCGTTTTTCTCGAAGACGGCAAAATGTGACTTAGGCACTTTTTGCATTCGTGCCTTCAATTGGTCTTGTCCCAAAATTTACCAAAAACTTAGTAAATACTACGATTTATTTTTTTCCGTGTAATTCATATATGTATCTATAGTCCGCGTATATGGTTTACATAGAAATCATATATAATCTGTATAGGACCAAATCTATACTATATGGACCACATAGAACTTTTCCGCCCGAACCGCCCTCTCGCATACGAACTCACGACGCCGCTCATCTCGCACCCGAAACTTTCTCCAATTTCGGCGGTGCAGAAAAACTCGCAATACGAGGAATCGCATTCCCGCAACGGAGCGACACGAGGCGCCTGCATACGCGCGCGCGCGCGGTTCCTCATTGTCTACGCCCCGCGACTTATTAGATCAACGTAAGCCAATTTGCAGTGACGCACGACGCGAAACGAGCCAAAGCCCCGACGCAGTGAGTACCGCGGCTTCGTGGCGTGTCGTGCGGGCGCACTCGCGCTGACGAATCTTCGTTTCGGTAACCGATTTCTCGACGGCGTCGCACTCGAGAGGCTGGAGAGCCGAGCAACTCGCGGCAGGACTCCGTAGATCGCAACGTAAGACGAGATTCGACGGCCGACGGTGAATCGGGCGCGCGGTGGTCGTCGCTTCCGGAAGTGCCGCTTCGGAAGCGAGAGACCCTCGCGCCACACGTCTTCCGGCTGGGTGTTCGTCTCAAAACGCAAACCCGCGCCGCTCCGACGGGGAATATCGAGGCGAGCAAACACTCCGGGGAGAGCAGCGTGCGGCGCTGAGAGGAAATTCCGGCTCTCTCGAATCTTTTACGACTGATTTACGACTCCTCGGTATTCCCCTACTCCCCCGCTCCCGCTTCCTCCTTCTTCGTCACCCATTGTAGCGTCGTTTATTAAAAACCTCGAACGTACGCCTCGGCGCCGTT
Source organism: Xiphydria camelus (assembly GCA_963678675.1). Lineage (NCBI taxonomy): Eukaryota > Metazoa > Arthropoda > Insecta > Hymenoptera > Xiphydriidae > Xiphydria > Xiphydria camelus. The sequence continues at coordinate 36,442,504 of OY783192.1, read as the reverse complement.
GCGCAACGTTATCGAATATACGCGCGAAGCTGCCCCGCGCGGGCGATCGAACGCCGCGACGTTGATATTGACGTCATTTGTGCGAATCGCTCGGAATCGTTTCGCGGCGCAGGAATTTTGCGGGTGATCGATCTGTCCCGGAGAAAAACGGACTCGCGCGCCGAGGGATGATGCGCCGGGAGAGATAACTCGGTCGATTTACTCGAAATCCTGGAGACGATGACCAAATTTTTTCACGAAAGATGGATTCTACATCTGTTGTGTGTCTGAAGTTTCAAAGGTTCATGAGAATGAAAAATGTCGAGTTTAAAAGACCGTGGCCACACAGGAAAAAAGAATTAGTCGGATCTACTAAAAATTATTTGTGGGGTCGCAAGTAATTATCTGTTTAGAACAATTTGATTTTTTTTTCGTATTAATTAGATATTTCTACATTACAATCACACATACTGTTTGACACGATTGTGAGGAAAAGATATCTAATTGATATATTAAAAAATTTCATTAATGTCAATTAATAATTATAATACTTGCGACCCCGTAAGTAATTTTCAATAAATGTAACTAATTTTGTTTCTCTGTGCACTGTCGAGTTTATTGACTACTTTATTTCAGCTAGTCGCCCAATTCGCACACATTTCTCTATAGGTCTAATAATCAATAAACTCAACATTGGCGACGATCTCTTAAAGTTAGTCGAAATTTTTCGTTCAAGCGAACGTTCGGAACTTCAGACACATTATCTATTCGACTAATTTACCACATTTTTTAGTCAAAATAACTAAATGTTTGGTTGGAACAACTAAACATTTGGTTAGAATAACTTGATATTTGGTTCAACTGACCAGTATTTCGGTTAGAACAACTAAATTATTTCCCTCGGTCTGAGAAACTTTTCCGTTATTCTCACCAAACGATAGTCGATTGCTCGTCGATCGTCGCATCGCGTCTCGGTACAGGAAAATCTCTCTGTTTTCAGCGCCGAGAGAAAATCTCACGAAGAAGAATCTCCGATCGAAGGCGAACCAGAGCCGAGGGAAGAGTCGAACGTCGAGCGGGATCTCGTCTCCGACGATTTCGCGGGAAAACTCCTCCCGGAAAGCTCGACCAATACCGATCTCGCGGTTCCTCGGCTCGACGAAGGCGCGGATCGTCCAGGAGGTTCACCAGAGAGTGACGTTCTCCTGGTACCGCCACCGTCGACTCCGGTACCACCTCCACCGTCGCAACCGGCGCCCCCGCTATCGCCGCAACCGCCGCCGCCGCCTCGACCACCGGAACCACCCGAGCGACGATTCGCCCGAGACAAATACAACGTCGCGCCAGACCACGACGACGAGCGACGGCCGATCGTCGAGAGGCGCGCGAATCGCGAGAAGAGTCTCCCGCGTTTGGAGAACGTCGATCGCCGTGTCGCTGACAAAAGAGAGGAGGGCGCGATAAGGAGGCAGCACTCCCTGCGCTACCAGAGCCAGACGCTCGAGACGTGCCCGACGGGTCGCGCGCTATCGCTGTCCTTGGAGGACGTCTTGAAGTTGCAGGGCGGTCTCGTCGCGGAGAAGCGCGAGGTCGAGACCCAAACGCAGCAGGAGTCGAAGAACACACAGTGCGGATCGGACGAGGCGTTCGACGCGCCCCGCGAAGCCGAAGAACCGTCCGCGTCGAAGTTCGTCGTCGACTCGCGGCGGAGGGAGGTGGAAACTCAGACCCAGGGGGAGACGAAGGGCACGCAGTGCGATCCCCGGGAGCTCGAGGACGAATCGCAGGGAACCTCGTCGAGCGCGCCTCGAACGCCTTCGAAGGAAGTCGAGGCTCAGACCGAACGGAAGGTCAAGTGCGTTCGCTACACCGATCAGGAATCGATCGATTCCAGTCCCACGAAGCCGTCGGCTTCGTTTCGCAAACCCTCTTCCGCTCGGTCTCGCGTGTTCTTTGCGGAGAATCGACGAGAGGTCGAGGTACAGACGTGCCAGGAGTCGAAGGCCACTCAGTGCGACGGGGACGAGGACTCGGGAGGCTCGCTCGCCTCGCCGTTCGCCGCCGGAAGTCCCGGAACGTCCGGCCAGTCGCGACAATCGGCGAGACCCGTGCGGGAGCCGTTGTCCGCGCGCGACGATTCAGTGGTAACGGTGCGCGGGCCGCCCGGCAAGATTCCCGTGATCGTCTTCGTGGAGGGCTCGTCGTCCGACATGACGGTGACGCACGGCTACCGCGACAAGGAGGGGAACGTCGCCTGGACGAAGCACTGGGGACCCGAGAGATTGGTGGAGATTTATAGGGAGCCGAAATCCAGTCTGGGTCTCAGCATCGTTGGCGGCAAGGTGAGGCGCGCGGTTTAATCGGCCCCCGGAAATTGCCCGGCGATCGATCGCGAGCGTGAGATCCGATCGTGTCGCTTTACAGGTCGACCTGTACAACGGCGGACCGAGCAAGGATCAAAATATATCGGGCATATTCATCAAGAACGTACTGCCGAACAGCCCCGCTGGACGCACTGGCGGACTCAAGGTAAATCCCCTCCCATAATAAGAGAAGAGCTGTTTATTTGTAGTTAATAAAATGTATAGGTAGGTACTCGATTATGGCGAAAGAAATATTTCATTGCGCCAAGTAAATATATGATAATCATTAGAATGTCTCTTTCGTTCAAACAGAAATAGAGTAATAGCTTGCTAATATTTATTTCGCCATAATCAAGTAGACGTATGTTAATTATAAATAAATCGTTTTCTCAGTGTAAATCCAGGCGAAAAAATTCGATATATTTTCCATACAATCCGTATGTGGTTTTGGTCATACCTATATTCACAGAGAGAAAGAATTCGTTGGATCTACTGAAAACTACTTGTGGGGTCGCAAGTAACTCTACCCATTTATATCAATGACATTTTTTAATACATCAATCAGATATCTCTTCCTTACATTCATGTGAAATAGTATATGATTGCAAGGAAGAAATATCAATTTAATATGAAAAACTACTTAATCGACGTAAATTAATAATAATTTGCGACCACGCAAGTAATGTTTAGTAGATCCAATTAGTTCTGTTTCTCTGTGTGGATCATAGAAACATTCAAAAATCTGCATACAAAAATAACAAATAAAATGTTAAATAATCATTATTTATTAATGATCATTGATTTGTTATTAATAAACAACATTTTTTCTTCTATTTTCTGATTAATATAAAAATCATGTATAATCCATATATGTACAAAATATATAGAACTTTTTCGCCTGGGAAGTCGACGAGTCGCGCGAAATTGCGACGCGAGATGAACCCTTGCGTGTCGCGCTTTCAGATCGGCGACAGAATAATCGAGGTGGACGGTGTGGACTTGAGAAGCGGCACGCACGAGCGCGCGGTCGAAGTGATTCGGACGTCCGGCAATCCCGTTTGTCTCCTCGTCCAGTCCCTCGTTCACACGGTGAGTATGCGCGACGGCGAATGCAATTTCCTCGATGGCACGCGCGACTATTTCCTCGTAATACGCGTCGTGCCCTTGACGCGCGGTGTCACTGGGGTACTCCGACGTCGATCGATCGACGAAGCCTCTTCGGGACGATCGAGGGAGATCGAAACGCGAGTAGAGTGCGCGCGCGCTGCCGCTTCGTTGGCTGCCTTCGTCCCTCCGTCACGGACGGGCGAATATCGGAATTCATTTCGAGCACAATGGGCGCTCGTTTACCAACGGTAGAGTTCTCCCTCGTTCCGTGGGATGCGAAATATATGTACGAGTGTATATTTGTCACGTATCGTTGCGACATTAATTTTCACTTCGATTAAAGAGCGCGAATTCGAATGTTTTCTCACGTGCGAACATTTTCACCGCTTTTTTCGACTCGCGCGCATGCACGAAAAAAAGAATTTTGTATAAAGTGATATTTCTCATAGCAGAAGTTGTCATCGGGCGAGTACCCGTCAACATAAGAGTGCTACGTTGAATCGTAGTTCTTGCAATGAAAGATGGGTGCTCTTACAATGTACAACGGTACTCTGTGCCATATTAATATTGATATTTGATTAGTACTATTAACTGAACCAATAAACGAAGGTAAAATTAAACATAAATATAAAATAACATATGTTATAGGTGAAATTTTTTGTCAAGTTGATAAAGTAATACAATTTATTCAATTAATTGTATATATTACATCAGGAAATCAAAAATATATTAGAACTGTAATATATAATACCTAATTTAAAAATGATGGAAAAATTAGTAGCCACTCCCGAGGACAGCTTCCGCTCTGCGAGATATCACTGATTACTCCACTCATCGAGTATGTACTTTGTCAAAAATTCTTTTTTTTCGATTCGACGAGGTATGCACAGCGCGCGGTATTCTCCGGCGCACACGTACAACCGCTCCGCGTAAATACCTACGACGCGTGGATCCGGTGGCCGAACCGAACTCGATCTCCGATAATCGGTAGAGGAAGCGAGGGATGCGCACCGGGGGTCGTCGTCGATACCGCGGTCCGTTGGAATACAGAGAAAGTCCGCACTGTTGGCTCTCTAGCCCACGAATATCCCCTCCTATTCTTCCGTACGTGTGTATCGGAAACGTCGTGTCGGTGGTCGTCCCGTGGGTGTTCCCGCGGGCGTCAGTACCACGGCAGTTCGCGATGCAGCGATTGTTCGGACGTAAACGCGTCACTTTCGTACGTTTGCGTAGTGATTCACGTGCACGTTAGACCCGTTTCCGTCTAATTCCGAAGACTCGCCCCTTCGCGGCACGCGCGATGGACGTCTACGCGGTTCCTCGCCACCCCCGTTGGTAGCACACCCTCGCATCTGCATGCGTCTTACGCGTTCGATGTGCTTACGTAATTTATTCTGCACTGAGAGAAAAGGTTTAGCTTGATACGAACCCGCTAGAAAAATGTATTCGAGATAAATAGGAGTTTATTTATATCGAACAAAAATCTAGTTGAATTAGATAAATGTTATGCATAGCCTTTGAATCGAGTACGAGCCTGGTGGAACATCGATCTAATTGAAATAGACTTTTGTGTTCGATGTGAATAAATTCCTATATTTTCATCTCAAATAGATTTTTCCATTAGGTTCGTATTCAACTGGACATTTTTCCTGGGTGTGTTTCGTTTTATCCAGGGAAAGACTGGTACCGGTAAATTTTACTGTATTTAGAATAAAATAGGTACCTACACACAAGGATTTTCGGATCTTCCTTTTGTGCTGGAGAACAATTTTTCCTTGGAAACTGATAAATAATTGCAATGTAAATTATCGTGAGTTGACGTTTTCGAAAGAAAAATTATCGTAGCACACAGTACACTTTAAAAACGTCCGAAAACCTTTACGTGTTACCTCTTCCCGTGTCAGGGAAGCCTCCCCTCTTTCAGAGCTTAAGAGGCCCTTATTCATGTAGTTGTCCGGCGAAGGCATTCAGGGTTGTGAAATTTACGCGAAGCGATCTTGTTTTCCGTTTATTTTTTATCGTTTTATTTTTATTTTCCAGCTCATGTTTTGATATCGTTTCCCCTTTCCGTGTGCACCCTTCTCCGTATCTACCCTCGGGGGACTCCGAGCCCAGAGTAAATAAATTAGTTCTTTTTTCCTTCCTCCTTTTTAATTGAAGGGTTTATTGCAAAAACCAGACAAGTCCAAAATCGTTTATTATTTTATTTTATCGTAATATAGTTTTCGACACGCCGAATTTTATGCGCATTATTACTTCACCAAGAAGCGTACAAGTCTCCGAATATAATTCACCAAAAAATAAGCCGAATTCTGCAAAAATAAGATAAGTCCAACTCGTTTCTGTTTGCTTTGAGGAAAAAATATCTATTGGACATATCTGGTTTTTGTAATAAACCCTTCAATTCTAAATACAGTAAAATTTACTCGCATCAGTCTTTCCGTCTCGCGTATAGAGTTCAACCGTAACGGAACGTCTGTTAATCTTCACCGTGTACTCTTTTCCCCACACGCGTACTGTCATTCAAGCGCCTATACTCCTTCGTTCGCATGCCAAATAACCGTTGGATCGAGTCGATCGATTTCCAAGGGGCGGGAGAGGAACGGTTTAAAGTTCTTAAAGAGGGACCGTCGCATGTAAACCGGCACGTTGCATACGAACGAGTCTCGAGTAGCTTGCAACGTCCTCCTGCCGAGAGGCGTCGATTAGGTATAATCGCGCCTCTTCCGGGCGATCGACTGCGCGAAAAGTGTCCAACTCGAAAAAAAAAGGCTCGATCGCTCGCCGCAGAGTCCCGACTACGACGATCAAACGGAGCGGCGCGACGAGGCGGACGGCGGCGGCCGGGTCTTTAGGAGGCAAGATACCAAAGGCTACGGCGACCACGCTTCCGGCTTATCCGCCGCTTCCTTTCGCCGCAAACCGTCGGCCGTGTCGCCCGCCAAATCGATCACCCCGGACTTGATTCAGGTGAGTTTCCCCCCCTGCGGGCGGGACCCGATTGGAAAAGGAAGGTCGATATTCCCGCGTGCGACTCCTTATTTCCTCCGCGGTATCGATCCCTTCGCAGGAAGGAATCGGAGATGTCGAGAGGCAGGCCGCGTCGAGATCGGACGTCAGGAGGCAGTCGACGAAGAGGGAGGCGGACGACGCGAGTCTCGCTATGCGAAGGTAAAGATCGAAGCTCGTACGGATGGGCGCGACGATGCCGCGGCTCACGCGTGTCGCGATTTCAGGTCGTCCGTGAAAAAGTCTTTGCGGAAAAAGGCGCCGTCGCCGCCCGCCAATTCCGAGGCCCTCGGCCCGGTCAGCGAGGAGCGCGATGAACAACCGCGACGGAAGGAGGCCGTCTCCAAGGCCAAGTACTCGTCGGACGAGAGCTCGGACGAGGAGGACACGCGCGACTTGGAGGGAAACGTTTACACGAAGGGTGGAATCGAAGTGAGTGGCGATTATTTTGTCTTGAGATTACAATTTTCTCCGATGACGATATGAAGATGAGATTCGGTGATTCGACGGATGTTTTCTCCTTCGTTTAGATCTCGAGGAGGAGCGCGGGAAACGTGAAACGCTCCAAGGAGGAGATAGAAGCGGACCCGGAGGAGGAGGACGAATTTGGCTACACGAATCGTGAGTGACTCTTTTCAATCGGCTCAAGATTCGGTCGAAATTGCAGCGAGAACAAAATTGGTCACAGCCTCTGGCGGCTACCAACTGAATGTATAGATGTCTCGATAAATATTTCGTCAGAGTAACTAAAATTCGGTGGAGGTGACTAGAGGTTTAGCTGCCTCAATTAAATGTTTGTTCAAATGACTACACATTCCATTTTGAGGCCGTTCGTTGCCTCAAAATTTAGCTGAATCGACCGATTTTTTTTTCAATGCATTTAGCACTATAATTCCACTGCTCGTCTGGCAAAAACTTTTACTGAAACAAGCAAACCCGGATTAATTTACCAAAGTAGTGAAGTTGAATTGGTAGATGTATACCGAAAAAGAAAACGAATTTTATCGAACGAAACGAAAAAAATTAAATTATCCCAATTATATACATACAGTCCAATCAAAAACACAACGATTAATTCGATGAAATTTAATCTTCGACGCAAAAACAATTTGGTCGGGACAGCTACATTTTTCGTTCAGTGTAGAGATAATTTTTTAAAACGACGAGAGACTCGAAAGTAGAAATTCATCACGGTCCCATCTACCGATTGCAATCCGACAAGTAGGATCGAAATTATTAATATCCGAGTGGGCTATCAAAACCAGGAGGCGAACCGTAATTCGGGTTCGCTCCGTCGCGGCCCCGTCCTCATTTGTATTCGATTCCCCGGAAAGAGGGAGGAACGCCCCTTTCGGCGAAGGAAAGGTCGCGGTGGAGGGGGGGGGGGGAGGCGCGAGCACATCCATCGTCGCGCAAATGCGATTAGGATCCGTCGAGATACCCGCGCGTCATCGTGCTCCGCGTGCATCGATCGCGCGAATCACCCTTCTCCGCGAATCGCGCGAGTTCGATTCCCGTGAAAATCGAACCGACGACGACGGAGCTCTCGAAAGAAACGTCGTTTCCGCGAAAGCGCAACGGAGAAAGGTGCGCGCCGACCCTTTCGCCGAACCTTCCAGCCCAGGAAGAGGAGCAGGCACGCGCCGCTTTCCGTGCGGATCGATAAAGTGACTCCCGCGAAAAGAATCACGGCGATAACGCGACCCCGAAAGGAAAATATCCGCCCACGTGCGCGCGCGCGCGCGCGAGGAACGCGGCTTTGTCTTTCGCGCCCGCGCATACGCCTCCTCCTTTTCCCGGGCGTCTTATCGCCGTCACGCGGTCCTGCCGAAGAAGCAGGGAGCGAGAGCGCGCCCCCGCACATAAATGTATTCGCTGCAGGGAGACCGCGACACGGGGGGGGGGGGGGCGAGGGCGCCAAGGGGTTGCTCGCGTACGCGGCTGTGTGTATTCTTGAAATCTCGCGAAACACAAACACCCTCGCGCGAGCACACACCCACGCGTCATACGTATACGCGGTATAAATGCACGTACAACGGACAGCTGACGCGCATGCGTTTTCCCCGCGTCCCGTCGAATTCGTCCGTCTTCAGTTCGCTGCGCGACCTCGTACCACGTGGACCGGGCATCTCCTGCGGGAAGGGCGAGACACGCGCAATTCGTCCCGCCGCACGTCGCGCGAAGGTGTCGGGTGGGGGGGAGGGCCCGCCGTGTCGATCGGGCGACGCGCTGGGTGAGGAGTGACGATCGCGGCGGTGGCAGGGGGCCGAGGTGGGGCGCGGATGCTGCGAGGAGGGGGGCGCGCGTGACTCCAGTAGGACGAATCTCACGCCACGGCGAATCGTGCCGCGATGCGCGTTCGTCGAGTCACGATATATGCGCTATTATTTTCGGATATCCGCCGTCGCTGCCATGAAGAGTCGAGCTCGATCGGTTCGTCCGGCGTGTCCTCCTCGTGAGGGATCGCGGGGAAAGAGGAAGCGCTCCTGCGACGCGCGTGCCGCCGAGGCGTGAGAGCCGAAATCGCGCGAATCGATATACCTAGGTGCGAAGAGAGGCGCGCGGGAAATAAAAGATGCACCGTGAACGCGCGGATCGCGCCGGGTAGAGATTCTCCAGAATTGGTGCACTCGAGTCGACTTCCGCTGGCGTCGCGTCTGCTCGAGCGCTCCGACATCGGCGACGCTCTCTCCCCGGTTAACGATCGCGATAACAAGGGCGCCGAGAGACTCTCAGGGGCTGCCGTGGGAAGCGGCACGAAGGTAAGGGCGCGGGGAAGCTTCGCGTAGCCCGCGCGCGTACACGAGGCACCGTAGGCGAAAGGTCGCGTCGCGTCGTCTGGAGAAGTCGCTCGATAGGGACGCGAGTGGCGCGAACAGCTGAAAGGACGCGGAAGAGGTGCACTTGACAGTTTCGCGTTCGCCCGAGAGAAGCTCTCTCGTTGTACGAACGTAGTGTACCCGGCGAATTCTTTTTATTTCTCTTCTCCTCGCGCGAGGAGACGCACGTGGAACGGGAGCGATCGTAGCGCGCGGTGAAAATTGAGTGGTAACGATTACTGTACCAGAATAGTAAGCAGGTGACAGCTTCGACGATATCGTGTTGAATAATCTGCGGTATGTAGATAGCGAGAAAAAAGTGTAGTAGATTCGACGAAATCGGGAGTTACGGGCGGGGGAATGCAGATCTGGTTACTTTTGGATTGTGTGGCACAAAACGGTACAAAACTAATACTTCGACTTTCATGGGATCCAGCTTATCTTGGTCGTAAGCGGGTTCCAACTTAATCTCAATTTGGAACCCCATTTTTATTTTCGCTATATCTCGAAAACCGTGGAGAGGCACGAAGTTTTTTCTCAGTGGCACAAAACAGCACAAAACTGGCACAATACTTTAAGTAGGTAGTATCCGGTTACATTATTTTGGTGATTGGCGGGTTCCAACTTAACTGAACCCTATTCTCTGGCACAGTGATAATTATCGTTCAGTTTTCTCCGTGTGGAGTTCGCTTCGAGTCGAGCGCGCCGCGATACCTGCCGACGATATTCACGTGGAGAAGATATCCTGTTATTGCGTGACCAACGAATCAGATGTCGCGAGTAAAACCGAGGATCGTCGAGCGAAGCGATCCGGGCTAAATCGAAAATAAATGGACGTTCGCGCGAGGAAGGCCGTCGTCGTCCGCGGTCCGACGGGTCCTTCGAGGGGACGACCCGTGTCTGCTCCCTCTCCGCCGGGGGACTCGCGAAGCGCCAGGGAGAAGATGCCGGCGATCGACGCTCCCGAGGAAGTGCGCTGTGACGAGAGTGACGAGTGAAATGCGGCGTCGCAGTGGCTGAGTGGGGCGCCGAGGGTGATCGGCAGCTATGACGAGTCAAGGGAACACCTCGAGGATCGCTCAGTCGCAGATGGAAACCATAGCCGAACTGGTGGACGACGAGGACGACGAATTAGGTTAGGGATCCATGCGCGGATCCGTGGATCGGCGGAGCCGGCGCGGTGGTTCGCTTTGATTGTCAATCGCGGCGTTAGGATCGGGAGGATCGGAGCGCGTGCCGAACACGCGAGCGAAGTACCCCACTCTCCGTATCCGGCTGCATACAGAAAGGGGCGCGAAATTGTCTTGCGTTACTTTCTTTCATTCCTTTGCGATCGTCGATACATTTCACGGGCATCCTGAGCAAATCGACCGGTACCAGAGAAAAGCATGTGTATTTTCACCGTCATTGAGAAACGTTGTAACTTATCGTTATGCGAGGAAGTCGTTTTTGTCATCAATGTGACTTACGAGTTTTATTGCATAGAAACGAGTTACGATATTCTGTAATGACGATAAAAATAAGATAAGTGCTTTAAGTTCTCTGCACTGAGAGAGAAGAGTTGATTTATAATTAATAAATTTATACTCGATTATGGCGAAAGAAATATTTCGTTGAGCCACGTAGATATATATTAATTATTAGAATGTCTTTTTCACATTCAAACAGAAATAGAGTAATAGCTAATGAATATTTACTTAGCCCAAAGAAATATTTCTTTCGCCATAATCAAGTATACGTATATTAGCTATAAATAAACTATTTTCTCGGTGTATTACCGGTCGAAATATCTGTATAAATAGGTAAACGAGAGAATTCTCAATTTTTGACCATCCACTTCACCCTCGCGAGTTTTGCAAGCCAACGGGAAAGTGGATGACCAAATTTTGCGAACTCTTTGATCGCAGAGAAAGTGAAAAAGCGGTACCACGGCCTCGGGCACACGGTTACGATGGTCAAGCTGGAAAAGGACAGGAGAGGGCTGGGCATTTCCATAGCCGGGCACAAAGATAGGAACAAGATGGCAGTTTTCGTATGCGGCCTCAATCCGAAGGGGGTGGCGTACAAGTCCGGCGGTCTGCAGATCGGCGACGAGATACTGGAGGTACGTTCGAATTTACGGTTTATTTTCTAAAACGGGGAAACGATGCGACGCGTAAATTCAAATATGCATCGCCTGCAACGTAGCGTCTCTCTTGCGCAGGTAAACGGTACCGTGCTGCAAGGTAGATGTCACCTCAACGCTTCCGCTCTCATCAAGGGCATGCCTGGCACGTGCTTCAAAGTCATCGTCGTCAGGTACGTCGTCGCATTCGATTAAACGTTACTCGATTCTCGTCTATTTAATTAAATGACTGATATTTTTGCGAAAATCGGAATCGTTGAATTTGTATTTTCGGCGATCCTATTTTATGTACTTATAATATTTCTTCATGCTGATTTCGAAAGTCATTGATTTATCGAAGGAATCTCAGGAGAACGCCGAAATATCGGCGATTTTTCGTGGAAGAATAATTTTTTATACGTAAAATCATCGATATCTCGTATTTCTTTTAAGATGTCAACGTAATTAATTAATATTCGTGATTTTCGTAATCAGTGCGAAAAAAAATACATCGAATAGGGCGTACGAGAGTTCGATTTCAAGGACTTCGATATTTGCGAAAATGTCGAGGGGAAAATTGCCCTTGACATTTTTTCAATATTTCGCGAAAATCGAAATCTCTGGAACTGATTTCTGAACCATCCTATCCGATGTATTTTTTCGTTCTGATTTTAAAAGATGATAGATTTATTGAGGAAATCTTGAGAGAACACTAAAGTGACGTCGATTTTACGGAGGAAAATAAGTTTCCTCGATATAAAATCGCCGATAACTCATATTTCTGTTGAGATATCAACTCGATAACCGCGTTTCTCCTAATCAGCATGAAAAAATACACAAGATAGGCTAGTCGAACGATCGATTCCAGAGATTTCGATTTTTGGCAAAACGTCAAGAGGAAAATTGCCGTTCGTGAAAGTTCCATTATCGTTGACCGGAAGCGTCGATCCACAGCCTCGGTTCGAGAGGATGTCCGCGGTCGTAACGCAGTTTGCGGTCGACGGTCGTCTCTCTAACGTCTGTAGACGTTAACGCCTATCGCCCGGCAGATTGACGTACTCGTGCGAGCGACTTAATTACTCGCGCCGTTCGCGCTCTTAATTCGTTCTCGCCAGTTGACTTTAAAAGCGCGTCGCGTTTCCCACGCAACCTTGTTCCGCGCGACACTCGCTATCGACCGATGATTTTGCGGAAAAATCTTATTAGGCGACGCGTGATAAACAATAAGATTGGAGCGATGTTCTCGAAAGCCAGCTGGAAAATGCAATCGAACTGCATTCGCTTCGGATGGATCTTGCCGAAGTCACTGAAACTTCTGTGCGTGTCTAATTCGGTTTTCTCACTTTTTTTTTATTGCAGATTCGAAAAATGTCGAGAAAATTATTTATCCCGTATTTTTGTAATTTTTCATTTTCGACCTTTAATGAGTCAGAAAACGACATTGACAAATGCAGCTACGTCATCGTGTTGTAAGGCTATCTCTCTCGCGCTCGTTGCTTGGCATAAGTGCGTCTATCTTGCGTTTCGATAACTTCATCAACGTTGTAGAGAAAAATGCGTTTATAACTTTGCCAAATAATTATTTCCTCGGGTATTTTTCTTGCGTGTGAAATTATCAAGATATACGGAATTATTAATACGTGTGAAATAATAAATATGTATACGGATTACAAATTGAATTTAAAAATATGAATATTTTTTTTTATGGGAAGACCGAATTCTAGCTCTTTCGCGTCCGCTCGTCCCTTTCGAAGGATTTTCCGCGCGCGACCCGACTGTCGATCTTCGTTATCCCGTTGCGTTTTGCAATATTTTGCCATCACGTTCGACCCAATCACGACGCGAATCGGTATTTATAGTGACTCTCGTCGTCATGCGTGTTCGCGGGTTCACAGTTTATTATCTTTGCCATGGCCGCGGTCTGACTCTCTCTCTCTCTCTCTCTCTCTCTCTACCCCCATGAAGCCACGCGTATCGAGCGAGCCGTCCGAATATTAAAAAGCATGTGCGGTCCCGTAACGTCCTCGGAGACTTTCCGTCCGCGCTGTCCCTTCACAATTTATTCCTTTCGCCCCCGCGAAGCCGGCTGATCTCGTTTTCACGTTTTCCAGGAGATCGTCGGGGTTGAACGACCTCGCGGTGAAGCCGATCGTCCAGTTCCCGCCTTCTTTGGAGGAAGACGTGAGTACTTTCTCTTTTTTCCCGCGCTCAAGGCAAATAAAAGGGATGATTTTACCGATGCCTGAAGCATCGAACGTTTATTTGAACGAAAAATTTCGTTTTCAAAAGACTATGACCACTCTTGAATTTATTGCTTATTTGACCTGTAGATATATTTTTACGAACTGAGCGATTATTGGAAACAAAGTACCTAATGAATAAACTCAACATTGGCCATGGTTTCTTAAAGTCGATTTTTTTCGTTCGACTGAACGTTCGGAACTCCGGGCACATATTATAATTTTACGCGGATCCGCAAGCTTCAGACTGCGCGAATTGCTCCATTTTCTCGCGAACGAGAATCATCCGCAAATGGGCTCTCTCTCTCTCTCTGTTGCAGGCGGATCGTTTCAGTCAATACAAAGGCGTGCGTACGGTCGCCATTAAAAAGGTGAGAGCCTTCTCGATTGGTCCTGGAAAATAGACCCGGGCTTTACGGCGTTCGACGATGTAAAAACCGCGATATCTTTCCGCAGGGGCAATACGGCTTGGGTATCATGATAATCGAAGGGAAGCACGCCGAGGTCGGCCAAGGGATATTCGTCTCGGACATTCAGGAGGGAAGCGCCGCGGAACAGGTCAGTTCGATGAGTCATCGCTATGTTGACTTTCCCTCGGCGATCGAGTTAACGCGTACTTCCGATCGTAAATTTTACAGGCCGGTCTGCAAGTCGGCGACATGATACTCGCCGTGAATTTGGACTCGCTGCTCGGATCCAGCTACGACGAGGTAATCGGTGCAATTTTTTTTTGTCACTCAATTTTTCTCGATAACGAGCCGACGGCTTTTCAGGCGACGGGGTTGCTGAAGAAGACGGAAGGCGTCGTGACGTTGACCGTGTGCAATCCGAATCAGAGTAAGGTAGCGAAGGAGGAGGAGGAGAGAGCAAAGGGTGGAGGAGCGGGTGATAAATCGGCGGGGGAGCAGGCGAAGGAGTGTACGTATCGAAAGTACTCGTGCACGTATACCACGAGGTTAAACTTACTCGCCGGGGGAAAGAAACTCGAATCACTATTAGGGTCAAGTGGTGTAAAAACGAGGCTAGAAAAATATTGGGTAAAAATGAGACACTCGTACAAATCATACTAAAATACATTTAGTTAAACATAATAATTATATTAAACTCCAAGTTTTCGATTTTTAAAGTCAAACTAAATGTATCGCAGTATGATTTGTACGAGTGTCTCGTTTTTACCCAAAATTTTTCTAGTTGCGTTTTTACACCACTTCACCCTACCTCATTGTCTATGAACTTTTGGCTTGCATCGACATAGGATTTTCATGTAGATAAAAATGTAATCTTCAAAAAAGTATTATATAAATACGAGCCAAAAGTTCGTGGATAATGAGATAATAGCGTTTCGAGTTCCTTTCCCAACGAGTAAGTTTAGCCTCGTATGATGCGGCGCGGTGTTCCCTTCTGGCGTCTGTTATTTATTTATCGATCGTCTCGCGGCAGGTCCGCCGAAGGAGCCGGAGAAGCCCAAGGAACCGGAACCGCCGAAGGACCCGAAGGATTGCGAGATAGCGGTGGGAAGGGAGACCGTCATCGAGTTTCCCAAGGAGAAGGACAAGGGAATCGGCTTCAACATCGCGGGCGGAAGCGACACGCCCCTGGTACCGTTTCACTTCCGCCACGGAGCGAAGTTAACCGTAAGAGAGCGGTTCCGCGAAAGTAATCGCTCCCCCCGTTTGTCGCAGGGCGGTGTCATCGTCCTCGATGTCTTCGCGGACGGCGCGGCCGGCAAAGACGGCAGACTGAAACCCGGAGATCGGATCATCGAGATGTGTCGCGAGAGCTTCAAGGCGATAGAGCACGCGAAGGCGCGCGAAGTTATCCTCAAGGCCGCGGGACCGGTAAGCGACGCGATGAATATTATCGGAGCGAACGTATTTCCGGTGCGCGTTTCCACGATCTCTCAACGACCTACGTTTTCCCGGAACGCATCCGCGCAGATAAACATGAAGGTACTGCGAGAGGAGACGCCCCCCGAGGAGTTCGAAGTGGAGCTTCAGAAGAAAGCCGGAAAGGGGGCGGGTCTGTGCCTCACTGGTTTCAAGAGCGGCAAAGGAGCTTACGTGTCGGAAATGGTGAGAAGCGCGGATGTCAAAATATTTTAACCCCGCCGCGCTCGCGACGTAAACATTGCCTCTCTACGCTCGACAGTTGCCCGGCTGCGCCGCTGCGGAATGCAATAAGCTCGCCAAGGGTGACCAAGTAATAGCCGTGTGCGGGCAGGATTTGCGCGAGGCCGCCGTCGAGGATATCGCCCTCCACGTGAAAATTTCCAATCCCGTGCAACTCAGATTGGCCAGGCACAAGCTCGCCAAGCAATGACAGGCAAGTGCGCATCCCGTCCTACACTGAGAGAAATAATTGTTGGTGCCAAAAAAATGTGTTCTTCACTTAAAAACATGATGTAATTCAAGGAGCAGGCGACGGATTTTTTCGCGCAAACATTTATTTGACAGGCTCGGGTAATTGTTTCTTTTTCGCGCAAGAACGAATTTCTCGTCTCGACGAAGGAATTCTTGAATCAAGTGCGTCTGAAGTTTCGAACGAAAAATTTCGATTTTAAACGATCATGGCAATATCGTGTTTATCGATTATCTTATTTGCACTAATCGCCCAGTTCGCAAAAATATCTCTATAAGTCGAGCAATCAATGAATTTGGTTTTTAAGCAATTTTTTTTTATCGCAGTTTTCGAAAAATGCGGACAAAGTTATCGACCCCGTGTTTTTCATTTTTCATTTTCGGCCTTATCTGAGCTGGAAAACGACATTTAGAAATGCAGCTGCGTTGTCGTGCTGTCAATCTATCTCTCTCGCACTTTTGACTTAGCATAAGTGCGTTTCTCTGGCGTTTCGATGACGTCACGATATCGTAGAGAAACGCATCAATAACTCTGCGAATAATTATTTTTTCGGATATTTCCTTTTTTGTGCGATATTGAATACGTATCCAAATTACAAATTGAATTTCAAAATATGAATTTTTTTAAATTTCAAGACCAAATTCAACATCGGCCATGGTCGCTTAAAGTCGACAGTTTTCGTTCGAATGAACGTTTGGAACTTCAGTCACATGAATCAAGAATATATATTCTTCGACCATGAATCTATTCTTAAACATTTTTAAGATCACATTCCTGGTTCAAGATTTTTTGTTGACACTAGCAAATATTTCCCTCGGTCTGCTTTCATTTAAACACTCCCAAAAGGGCCCAATCGTAATACACGACGCGAACTTTCTTTGCGCGCGCAGGGTTCCGCAGGCGGAACTCCCGGAAAGGGCATCCCGAGAAGAGCCACCCGCAGGCCACGTGGACTCTAGTGTGATATAATTATAGTCTACGCGTAAGAGAAGCCGAGCTATAAACTAAACCAAACTAGACTAAAGTATAAGTGACTTACTGCTAACGTTTCACCTGTACGATAGTACTAGTATTTAAGTGCCTCCTATATTGTCCGAAATGGCGATCGAGTCTTTAAATCGGCGGGATTCATTTTGCTCCGCATCTCGCGCGCGCGCGCTCAATCGTACGGCAAAGGACGACTCGTCCCCGCGTTTCGGCGAGTAAATAAAAAATCGCGAATCCGTATTATCGCCTGGCGCGTATATCCGCACTTTAACGTCCTACTTAGCGTCGAGGATTTTTCACGAGCCGCGACAGTCGATTCCGCGACCGATCGCGCGGGATCTCGCAATCTCGAGGGAAGGCTTCGAGAAACACGTCCAGTTCGCGGTTCACGAAGGAAACGCTCCTCGATGATAACGCGCGTAATTGCTCTTCGTAGAACGGCGAGAGTCGTTGCGAGAAACGTTGCGAGTACGTTCTCTAGGATCGGTATCGAATACCTTGTTAGATGCGTAGATAAATTCGTTCTATTTCTAGCGAGTAAACTAGATCGTTACATTGAATTGCGCGAAGACGCGGTACTCCCATTCCTCGACTCGCCGTTGACGCGGTGAAAGTAAAACGCGACGGTACGCGCGCCTGCGTCGCCGTCGCGGTAACGTCGGATTGCGAATAGAGCGCGAGTACCGAACGCGTCCGAGTCTCGACGAAAGATATACCTATATGCGCGGGGTGTTGATTTGTTCGCGGATCGCGAGGTGACCGAGCGAGGGAGGTAGATATTGACGAGATCAGACCGTTAACGCCTTGTATAAAATCGTGCTTAAAATTACGAATAAACTGGGTAATTTCTCAACGAATAACCCTCCTGGAGTGCGTGTAAAAGTTCGGAGAAGATGTCCCCGGAAGAGCGAACGCGAAGATCCGGCGGAGATTCCGCGAATAAATTGACCGCCTGTATTTAACTACACTTCTTCTTTTTAATAACGCGAAAGCGCGGCGCGAGGACACGCGCGCAACACTCGGATAACCGTAACACGCGAAACTATTGTACAGCCGAGCGTGCTGAAGGTATAAGGATTTTTAGACTCTTTACATCATCCGCACTCTAGCCTTATCGAATCTTAGCCGAATGATGTGTACGATAAATTTTAATATAGTTTAGTAAAGTATTTATTGCGTAAGAGCCGTGTCGTACCCGAGCGTAATTTGTACCGCCGTGCTCTATTCATAAGACTGTTTCGCAACGGGAGAGTACACACTGTGGGAAATAGATTTCTTTTCTCCGACGCTTCTGCAGCCTCCGGTTTCGCGCTAGAACGCGCGCGGTGCGATTTCCCGTATCTCAGTCCCACGCGAAAAATCGCCGCCGTCAAATCTGTTGGTTTCATTTTAGTCGGCGCGCCGTAGGAAATTTAAGAGAACCGGCAGGCTCGACGTGCCGTTCTTTTTTCGCGCGACGAAGTGACGATGAAAGAAGAAAACGAGGGGACAATAAAGCAGAAGGGATCGTATAGAAACTGCAGCGGATTATCCTTCATACCACGAGTTATCGTTCCCCCCTGGTGCGTTGACTGTTCGAGTGATTGCAGATTCATGTACATGCAGTTCCGAACGATCATTTGAACGAAAAATCCCGATTTTAAAAGACCATAGCCACTTTTGAATTTATCGATTACTTTATTTTCTGTAATCGCCTATTCGCAAAAATTTCTATACGTAGAAATCTAGTGATCGATAAAATCAATATTGGTTATAATCTCTTAAAGTCGAAATTTTTCGTTCAAATGAACGTTTGGAACTTTAGTCACATGCAGATTCACGGTGTCTAGTGAAATCTGAAAATACATTTCCCCGACTTTTCCGGTCTGAGATAGCTATAATTTGTCCTGAACGTCGTACAGATGTTCATGTCAAATAAATAACAAAGGTAGAGATTTCATTTCAAAACGTTTTTCACGCTCTAACATTTTCCCTAATTCCCTAGGGCATGTAAAATTCCCTGACGAGTTTTCCAAAATTCCTCGACCGCTAGACTTCGTGAAATTACTCGCCAACCGTGCGAAGGTAATATCGAGAAATATCGTACATATTTTATAGATAAGCAGAGTAACGAGTACAATTGGCATATTGCCATCTCTTCGTATCTAATCCACTCATTATTCGAGTTGCCAATATCGCTATCGAATGCTAATAACTGCATTCGTTACCCTGCGTTCATATGAAAAAACATACATGCTCCTACCTTCTCAGTCGTCTTGATCGCGAACTTCTCGGGAGTAGCTCCTCACCGAATGACGATGTACATAGGTATCCAAATTGACAAATGAAATTCACAATTACACTATGCACTGTCGACCATTCCGCGAAGCCAGGGGTAGCCCGGTCTAAACCGTCTAATGATCCCCGTAAAAGTCATCCGAACTAAAAACGAACGTTCGAAAAATTGGTAGAACGAGCAACGTGAACATCGCGCTTTTACCGTAGAGCGGATGCACGCGAAACGTGAAAAACGAACAACCGCGTTTCCCAAATTTCAGAGAGTTGTCGCGGCGTGCTCTGCAATTTCTGAAGCAACAAAAACCCGGCGCGACTCTACACTGCTTTTGCAATCACCGCTAAAGCCTTCCGAAACGAAAACAAACACTCGGAAACTTGCGCAACCGATTCAACGGTCTACACGCTCTCGTCCCGGCGATACACCGCGAAATGGCGCGCGAAATGTGCGATGCGAGTAATCGCTACAGTGACGCCACTATGCGGATGTCGCGCAGACTATATTCCTAACCTTTCTTCCCTGTCTTTCTTTTGACACACAGTGTTTTTGTCAATATTTTGATATCTCAAAGAAATGGTGATCGCTATAGGATTCGAAGGCAGTGCCAACAAATTAGGTATAGGAGTTATTCGCGACGATGAAGTTCTTTCCAACGTAAGACATACGTACGTCACACCACCCGGGGAAGGTATGTCGATTTACCACGATTATATTTAGGTTATGCCGCATCGCGTTACTGTCGTTTAATTTATTATTTTCTATCGGTGTAATAATTTTATTTCGAAAGCTGTCAACGTCGTAAATATTCAAATTTTAAGTTTATTGCAAAAATAATCTCAGCCTCGATATGAGAATAAATTTATCCGAATTAAAAGGGTTTCTGCCCCGGGAAACGGCTCGGCACCATCGCGATCACGTCCTCGAGGTTCTGCGGAAAGCCTTGACGGATGCGGGTCTCACCATGAAAGACGTCGACGTCGTTTGTTACACGAAAGGTCCGGGAATGGGCGCGCCGTTAACAGCGGTCGCGTTAGTGGCACGCACGGTCGCCAGACTTTACAACAAGCCTATAGTCGGAGTAAATCATTGCGTCGGGCACATCGAAATGGGCAGGTTGATCACCAAGAGTGAAAACCCTACCGTTTTATACGTGTCCGGCGGAAATACTCAGGTTATAGCGTACTCCCGTCAGAGATACAGAATATTCGGCGAGACGATAGACATCGCTGTGGGAAACTGTTTGGATCGTTTCGCGAGGCTGATCAAACTCTCGAACGACCCCAGTCCGGGCTATAATATAGAGCAGCTTGCCAAAAAGTAAGTTACCGAACGATCACCTCGCTTTTGCTCTCTGCTAGCCATTATTAAAAAATTCAAGTCGCGTGGAAATAATACGATTTTAAATACGAAAGAAATATTTACTAAAAGACCCGTTCGTCTATTAATACCGAAGGAACGTTTCGCCGGTACCCCAAAGCAATTGACGTTTGTATTTCTGAAAAAAGAGGTGAGAAATTGGCTCCATTACCATACGTGGTCAAAGGCATGGACGTTTCTTTCTCTGGAATTTTGAGCAACATAGAGGAACGTGTGTCCTCTTGGTTGAAGTCCAATGAATACACGAAAGAGGATCTCTGCTTTTCCCTGCAGGAGACCGTGTTCGCGATGCTAATCGAAATTACAGGTAACGAGGGGCAGTTTGCGTAAGAATTACGTCACGAGAGATATGCGGAGATTTGGGGCGGGTAGAATTCTTATCTGATATTGCAGAAAGGGCGATGGCACATACGGGCTCAGAGGAGGTATTGATCGTGGGCGGTGTGGGATGTAACGAGAGGCTACAGCAAATGATGGAACAAATGTGCAAAGAGAGAAACGCCACTTTGTATTCGACCGACGAACGTTTTTGCATTGATAACGGAGTGATGATCGCCGTGGCTGGCTTGCTTCAATATAAGAGTCAAGGCGCTACGCCGTGGCTGGAAACCACGTGTGTGCAAAGATATCGAACGGATGATGTATTTGTCTCGTGGAGAAAATAGTTATACAAATTATACTATACGGAGTTTCTGTACAATGTTGTGGAACTGAATAAAATTTCGTAAGATAACGGCTTTGTATAAACGTTTCCTGAAACTTTGGCTTTAATCTTCTTCAGCTCCAAGTCAGCTCAGTCTTCCTGCTTTAAAAAATCCCAATTATCTATTCGCTCTCAAAAATTACAACGCGCAACATCGACCATCCGTGTTTACGTCGCGTACTTAAGTACGAGCGGTTTTTTTATAGCTCTACGACGAGATGTTTTTTTAGCCTAATTCTTTTTTCGGACTACCGCGAAGTTATTATAACGCGCCGGTATTTAACAACAGAACGAGAAACTACTTCCACGGATAACAGTGGTATTTCGATATTTTTCGAAGTAGTTCCCATTATTATTGGTAGCTCCATAGAATGGTCCTTATTTAATTTTAATCGCGCCTGATCGACATGCGGTAAAGGTAAGTGCAGGATAGTTTGCGAAAATAAATATTTTAGACTCTCTATATATATTTCCCTTGGGACTATAAAACATTACCGCTTCGATTGATACATAATCTTACAAACGCGAATACTGAAACTAATAGCTGGGGTAGAGGCTAGTAGGTACGGTCCGGTCATACGTCCGCCGCTACGATGGCGGTACCTACTGTCTATCGTCGTGCCATTTAAATAATACGGTCGAATATCAGGGAAATCATAAAGTTTAAACAAAAATGTTCGAGACGAAAGTATCGTGGTTTCGAGAGGTTCGTACGATACGCGCAAAACATTTTTGATAAAACGCGTCATCAGAGAAATACGAAGATTGTCTTCACTTTTTTAAACGAAATTCGATATTTTCATTACGAAAATGATAGAACTCGTCGATATCAATATAAAATATATAAGGTGAAATATCCGTTAAATGAACTGATCACGAAATATCGCCATCCAAAGTACAAAAAGCATTAGCAGTCCGACTATATGTACACGCACGTGCGCCTATCATACCAGCGTAGGAATGCATAACGCGCGAACTCGCGGCAGAAATACCAGGCCCTACCAAAAATCGCGAGAAGAAACGAGATCACAAAAATACCTACAGCCGATGTATAAATAAGTTAATTATCCTCGATTTATTTATTCCACGAAGCATCGACGAACTCGTCCCTTCGACGCCGCGGAATTAGACCGACGGACGAACAAAGGGGAATCCCTCACGGTCAGCTACCGCGGTCGTATCCCAGGAATACCATCGCCGACCTTGCTCCTTATATCCGACCGAGCAGAAGCTCGCGCGATCCCCCCGCGCGCTCGCGCCACGTCGTATACCTACATACATTTATCAAAATACACCGGGATCGATGCGCGGGCATAATTTTTCCCTCGCAACGACATTTCTCTTATTTATAGAGAGCAGGCGTCGCGCGCGTTTTACAACCGTCGTACGTGCACGTACGCGTTCGATGTCGCGCGCCGGTCTTCCGCATCGACCCGCCCGTCATACACGGTTCCATGACAATCGCGCGTTCCGCCGCGGTACTCGCCGTGGCCGCGTTTCGCGACGAATCGCGCTTGTTTGTAAATTCGATCGCAAAAGCGGAAGGAAGATGGCCGATTAAGATGTAAGGTGGTCAGGTCGATCGCCTAGGCAGGCGCACAGCTGGCTCGAGTCCAAGCACCGCCTCGTCACCAACGCGCCAGAGCCAGCAGCAGCTGAGCGCCCCGGTTGCGGATCCCGTTCTTCGGTTTCGCGCTCGGAAAAAGTAATCAGTGTACTCCCCCGAAGCCGCGTCGTCGCGCGACAAATCGGCCGCGCTGCTACGAGCCGCGAACCCCGGTCGTCTTCGGTCTCGTCGCCACGGAAAAGCGAGAGTACCCGGTGTGCGTCGCGGTTCCGACGAAAATACACCCGTGCCAATCGATAGTGGTGGAGGAAATCCCGTTGCTCTCGCAGCGCCGGTGAAACAAGTGGTGAATCGTATTTCGCACGGATGCCCGATCGTCCCGCGACGCGTTCCCGATGATACGCAGCGCGAATCGCGCCGTACGTGTCGTCGTGGAAACGAATAATCTCTTTTAAAAGGTGAGTCACTGCGCTCGCGAATCGCTGTTTCGGTCTTGTCGGCTATTTCTGTCTTTGTCTCCGAGATCCGCGAGCGACAGTGGAAGAAGAAGATCCCTGACCAGTCCAAAACCTCGCGGAGTAAACTGGGACAGAGAGAGAGAGAGAGAGAGAGAGAGAGGCGCGCGGAGAGCACGAATTAATCGAGAAACGAACCGCCCGGAAATCAAAGTCGATTCGGAGTCCCGCGGCTGCCTTCTTCGCGGGGTATCGGCGCGGCATAGGTCAGGGTCCGTCCCTTCCTTCCCCTGACATTTTCGAACGCTCGCGTCCGTCCGAACTTCTCGAAAACGCGCGAGTACGTCACACGGGCGCCGATTGTCGTTCCCGTA
The DNA here is from genome assembly GCA_963678675.1 of Xiphydria camelus. NCBI lineage: Eukaryota > Metazoa > Arthropoda > Insecta > Hymenoptera > Xiphydriidae > Xiphydria > Xiphydria camelus. The sequence goes on along the minus strand of OY783192.1, from coordinate 36,418,787 downwards.
CCGCACGCGGGAATGCGACGCGCGAAACGCTATACCTCGAGGGTGTGTCTGTATCTGGTGGCACGGCCAGCGCGGAGGAGGGACGCTTGCGATTTCTCGGAAACGTTGACACCCGCGCGGGGGGATCATCGATGCTCGAGTGCGGCCGGTAGACGAGAAGGCGACGACGTATCGCACGCGCAATTATCGACGGCGATTATTATCGAACGTAGGTACTGTACCGTCGGGGCGGGCGGGCGATGCGGGTAAATGAGAGCGGGACAATGCGGAGGTTGTTTTGAGATTGCCAACTAGGTACGTACTACGAGCTGGCTGGCTGGCTGGCTGGCTGGCTGGCTACGCTGGCCGGCCAGGTGACCGAGAAAGAATCGATTCCCCCAGTTATGTGGAGCGGGGTGTGGTAGGGAGTTACGGGGCGAAGGGATGTGGCGGGGGAAGACACGCCGAATCTACCCGCTCGCGCGCGTAGGCCAGTAGCTCTCACCCTTATCCGCCCGCCGCTACCCCGTCTCCGATAAAGGCTCCAGAGTCTCGCTCGTATCGTCGATCGACCCTCCTCGCGGCCGGTTCTCGCGCTTTCTCTCCTCTCCCGTCCTCCGCGACCCGTATTCGGATTTCGGCGCGCAGGTTCTCTCCCGGAGGGTTTCGCTCGCGGGTCCGACCGGTCGCGGAATTTATGGCGGGACCGCCGAACCGTCGCGGCAGCGCGGATTCGTCGAGGCTTTCCATTCGCGCGGGGGAGAGGGGAGCCGGTGTCGTCGGTTCTCCGGATCTCGCGGAGAGAGCACGGCGGTGCGAGTGAAGTGGACACGGAAGTCGTTCTCGCCGCGTGCCGCGCGATCGGATTCCGCGGCGAAAAATACCAGGTCGCGGTCGCGCCTCGATCGTCGACGAGCGCGATGAATAAATCGTGCGAGGTCAGCTCCGATCGAGCGTAGGGGTCGCGCGGACGAGAAACGGTCTTCCCGACGAAGACGCTGCAGCTTCGCGCGCGATAATCACGTCGTCGTCGTCGTCGTCCCGCTTCGCAGGTTACGATGTCGCGCGTGGTCGCTCTAACGACGGCGAAGGAGAAGGGCCGCTCCGGTGGATGAGAGTGCAGGGCGGCTGCACTCACCGTAAGACACATCCCGCAGCCCGTTGAGAATTCCGTCCCATGCTGAACGACAGAAGGTTCGATGACGATGGGGGGACGATCGACCCGGATCGCAATGGAAACGGAATCCTCGCCGCTCTGTGTTCGGGGAGCCAGCTCGCGGCGACGAGCGACGGGTTCGGCGGCTTCGACGCGAGCGTCCCGACGACGGCGACCACGGGCTGCGGCAGCAAGGAGGTGCGCTACGCCCCGTTCGCCACCGTCCCGGGCGTCCTGCCGTCTTCGGCTCTACCGCCGCCACCACCGCTCCCGCCGCCCCCGCTACCGCCGCCGCTGCCGCTGCAGATGCAGCAGCGCAACTACTCGCGATCCATGACCTCGCTGCCCCCGGAACCCTTCATGATCATGCGATCGAAGGCCCTCAACAGGCGGGTCTCCATCAACGTCGGCGGCGTCAAGCACGAGGTGCTCTGGCGCACGCTGGAGCGGCTGCCGCACACGCGTCTCGGCCGGCTGCGCGACTGCAACACGCACGAGGCCATCACCGAGCTCTGCGACGATTACTCGCTGATCGACAACGAGTACTTCTTCGATCGGCACCCCAAGTCCTTCAGCTCAATCTTGAATTTCTATAGGACCGGCAAGCTCCACCTCGTGGACGAAATGTGCGTGTTAGCGTTCAGCGACGACCTCGAGTACTGGGGTGTCGACGAGCTCTACCTCGAGAGCTGCTGCCAGCACAAGTACCACCAGCGCAAGGAGCACGTGCACGAGGAGATGAGGAAGGAGGCCGAGTCGCTGCGGCAGCGCGAGGAGGAGGAGTTCGGCGAGGGCAAGTGCGCGCAGTACCAGAAGTGGCTCTGGGACCTGCTCGAGAAGCCGACCACGTCCATCGCTGCTAGGGTGAGTCGTTCCTCCCGCGCGCACCTTCGCGTCGACGCGCGTGTGGTACCGCCGCCGCCGCCTTCTTCGGGGATCGATCGTTCGTCCCCGCGTACAGAGATTCGACTCGCTTTCGATTCGGAGGTGCCGAAGTGTCTCGCTTTCCTCGACGTCCGCACCACTTTGTCGTCGACGTAATGTAATTTTGTTACTTTTTAGGTGGCGTATAACAGCGCTATTCTCTCTGTGTATATAACTCGGCTTCTTAGCTTGTAGCGCTGCTGTATTTCGAATCGTTGCGATATCGCCCCGACGACGATGACGATGATGGGAGGGTTCACACGTGATTACCAGGCATCATTGTAGATCCTCTCTCGACACCGCTCCCTGCGAATTTGTCGACACATCGACTGCGCGTGCGTCGCGCGCGAGAAGCGGCCGATTTGCTCCGCACATTTCGGAGCGAGAGAAGCGATCGGTGTAACTACGGGCTCTTTGCGATCGACGAGCGATCGCGCACCGTCGTCGCGATCCGAGTGACGAATCACACGTGTCTACCCACCCATCCGAAAGCGTGATCAGCTTCGCGCGTTTCTTTTTTGTTCCGTTGAAATCGGTGTACGATCTTCGCATTTCACGTTTCTTTCGTTCCTTGCGTTGGCTGTGTGGTTATCACCCGACGGGAAGTACGCTTTACGGTGATCTCGACGTGGGGTTGCTCGGGGACCAGGCGTTCTCCGGGTAGCTCGTCGAAGGAGTCGCTTGCGATGTAAATCGGCACCGAAGTTAATTTGCTTTTTCAACGTCTGACGATGAAGGACGGACCCCACCCGTGCAATTACTACTTTCGTTGGGGAAGATACTCCGAAGCTACAAATTCAAGGCTTTCGCGGCCACTGTCATTACAGTTATGAGTATTACTACTATTGGGTTGTTCGACAAGTAATATCGTTTTTTTCATGAATTCCAACGAGATTTTATTGATATAAATAACAAACATCAATCAATGATATATTGACCATTTTGTTGGATGACCTTTCCCCGTCTATTAGGCAGCTGCATAATTCTGCGTTCGAAGAAAGTTTGGTCTTTAGAGGCAACAAACTGAATCAACTCATTTTTGATAGCTTCATCTATAAATCGAGTATCTTTCCATTTAAATGGTTTTGACGAGAACGGAATAAATAGTAATCCGATGGTGCAAGATCCGGGCTATACGGTGGATGAGGCATTACTTCCCAGTTTAGCTCCAACAATTTTTGGCGAGTGACCAAAGATGTGTGTGGTCTGGCGTTATAGTGATGGAAAATAACGTCTTCTCACGACTTGCCAGTTCTGGTCGTTTTTTCTTCACTTCTTGATTTAATTGCATCACAGCTGATGACGATACACTTCTGAATTGATAGTTTCGTTCCTTTGGAGTTGTTCGAAAAAAATAATACCTTTTTATAATCCCATCAAACAGGCAACAAAACTTTCTTTAGATGAGTATCAGCTTTTGATGTTGATTGTGCCGGCTCATCTCGCTTGCGCCACGATCGTTTTCGTAAACAATCCACTTTTCATCGCCCGTTATGATTCGCTTCAAAAATAGGTCATTTTTATTACGTTTCAGCAATAAATCTTCATCATAAACATCACACAATTTTTTTCCGAGCTTGCACTGCATTTTTGCACTTTCCAAAGTAAACGTTCAAAATATGACGAAAATGCTCACTTTGATTTTCCATTTTAAACTTGATAGCGAACAAAGAGTTGTTCACGAATGGCGATAGTTAAAACGATTAAAGATAATTTGGAATGTCAGCTGTCAAGTGATATAAAAAATTTCAGGGTTCGCGTCGCTTCTAATATTTTTTCATTAAGGTACTGCCATTTCCCGAAAATAAGCGACATTACTTTTCGAACAACTCAATAGTATAACTAGTAATTTTGGACGCGGCTACCACCCGGTAGTAATACTCATAACTATACCCCAAAGTTGTTTTTGTAAATATTTTTTACGCACTCAAATCCTCCCCGATCGCCACAAAGACTACATCGTGCTTGTAATGACCGTTACCACTATTTTTCTGTTTCCTCTTCATGAAAACGTACCGCAAGTATCTACTGTGTCGATGTGCGAAGCAAATGCCGCCTCCGCCTGTATCTCTCTTCTCTTTTCTATTCCTTCACGTATTTCCGGGAGAATCCCGCGTAGGTGTTCGCTGCCTCTCGTATGTGTACGCAAAAGGGAGCGGGGTTTTGACGGGACGCAACTGATGTGCGTATGCTTGTTGCGTATGACGAATGTGCGATCCTGGCTTGTTCGTTGGGCTCGAGAGAATTGTCGCAGGTGCGACGGAGCTCGGCTCAATGACGTTATCCGGGGAACATTTTTTTTGCCTACTTTTCCCGAGCGAAACGTAGCGGTTGATTTTCATTTCCCCCCAGGGGAGCGATTATACTACTGTACATACGTATATACGTCCATTTATGTCCACACGCTCGATACGCTTTCTGTACATACGTACGCGTTACGTATAACGTTTACGCGCACGAGCCACACGTGTGCCCACGCTTGACCTTCGATTCGCCCGTAAAAAGGGGTGGGTGATAAAAATGCCGGCGATCGATGGGCGCGATCGGCGCGATCACGCCATCAATCGACTGATGGCGAAGCTTTATATCCACGACTCGCCCCTCGCGGGGAGTAGCGCACGATCGGGACGAGCCTTCGTGAAACGCGACGCTTATTTGGTTGGCATATTGTTCTGGAAAAATTACGCTCGAAGACGCGTCGAAGGACGCTGCTTCCGTCTTACGCGGTCGACGATTTCTTTCCCGTCTTTGCTTCATTACTGCAGCGATCGCGCGCGTGTGCACTGATAAAGAATGTAGTTGATCAAGCGATCGTTTGATTCTTCTCCAGTTTACTTGAAGGATACTTTCATCGGAAGAAGTTTGAGACATTGGTGGTTTTATGTGAAAAAAACTGTTGTTTTTTCATATAGACAAAATTACCGATATCTTGCATTATCTTTCCTTTGACATGTGGACCTGGTAACCGTGTTTTTCATGATCAGTGCATTAAAAAATACACGAGGTAGTGTGTGATTCAGCGGTCGATTCCAAAGATTTTAATTTTTGCGAAAATCGAAGTCTCCACAATCGAGCTTCGTCATGCTGATTCCAAAAATCGCGGATTTATCGAGCAAATGTCAAAGGAAAGCCGAGATATCGTAGATTATTTGTGAAGGGGCGATAATTTTTTTTCAACAAATAGGTATCGATTTTCTTATCAGTGCGCTCCAACCGCAGCTTCCCTACACACCAGCGCAGGCGAAACGCGCGCCGGAAGTCCTCGACTCGCGGCTCGCGGAAGAGCCGTGTCGTTTTCTCGACAGCGAGCGCGACCGATTTACGAAACGTTAAGCGCGACCCGTATCGCGCGACCGTGTAACGGAGCGAGGTGCGATCGCGACGGTATCGATTCGCGAGGTGCCCGTCGTATCGTCGTCAGTCTCATCGTCGAGTTGGATCTCGAGCCGGCGCAATGCGCGAAAATCGTTAGCTCGCCGTGCGACGGTGCGTCCGGCGACGGGCGATCTTCACTGATGCGAGTTACGTGTAACTTTTCCAGGTGATAGCTGTGATATCGATACTCTTTATTGTGCTATCGACGATAGCGCTTACTCTCAACACCATTCCTAGTATGCAAGTGAATGACGAGAAGGGGAACTTTCAAGATAACCCGCAGCTCGCGATGGTAGAAGCGGTTTGCATCACGTGGTTTACACTCGAGTATGTGCTTAGGTTCAGCGCCTCGCCGGATAAGTGGAAATTCTTCAAAGGCGGCCTGAACGTAATAGACTTGCTCGCTATACTGCCCTACTTCGTATCCCTGTTCCTCGTCGAGACGAATAAAAACGCCACGGATCAGTTTCAAGACGTGCGCCGCGTTGTTCAGATTTTTCGGATAATGCGCATCCTGAGGATACTAAAACTCGCGCGTCACTCGACCGGGCTGCAGAGTCTGGGGTTTACCCTGCGCAATTCGTACAAAGAGCTGGGGCTGCTGATGCTCTTTCTGGCCATGGGAGTTCTCATATTTTCGAGTCTCGCATACTTCGCGGAGAAGGAGGAGCCCGGGACCAAATTTATAAGCATTCCTGAGACGTTTTGGTGGGCGGGCATCACCATGACGACCGTCGGTTACGGGGACATATACCCGACCACCCCCCTCGGCAAAGTGATCGGCAGTGTGTGTTGTATATGTGGTGTCCTGGTAATCGCGTTGCCTATCCCTATTATCGTCAATAACTTTGCCGAGTTCTACAAAAATCAGATGAGACGCGAAAAGGCTCTCAAGCGTCGGGAGGCGCTAGAGAGGGCCAAGCGAGAGGGCAGCATAGTTTCGTTTCACCACATCAACCTGAGGGACGCCTTCGCCAAGAGTATGGATCTCATCGATGTGATCGTCGATACCGGTAAGGGACGCGCATTGATTTCACGCGACGAGTCGCTTTCGCGCGAGCGCCCGCGCAGGAGCGAGTCATCGCGGCGAAGCTGTTATGTCTCGCGGGGATCCGCTCGCCCCTCCGCTTCCGGAAATCGCGGGGCGCAGCGGTTAACCGTCGACCCTCGAATTAGAACGCACGCCTCGTGCGGTGTATTCGCGGGTCACGGTGCAAGTCAACGCGCGGATCGATAGCGCGCGCATAGACCGTGTCTGACAATGAGAAGGAATCGTCGCTTGTGCTCGCTTATCGAACGAACCGCGTTACCTCGAACCCGCGGTAACGTTATATTTACCCCGCACGCCTGAAGGAAGGGCGCGGAGCGCCGAGAAAGAGAAACTCGAGCAGGGGGGGCTACGCGACACGCGGAGAGCGAGATTTTCTCTGTTGCGAATTTTCGGCCGATTCTCCCCTCGCAATCTATGAGCGGCCGGAAATTGTGACTTTTTTTTTATGTTTTCATAATTTCTCCCCACAACAGGCCCCGCGACGTCCATTGGCATTCCCATAACTAAGGCCTGGGCAATGGAAGATTTCAGAGTCGTGTTGCTGTAAGCGTTCGAACATATCGCAAACTGTGCTTTTGGACTCTTGCATGATCGTGAGGACAGACGAATGCATGGTTCGTTCGGATGAGACGAGAGTACTCCTCCGGTCATTTAGTTTGATTCGCCGTCGTAGATATCATGTGAGGCTAAAGTTATTCGCCGGGAAGGAAATTTAAATCACTATTATCTCATTAAAATGTGAGCTTTTTTGGTTGATATTTGTATAATACTTTTTTCAAGATTATAATTTTATCTATAACAGACTCTTATATCGATGTGGACTAAAAGTTCACAGATAACGAGATAGCAGTGATTCGAGTTTCTTTCCTGGCGAGTAAGTTTAGCCTCATGTGGTATACCTGTATCGGTTGACATTCATAAATAGTATAGGTTTCTCGAACGCCTTTCGTCTGCCTGTATTTTCCGTTGTTTCCCTCCCATTTTCTCGAGTCTCGCACACTCGAAACTTTCGCGAGTGTGGCTCGAGATTAATCGGCACCGTACTCCTCCTTCCCTTCTTTCTCTCATCGACGCGTAATTCGAATCTTGAAAAACTTGGGCGACTATCGCCGACGATATCGTAGTATCCTCGCTAGAATCCTTAGGGTTGATTTTTCACGCGGAGACGTTGGGAAATGTAGGCTCGAAGCTGCGTATCCTCCGTCGTTCGAGTTAGAAGACCACTTTGGATTTACAGCCTCTAACGATATAGTCGTAATCGTAGAGTAACTATAGTTGTGACAGAGAGTTAACATAGGTATTGTTCGTCTCCGTTGAAACGTAGGTATAATTTGACGTATAGATACGTTCGTAGAACGCGCGCGTTGTAGCGGAATACGTGACAATAAGGCAATCCTGTTAAACGCTGGATAAAAATTATCGCAATAATATTAAGGTAGTGCTATCACGCAAGACTGTATCTGATGGGTGTATAAGAAGAGCCCGATAGAATTAGTTTTCAAATATTTTTTCATACATAACAATCATAACTGATGACATACTGAACAATCTAGAAAAATAAAACATTTTTAGCATTATTCTTCCGTTTTTTAGTTCAGAGAATGGACGTTAATGATACTTTATTAACGAGAGATTCTCAAGATTTACAATTTTAAATTACGTTTTCCTATCCAATTGGGCGGTGAGGCCCTTTGATTTTTAATATTAAATTTTTCAACCGTATCAAAAGTATATTAAACAGTTTTCGTCACAAATCTGCAGTACAATTCTAAGTCATGGAAATATGAAAATAAAGTCCTCTCTTCCCTATGCCTGCAATGCTTCAGAGCTCAATTTTAATTCAATTTGTCTCGTGAAAATCGTCGGTAACCCGTCTTCCAATTTTTTCAATTCAAATTTTCGACGATTTTTCTTCCGGTGACAGAACTACCTTAACTTTTCGTCTCGAATCGCGACCGAGCGTCCCGTCGGCAGCAGGACTGCGATATTGGAACCGATCTAGAGCCGAGGCGATCACGCGCGACAAGTGGCGGTTCGACGAGTTGAAATTCCCGTTTCCGACGATTAACCGGCGCGGCGCGCGAGCGTCCGTAACGAGGCAAACGACTCGTTTCAGGTCACAATATGTCCGGAGTGGATGGTAACAGTACGGAAGGGGAGTCAGCCTGCGGCCGGGGTCCCGCGCAAACCGGACCCGGATGTTACCGCAATTTCGAACATTACAGTCCATCGAGACATCGTAGAAGTGCCTCTTCGTGTTTTCCTAACCTACCGAACGACATACCGACGACGCCGGACAGTTCGAATCGTCGGCTGCTCGATTTTGCTCAAAACCTACCGGTCGATCAGACGGACGAGTACTTGAACGACGAAGTGCCCGCGGCGCAACAGTCGAACCAAGGGAATACGACACCCAGCGTAAGTTACGCTCGATCGGCCGAAGATCCGTCGACCGCGTCACCTCGGATCGGTACGCGGGACGCGACGGCGGTGACCGGCCGTTTCCTCGTCGTTCGTCGCGATCGCGATCGATGCGACGGGCTCCGTCTGATTTCGGACGGGAAATTACGCGTGATCGAGTCGCTCGACACACTGAGAGAAGTAATCGCTAGTGTCGAGATGAGGTATTTCTTGAATTAAGAAAATATGATCTTACGAATTTTTAAGAGTACAGATTCTTGGCTGAAGAGAATATGTATTACTGACTCACAAGGGTAGCTTCGTTGGGATACGAGATTCTTACTGCGCGAAAAAAAAACAATTACTCGAGCCTGCCAAGTATTTTGTTGCGCGAAGAAAACCATGGCTTCATTCTGGTTTCGATTGAAGACAAAATTTTGTTGGCACCAGCAATTATTTCTCTCGGTGTATCGTTCGCGACGTTCTCGAAACGACGACGAAACCGGTATAACGAGGGAGGCGCGACGATGCGGAAGTGACACGGTTGACGGGGCATTTTTAGTTGCGTGAAACCGCTTAACTCGCATCGCTACACGCTGATTCATTATATGGTCATGATAAAATAAGTTTCGCACCGCTCTCTCCCGCTCTTTCTCTCTTTCTCTCCCTCTCTCTCTCTCTCTCTCTCTCTCTTTTCTTTTGTGGTTATTCCTTTCGTCTTCGAGTCTTTGAGTACATCCGATCTCTCAGTAAGTATTTTACTGAAGGAGCCAGCGCAGAAGCGTAGGTGTTCTCCCGCGCGCGCGCGTCGTGACATTCAACGCGCCCTGCGACACTTGATCTCCCTCGCCCCCGCGATGATCCCGACGTGACACCCCGAAGCGGGCCAGTCAAATGTCAGACGATTCGCGACGCCATCGCGTACGTTCCTTCAGCGAAATATGGTCGCGTTTTACCGCAATTTCCCTCGAAATCGCGCGCGCGAGTAGTTCCTATTATTCGGCGGGAATAATTCCGACAGTTCGATTGATTTTTTTCTCCTCGAGCATCCTCCTTCATGTATATACATCGACAGACAAACAGATACATATGTTGTTCGCTCTTATGAGTTTCGCAGCGTAGTTCTTTAGCGCGGGGCTTCGGTTAGAATCGTGTACGACAATCCGAGGAGCCCGAAAGACCCGGAAGCGCTCGGCGTAAGACCGCGCGTTGGAAATGTGACGACGACGATGTCGATTCCCGCGAAATTGTCGAAACGAAAAACGCGCGACTTTCGCCTCGTCCGTCGAAAGGTTCCGTCGCCTCACACTCGCGACTTACTACTGCCCGACCGCGCCGGTAGACCGTTACCCCTGGTCTGACGCAACGCGGGAGCTCCTTGGCCACGTCTGAAGGAGAACGCCTTTTGTTCCGTCAGACGGACCGCCGCGTCGCATCTATGGCCTACTACTGTCTGCCGCGCGCACGCGGCCGGCGACGGTGGGACCGTTACTCCTTCTGGCTGGTTTTAACCAATTCCTGCATCTTGTACCATATATTTATATGGCACAAACGCCTTTTCACTCATTATCTTCTGTAAATAACCTTTAAATATGAAAAATGCAACGTTTTTCTTTGCTTCAATAAAGATAGAAACTGTTTTATAAGTAAGTTGTTGTTTAGAAAATTGTTTTATGTCATATAGTTATTTAGAAAAATGGTTTTATGTCATATATTTTTTGGTACAAAAGAGAGAAAAATCACTCAGTAAGGGATTAAACGCGGTTAAGCCTTGCCTGAGTAAAACAAGATGGCAATTTTTGAAAAGTTATCTGGATATAGTACAAGATGCTGTTCGGATACCTCAAAGATATCCGAAAAACAAATTACGTTTCGGACAGGCTTTATAGGTACACATTTTGCATTACATTATAACTTATTGAAATGGCGCCATCTTTTTCTATCTGGGTTTGATATACTGGGAGAAATAATTGCTGGTGTCAAACAAATTTTTTCTTCAATTAAAAATATTATATAATACAATCTCAGGATCGAGTTATGGTTTTCTTTTTCGTGCAAGAAAATATTTGACGGACTCGAGTAATTTTTTTCTTGCGCAAAAAGATTTTTTTTACGACAGCATTCTTGAATAAAGAATATATTATACATTCTTCGATCAAGAATCTGTATTCTTAAAAATTTGTAATATCATACGCTCTTGATTCGAGAAACATTCGACATCAACAATTTTTCTCTTATCGTACGTCTCTCATTATTTCCGTGCTAATTTTTTATTAGAAACGGTCGAGTAATCTCTATCCGTCAGCTTCAACTGATTTTAATAATAATCGCCGTGCAAAGGCAGAGAAAGTAAATAGAAAGGAATACCGAGCTTTCAGGTGATTCCTCTCGTCGCCGGTGATTCTATCCGATCGACACACGGGTCCGCAGAAAAATTTGAATCGTCCCGCGTACATTTAGGGGTCGTAAACCGCGGGCGATAGCGTTTTGCGCGCAACGTCTCTCCGGCTCCCCGCGATCGCACTTTTAGAGACTCGTTTCTCTTTAGCCCATTCGTAGAGAGCCGTATACCTTCGTATCTGGCTCGTGCACGAAACACTTGAACCATTTCAGGACGATCGTCCTCGGCCTACCGAGTCGGGTGTCGCGCAACGATATTCTTCGGCGTCTCCGCGAGACACGAGGCACGACGTGGAAACGGTTCAATCGCTTCAGACGAGACAGCCACGATCGCTATGCATCGAAAATAAGTAAATTTCATTGTGTGTAACGTTATAGGATGAAGAGAAAAAAGACGGCAGAAAATTCGAGAAAATTGATGAAATACCTAGTGAATTCGAGTGTTGCTTTTGTACTACCAAGGTATTTACAAATCACTCACATTCTCTTTTTTATACGCAATGCTCGAATTAAGCACCATTTTTTGCAACGACATATATATCTCACGTAGTTTCACTCTTATATTCTTACCAGTTTGATCATACGTAGCGTACGCTCGTCGTGATTTATTTTTTTCATCGCGTGCGGCATTCATACACATATCGCGCGATTATTTCCTCGACCGTTTTCGCCGCGAAGACGAAGACGGGCAACGAGAAAAAGCGCTCGAAATCTCGTCAGCGACGAAGCTCGCGCTCGACGCGATACTTTTCGACGATAAAAAGGAAGACGCACCGTCGTCGCTCGAAGATCGCCCGTGTAGGTGTTTCCTTTCTGCTTTTTTCCTTACTTTCTCTTCGTTCGAGTGACATCGTAATTTTTCCATTTCACTCGCTCTCATCTCTCGAGGTCGCCGTCGCTTCGACGAAAGGAGCGGAGAGTAGTGCGCATGAAAAATGAATAGCGCGAAGTATACTGGGAAAAATAATTTACCGAATCAAGCAACCGTCGACATGAATAGTGCCAGAGATGTCTTTATTTAAGTCTGACGTATTGTCGTTGAATCAAGTACATATGAGGCTAAACTTACTCGCCAAATAAACTTCAATTACTATCTATGGGCTTTTGACTCACATTTGTATAATAATTTTTAAAGATTACATTTTTATCTATAACAAAGTCTTACATCGACGTAGGCCAAACGTTCATAAATAACGAGGTAACAGAGATTCGAGTTTCTTTCCTGGCGAGTAAATTTAGTTTCACGTGGTATTCGAATCAAATAAATACATTTTTTTGGCTCTATTCGTGTCAACGGTTACTCGAATCGGCAAATTATTTTTCTCGGCGTACAGAGTTCGTTGCTCTTCAATTTCCAAGACCGATAACGATGACGTAGTTAGCCCTGGAATGGGTACAACCGATCAGTTTTCACTGCAGCAGTTCCAACGGGTGTTTCTTTTCGACGGACGCTACAAACGAATCGAAAAAAAACTCTCTGATACGCGGTACGCCGCCTTCCTTCATTCCCCGCGCCCCGCCCACCCTCCCAAGAGAATCCCGCGCGCAGGAAAACGAACGCGAAATTAGCGCGTCGCTGCGTAGACTTTTTCCTTCGTTCGCCGTCCATCGCTTTCGATCACCACTTCGCGTGATTCGCACGGGTACCCGCGGGTTTCGCTGAAAACGTGATAAAAGTTTCGAGTCGGCAAATTTATCGGGCATGATCGATCGCGCTCTTGCACGCACGCCGATAACGGCCGATAGCTTCGGAATGTCTATCTCCTCCTTTTATCTCTCGCCGTAAAATTTAGCCGCGATATATCTTCGTATACGCGCCTCGTCGGGTCGTGGGCACCGTAACTTTTCTTATCGTAATTTATTTTTCCAGGTCATTCACCTACACTGAATTGTCAAGACTGCCTAGAGAAGAGTTTAAGCTCGGTTGACGATATAGAGTATCCTTCTTTTTGAGGAACCCCGTTTACGGGACGTTGTACGTTATTGCGAGGATATCGAAGGAGCTCGCACAGCTGTACATGCGATGACGCACGTTTCCGCTGTCGAGGATGATACGAATGTCGCAATAAGATAAACGTGTGACGTTGCTCTGTTAAATTATTATAGCCGACGACCCGCACGCGGCTGTATTTTCAATGAAGACGAATGATGAGTTGTGTGACGTTATTTATTAACCCTTCCCTTTCTTTTTTTGGTATCGAGCCTCGCGCGCGTTACGCGAAAGAGATGCGTCGGAGTAAATCGATTCGTGTACCGATCCTGGAACGGGGACACACAGAGAAAACGATTTAGTTGGATCTACTGATAATTACTTGTGGGGTCGCGAATAATTACTTATTTATATCGAATTGATCTTTTTTTCATATTGATTGGATATTTTTTCCTTGCGATCACATATTACACTGAAAAGAAATTTGCTTTATTCAACCATCGGTGAGGTCGAATACGATGAACTTCACGGTGTAATTCTTTCAAGTGGATATTGTTCGCAGTATACAACTTCAACGATGGTTGGATGAAGCATTTTTTTTCAGTGTATTCCACATGTTTTTCATTTATATGAAATCCTTTAATATAATTAATTAGATATCTCTTCCTTACAATCATGTGGAATACACTGAAAAAAATGCTTTATCTTATTTTTTTATATAAATAAATAAATAATTACTTACGACCCCGCAAGTAATTTTCACTAAACCCGACTAATTCTTTTTCTCTGTGCACAATTCTCCGCGATCCCACTTCATTCCACTTCCGTCGAAACGAAACTTCCAATACCCGATCACGAATCCCGCAGTGCGTCCCTCGAAAATCGACATCCAGAATTTCGGACATCGAGCAATCGTCGGTTGTCCCCATTCCAACGGCAGCTGCGAATAAATCGATCGAGATCATCCGCGCGGTACCAATTACAAACGTAGCGTCGTACCGAGGAATCCGGTAGCACCTCGGAGCACCGAGCGTTGCGCGCGTCCTTTTATAATTACTTTTTTTTCTCTCGAACGTACTCTATTACCCATTTATCGCACACGGCTCTGCACTTTCTCGCCAACTATACACGCATCGCGTAAGTATACCGACTACCGAGCCAATAATTAAGGTCGACGTGGCTTTGACGTTTGTCGTGTGGATCGAACGAAAATAAACTTTGGCTTTCGTTTGCACGAGAGGAACGGCGATCCCATATCGGCGACTGTTCCTGAAAATCCAGCGATCTTTTGAGTTGCAGTATGTCATTGGATGCACCCAGGGAAAAGGTTGAGTACGAAATTAATAGAAAAATTTATTTGAGATGAATAGGAACTTATTCACATCGAACACAAAAGTCTATTTAAATTAGATTGATGTTGAATTAGATTCGTACTCAATTCAAAAGGATATCCAAAATATTTATCTAATTCAAATAGACTATTGTTCGATGCGAATAAATTCCTGTTTACCTTAAATAAACTATCCATTATATCAGGCTCGTATTCAACCAGACTTTTTCCCTCAGCGTGCGAAGCGAACGCTACGAAAAAAAAAACACCGACAGACATCCGCGCGCCGCGTTTCGCAAGAAAACTACCGAAAGTGTAAAGGAAAAAAAAAACGTCACGAAGAAACACCGCCCGCGGGGCCGCAAATGAAAGCCAAAGTGTCGCGGCCCTTGGGCGTGTCTAAATGGAAAATCTTTTTTTTAGGAATATAAAGAGTACATGGACGCTGAAAATCTTATGCCTTTAGCAACTAGCGATTTTCGCATTCCGGTGTGTCAGGAAATGAGATCGCTGCGCGGCAGCAATTTCGAGTCGAGCCTCTTCGCCGAGGACGCGCAACCCTCGCCGGTTCAAGGCCCGGAAACGGTCGCGTACAATTGCAATAGCAAAAGTTACAACGAACGCGGCAGCGTCGACAGCTCCGACACGTACGCCAGCTGCCAGACGCACCCCTTCCACTCCCAGGGAGATCTCACGGAGGAGGCCGATAGCAATCTTTACGTGAACCCGCTGGAGGGCGCCGAGAAGTGCGGCAAGGCCGAGCAGCGCGGTAAAGTCCGCGTGATAAAGTCGGTCTCCGGGGAGGCGTCGCGGCGAGACACCGCGGACGTCTCGCCGAGCATGGAATCGTTGAAGGACGTCAACACCCCGAACGGCGGTAGCAAGGGTAGCTTGAACGAGAGCTTGCCGAAGCACAGAAAGACGCGCGTTCAACAAGTACGTACAATCGACTGCTCCTCTTCGCCCGGTTCGCCGCGGCAGCGATCGAAAGAAGAAATTTGTACGAAAAACGCTCGATGATTCGGAGTGATCGGTGATATGTCACATGGCGGAAGTTATCGTTGGGAGCGGCATAGTAAAGAGTACCGTTGTACATTCTGAATAATCATCTTTCGATGCAAGAACTACAATTCGGTTTTAACGCCTTCAGACCTGGTGTACACGAGAATGTACATTGGATCTTAGCTATTTTATTTAAAAATGTTACGCAAAACTGCAATTTTGTACTGTTTGCACGTAAGTATAAGAAAATTTAAAAAGTAAAGATTGCATAAATATGTTAAGATATGTATAATAATACCCCAAAGGCTAAAACATCATTAACAATTTTTCTTACTCCGCGAAAAAAAAAAAATCAGGTCTGAAGGCCTGTGGAACATCTCGAATGTTGCTATGAATGTGAAATTAATTTTTATTCGACATAGCAGCACTTACAATGTTCGGCCAGGTCGCTCCCGAGGACAACTTCTTCTGCGTAAAAAATATCACTAATTGTAATACCTCATTTATTGAATTCTTCTCAGGCAGAAAAATTCTATATATTTTCTATAAAATCCATATGTTTTGTTTTGGTCATATATGGATCATATATGATTTCTATATTAACCATACAAAGACCATATATGGATTATACAAATATTCAAAAATCTGTATACATATAATTCTTATATGATTAATATAGAAATCATGTACTCGTATAATCCATATATGACCAAAACCACATATTGATTATATGTATACAAAATATACAGAACTTCACCGCCCGTGTTTGTACAAAATTCAGCAAGATTCGTCCTTTCATTCGCGAAGAGAAAAGATTCTCGATACCCCCGGAGGCTATATCACTCGCGCGCGCGAATCGGGCCTTTTATCGCGAAGTATCGGTACGGATGCGTTCGATCGAGTCGCGCTCGACCGATACCGCGCGAAGAAGCGAACCACACGGAACCGATCCAACTGGAATTCCCTAGGAATCTCAAGTTTTCGATGTAGACGCGACCACGACACTTTCGGACGCCCACCTGCGCCGCTCTCGGGTACCGGATCGCTGAGAGGCGAGGCGCTCTGGGTTCCGTGAACCGGGACCCGCTGGACCCGATATCGCACGAAAGAGAGAGATCGCGGGAACGTTCCGCGATCGGGGAACACACGTCGTGGAAGTAAAAAATGCATTATTCTTCTCGTTTGTGGTCGTCTCGTCCGAATTGGGGCGTCCGTGTGTGAGCTGCCGCTCGACTAACCCTAACGTGTACTAACGCTGCGCGAGAAGCGCGGATTGGCTCTCTTGCGGGACTCCCTTGTCAATTGAAGACCTCGGCTGTAAAGCCTGTTAACTGATATGAAGTTCCATGCTGGTTAACAGGTTTTAAAGCCGAGGTCTTCAATTATCGGCGTGAGTAAGAATGGTCTTTCGTATGGAGAGACTGATACCAGTCAATTTAGTGTGTATTTACGATAAGAGAGGTATGTATGAGGGTTTTCGGATTTTTCAAAAATGCGGGACAGTAATTTTTCTATTGAGAGAATATTAAATTATGATAGTTAACGTTATAATGTATACATTTCTAAGGAAAAATTATTCTTCGGCATATCTAGTAATATAACATCCGATAAAATTGACTGGTATCAGAATTTTCGTGTAGGTACAGAGAAAAAGAATCGGTTGGATCTACTGGAAATTACTCAAGTAATTATTCATTTATATCAATTAAATTTTTGGATGCATCAATTCAACGTCTCTTCCTTATAATCATGTGAAACAGCATGTGATTGCAAGGAAAAAATATGAAATTAATATGAAAAAAAAATTTAATTAATGTAAACTGATAATTACTTGTGATCCCACAAGTCGTTTTTGATAGATCCAATTAATTCTTTTTTTTCGGCGTGCGTAAGGGTCGTTATTCGAAATCCCCGCAAGGATCGCCCAAGAAGACATTCGTACAACTAAGCGACCTTGAGACGATCGAGCACGCGGCGGGCGAACCCCGAAGAGAGTCGCAGCGTGTGATGTGTGGAGTGTGACGTGTGATCACGCCTCTAACGCTACGATATCGTTACCGCGTGCGCACGATCGGTAGCGACGAGGGTCGAAGCCCACGACCTGCGATTTATCGCGCGCACCCTTCCTTCCAGAGTGGTACACCCCGTACGGTGTTCGGCAACGATCGAGACGGTACGTCGAGATACACATCCGCCTCGACGAAGGAGGATACGACGGTCAATAACGGCCCTCAGTACGGAGGCTTGCGCGGAGGACGCCCTATTCCTTTCATGCCAGTTAACAGTCTCGCTTCGGCTACGCGTATGATTAATCATCACCTGTTCGGCACCATCGGCGGTTCCAGACATCGTACCGGTAAATAGAGACGCGATCGAAAGTAGGTCGTGAGGTTTCCTTCCGCGCTAGAACCGCGATTACCCGTTTCGAGAGCGAGAATGCGATTTTTGCCGATCCAATGCTCGACAATCGAGGTAAAATCCGGGAAAAAATAGTTTGGATCTAATTTGACCTAATTTGATCTGGTTAGATCTAATTGGATTTTATTTATCATTATTTCTTATTCTTAATGAAAAAAGTCTTATATTTTTTATTCCTCTATAATTATCTAAAGCTCATGTCGAAGCTCCAATTTCAAGTTCAATAGTTTTAGCAGGAATGTTGTTTTAAATTAGAAAGTTGTAGAATAACACGAATTTTAATTTTTGTAGATTTTTATAATTAAATAATTAGGTAATAGTTTAATTATTAGTTTCAGTTTAAGCGCAGTGGATGATTAATTAGAATTGTATCTATAAATCAAATTGGTCTGATTACATCTAACCAGATCAAATTATTAGATGAAATTAGATCTAAAATCTTTCTTCCCGGGAATTTACGTGTATACCTCGATGATCGCCAGGTACGGCGGTCGGAAGCAAGCTGTCCCTCTCGGCCGATTCCATAGACAGCGAATCGGCGCCGTTCATCGAGAGGCACCGGACCGCCAGATCCATCCTGAAGAAATCGGAGAGCAGCAATAACTACTGCGGCGGCGAGCGCGACTCGGACACCGAGAAGCTGATATCGGACAACACGTCGTTCGCCAATGCCTGCGACAACGACGGGATCGCGTGCGACGCGATCGCGAACGCCAACGAGGCGCGCGCGCAAAAGCCCGCGTCGCTGTTGCTCTCGCGACAAGTGCTCGACGCGATATCGCGGTCCAACAATAATACCGAGCGCCGCGACGGCACGACGGATCGCGACGAGGGGAATAATTGCGTTTCCAAATTGTCCAAGTCGCCGTTCGACGACGCGCTCGAAGGTAGGATGTCTCCTTTGGACCACGCTCAGGGAAAAAGTCAAGTTTAATACGAATCTGATAGAAAAATTTATTTGAGACACAGAGAAGAGGTAGAATTGGTTCGTTCTACTAAGAATTACTCGCGGGGTCGCAAGTAATTATCAATTTTTATCAGTGAAATTGTTTAATGCATCAATTTGATGTCTCTTCTTTATAATCACGTGGAACAGTATCTATGTGATTGCAAGGAAATAATATCTGATTAAAATGAAACAAGATCAAATTGATCCAAGTAAATAATTATTTGCGAGCCGTAATATGATACAATAATTTTCAGTAGATCGAAATAATTAATTTTCTCTGTTGATGAATAGGAATTTCTTCACATCAAGCAAAAGTCAATTTGAATTAAATAAACGTTCTGCCATAATAGGTTCGCACTCGAGTAAAAAGATACACCCCTGTAGAGCGTCAATTTCATCGAAATAGACTTTTGTGTTCGATGTGAATAAATTCCTATTTATCTCAAATAAATGTTTCTATCAGGTTTGAGACGAGTAGAAATTTATTCACATCGAACACAAAAATCTATTCGAATGAAACTGATGTTCTACTGGGTTTGTACTCGAGTAAAAAAATATGCAAAACGTCAGGTTAATTTAAATAGAGTTTTTGTTCTATGCGAATAAATTCCTATTTATGTCAAATAAATTTTTCCATCAGATTCGTATTCAACTGGACCGTTTATCTTGATGCAAAACTACCCCCTCGAATCAACAAAATTCGCCTTTCTCGAATTCGCAGAAGAGAAGCACGCCCGCGACCAGACGGCGGTGGAGAACAAGAACAAGGAGTGCGAGGACGCGCGGAGGCAGAGAGTAAAGGTGCGCCAGGTGGAGACCGGCAAGGACAACGACGCCATGCTGATCTGCTCGTTGCGCCCGTACAAGGTCGCGAAGAAATCGGTCGCGGACGAGAAGAAGCGAGCGGCCCTCCCCAATAAATCGAACGTCGGCGCGACGTACAAGAGCCCGGACTCGAATTGTCTTCCCCAGGACTATCGGTTTTCCTCGTAGTGCGAGATCGGTTATCGAAGGCCTAAGACGCGCCGTTCCATATCGTCGTCCCCGCGAGGAACGTCCTCGAATATCGAATCGCCTTTGTACGCGAGACTTTTGTTGCAAGGAGCGAAATATGCCATAGATCGCATCGTTCTTGCATTGTTTGCAGATCGACGGCGTTGCGGGAATAATTGCGCGTATTGTGATCCGCTTTTTTTCATCCCCCGACCGTCGATCGTTGGGGTTGATCGATGCTGGAAACGTTTGTTTATAGCTGCAGCGAAAAAATGAACGACTGCAAGGACTCGTCTGATTTTGACTTTTCTCGCGCACTATTTACGTTGTCATCGAGAGTTTCGTATTTCGTAGGAAGCATTAGCTGCGAGAGACCAACGAATTCAGTCGCAACGCCATTGACGTTCGCTTAGAGTTCGCCAGACGAAACGATTTTTTTTCCCGGAGAACGACGTTCTCCGATCGGTCTCGGGTAACAGTGATATCTCGTTTTTCGAGTGTCCGCGTGGGACGTGACGAAGCGTCGGGACGAAGCCTTTGTCATTGCCAGTTGAATATTGCCACTCGTTACCGCGATGTCGCGCTGCGTCAGATTTCCAATGTCGATGTAAACTACCGTAGGTAGTGAGAGAACCACGTAGCGGGTACCGTTAAAGGACGTAGATGAACATATCCAATTGTTGCTTTCGATATTCGTCGTGATCATTTTAGTTGTGTATAGAGTTTTGTAAAAAAAAAGAGCGGACGAAGAAAAAATCAAAAGAGATTATCGCAATAAAAAGTTACGCGAGAGAAGAGAGCGGGAGATATTTTTCAGAAATCTGAGGCGAGGGCGCTTCTCATTCGACGGGTGGAACTCGTTCTTGATCCGTTCGATCGTTCCCCTCCCCTCGAAATGCAACGTCCGCCGAAAGACGAGAAGTGTCGTCGCCTTGAATATACGTAAAAAAAAAATCAGCCGAGCTGAATTTTCTAGTCTATCGATGTTTACGACAATCTTCGAAGCGCTCGAGGAATGCAATGAGAATATCTTTTATTCGCGTCCTCGCACGCGGCGTACGTACGAAAATTCGCGATTCGATTCCTCGTTTCTCCGCTTCGGCTGATGCCCCAAACGTTAATAATGTTAACAATTAGCGCCAGCTTTCCGCTCAATGTGTAGAGTGTGGCACGTGTTCGCGCTGGCAATCGATACGGCCGTACCCCTTATCCGTTTATTTCTCGAAAATCGTCGCTAAAATTCCTTCGCGCGATGAAGCCTTCGAGAAACTCACGACGCCGCTGTACTTTCGATTTGGCGCGATTCCTTCCCCGGCGATTGAATATTTTTTTTTTTTCATCGCGAGGGTACGCGCGCGAACATACGCTACACACTGTATACCAATGGTAATATGCAATATTACTTTAGGAATAAGCGTTGGTCAAATCAACTAGGGATAAGTGTTGACTAAAGATGTAAAGTATAGCTTAAATAACGAGTTTTTCGATTAAACGAGAGTCGGTAGACGCGCCACCCTGTTAAGCCAAACGCGGATCTATACGACGAACGTTCATCTCGATCTATCTGCCCCCCCTCCCATCGCGTCTTTTATCGAATCGAAAATGTTTATATCGACGTCGCGTTTATTTTTCGACCGGTCTTTTTGACGTTGTTGATTGAATGTGAAATCAAAATATTCGGTACGTTCCCTCGCCACCCCGATATCCAAGATGCACCCTCGTATCGCGGGAAGTGTCAAAATTAGGCGCGCGCGAGTAGCTCGACGAAGGCGTGGCTGTCGGATGAAAGAAAGACATTTGAAAATGCACGAGTTTCGATTCGACGCGAGATTCGCCACCGAATATCGCAGCGTGGCGATTCATTCCAAGTGCGCTTGCAAGATTACGTTAGATCCGTATAAGTTCACTCTAGATTCGTAAGGTCCGTCGATACGTCGCGTCGCTTTTCAGGCACGTTCGCGCGCGACGCGAAAATTAGACCGTTTAGATGCGAGATATCAGAGGGCGAGAAATTTCACTATACGAGGCCTCGATGTGCCTAAAGTACGCGTACCTACACTCGTAAGTCACACATTTATGTTAGCCCGTGAAAATAAATCTAAGTTCAGCTATCGATTCGATGAATCGACGACGTTACACATTTCTTGTATTTTTTCTTTCGACGATCATTGCCGGAAAATCACTCGTCCCCTTTTTTCCTCCTTACGTCCTTCCGCGTCTTATAGCAGAGTTGCCACAAATTTTGACTTAACAAAGTTTCCTGATTTTTCCAGGTTTTCCGGAACAAAAGTCACACTATTCTAAACCATTTAATTGACTCGCAAAATCACTCGAGACGAACAACTGGGGTAATCATCAATGGTCTGGAATATGACAAAAACTGTACAAAGTCTAATAAATTACTAGAATGTGTTAGCCGTGTGCATGAAGAAAGAAGAAAAAGGTATTAAATACGAATCACATATTTTAACCAAGTTTAAACTTATATTATTGCTCATATTGCAAAAGCATCAAAAGTTGTACGGATATTTATGCTGTGTCATGAAACATCGGTTAAATATTCTTGAAGAATAATCTGTAAAAAATCAATACCACATGGACAGTTGAATAAATAGCGCGATGCTCTTTTTAAAAAGAGACTTTATTGAGATTTCCTGACTTTTCCAGCTTCTCCCCCCATACCCTCAAAATAATTCTCCGACTCTTCCAAATTTCCCAGGATTTCCAGATCTGTGGCAACCCTGTGTCACGACCCGAGACGTTTTTCCGTCTCGAGTTTCTTCGATAAAACACGACGTCTATGACGGTTCATTTGAACCCGAAATACACGAGAAGCCTCCTTCGCCAGAAATCCGTACACGTACCTAATCGATGAATGGAACACCGGTTCCGTTATAACGAACAATCCTGTTCTCCGGTTCAACAACCGAAAGCGCGTTTAGCGCAGCCCTCCTCGTGTCTCTTCCAGAAAGAGGCAGCTGTTTAACATATTTTCATTGCCACTTGTTACGGACGGGCGAAAAATTTGCTTTCTGGGAAGTGCTTTTTTTTTTCGTTTCGCTACGCGCGTCGCTATCGGATGCTGCTTTGTGTTCGAGCGAGGTACAGAATGGTCGCGATCGACGCTTGCGAATCGAGAGGACCAGAGCTGTGCGATCCTTCGAAAAAAGCGGCGCGTACCGATAAATCGAGAGCTTGCAAGGACATCCGAGTGTAATAGGGGGGTTCGGGAAAAAATAGGAAAAAATGATTTCAGGTTGAAATGAAAACTAAGAGGTACAGAAATCGATGAACAAAAAAAAATTGGAAAAATAACAATTCTACTCACAGTTATAAACAAATAAAGTTAGGGCACGGTCCGCCGGAACGATTTCCCATTGGTTTGACGTCATTTCTAAGCTCGAACGCTTACGTTTCAAATAGGTTTTTCGACGAAAATAATTTTTTTTTTTAATTTTTTAAACGTCTCAGTTGCGTTTCCCAACGCAACATTTATCATTTCAAAGGACATTTCAAAAATACCGAACCTTCCTGTTCCGTTTCAAGTGGTCCTTTCGACGGGATGTCGAAACCCACCCGATTACCACCCTTCCTCATTCCTCACCCCGAGCGCGTTCCAGAATCAAATTCGGATCACCGCGTCGCCGTCCCGCGGTACCAACGACGGCGAGACCCTCGTTGACCCCGCGCGGTCGCGTCTGCGCTCCCTAATCCATGGTTCCGCCGCGGCATGGGACACCGCGTCGATGTCATCGCGCGGCGCTATGCGTTTTCCCGGATGCCCACGGAAACCGAGGACAATGGGCCGACTTCCGGCGCGCGCAAGGCCAACTGGACTCTGACGCGTACGCGAGAGCGCGCGGGACCCCACCGCGCGTTACACCTGGTCTACCCGCGGGACGTACCCCCTGTGACCCGCCGCGCGCGCGCTAATCGCGTCGGGTCCCCCGTGCATCCTGCTATTTTGACGTTCGCGCCGATTTCGACGCGCCAGTTCGATTACAGGTGCCATTCGCGTAGGACGTGCCCTCTCTTGGCACCCTGGCTCGTCGACACCCCACCGCCCGATCGGAGCCTGCCGTCCCTGCGATTCATCGCCGTCCGCGTCCAGATCGGACGCACGCACGTACGCCGAGGAGTCCGCGGGACGACGTCGCGTCGCGCGCGGAGAAGCATTTTGAACAATGTAAGAAAGACGTCTTCGCTCTGTGGTTCTTCGTCGGGTGACGTTTCGTTGCCCCGGGGCAAGGGGTGCGCGTTTGTCTCGTCTCGCCGCAGTCTGTCGTCCGTCCGTTTTTTTTTTTTTTTTTTTCGGAAAGTTGATAAGAGGAAGAGGAGAGGACCGTCGCGTTGCACCCCTTCGTCGAGGGTGACTGCTGCGTGTGCACTTATCTCGGGCGTTGTAATCGTTTCTGTATTTTTCTATCGTCGTATCGTGCATATCGCGAATATCGGTATCGCGTGTATTTCGTACGTTTCGACGTTCCTCCGCCGATCAGAGAATATTCAGTTAATCGAACGAAGCGTACGATCGTAACGCGACACGGTATAATAATTTCAATGACGGGCTCTCTCGATCGACACCGTCCGCATGAAAGGTGCAGTTCTCCGCGCGGCTATTATAACGCGTCAAGTGGTATTCGTCGCGTGTGACCGTCCGGTTAACATTACCATCCAGCGCAACAATCCCCATCCGTTTCCGGTCGAAGATGCGCGCCCGTGTCGTGCGTGCGGCCCGCAGCGACGCGTGGAGCGCTCCTACGCGCTCCGCTCTCGCACACACGCGTCGGCGAACAACTCCGAAAATCCCTTTGAGCGCGTGCGAATTGAGGTTCCTCGAGCGTTATACTGAAAATAGTGAGAAATGCTTGAAAATGATTGCATTCGGTAGATTGAGGTAAAACAAAAACTCAGTTAAATTTTCAAGTCTTTTAAGAAGCTCGTTGCAAAGATTTTTGAATAACGAAATAACATGTGTCCTTATGGGTTATAACTGACAAACCGCGATATCTCTGAGAAAAACAGTGAAAAAATTCTGAAATTTTTCGAACAGCAAGCTTAATGAACTAAAATCATCTGTACCAATTTTCACGTTCATTGAGAAGCCTGTTATTTTTTTTATTAATCGTTCTTTATAAATTTGACCTTTGATAAATCAATGTGGCAACGTTGCACGACGTCGCAACATGACCAGATGTTTTGGGCTCCATTTTTGAACTCACAGATACGCACAAGTACTGCTGTACGTCAAACGTGGTCGCCACATCGCACGAAGAACACACTTTAGAGTGTTACTGTACTTCGGTGGACTAACTTTTAGCAGGGAAAAGGCCCATGTACCGCTCGAGAAACCTTAAATGCCCGTTCGCGCGCAACGCGTGGGAAGCGTACGCGGTACCGGCTCGCCGATGCTCGCGGGGTATCTCGCCCCTTCGGGAAAATAATTCCGCCGATTAACCCCCCGCGCGCGTGCGCTCTAGAGAGAGAGAGAGAGAGAGAGAGAGAGTAGGATCAAAAAGGGCTATGGCCCCATAATCAGGCCACCCACACGCGCGCGGCCACGGGAATCGCGACATTCCTAACGAGCACTCGCCCCTGACGTTTCCATCGAGCTACGCCTCTACGTACACGCGTGCGAACCTCCACACACCCGCGGGAATCAAAGAACCGACACACCGAGCTCCGCCGAAGGCAACGGAGCGTGGTTCCAACTTCCAGCCGCGTCTCCATATCGAGCACGGTCATTACGACGAATAATTTTATCGCACGATGTGCCGGTGGGGGGTATTTCGAGGCCTTTCCGATTTCTCTGTTCCCTCCCCCGCAAAGCGACTCGTACGTAGGACGAGGGGATGATCGAGAAAAGCAAGCGAAATAGCGTGTATCGCTGAATGAAAGGAGGGTGCGTGGGGTCTTTGCTCGATTATCCGCGAAAGGGTCAGCGTCGACCTATGGATGGGGACGATCGGCACGTACGGGGAGACCCCACCTCGCGGGGCACAGCTTTATTGTGCTCGGTCAGAAATCAACGTACAGTTGTACCGTGACTCGCAGCCGGGGTGCGCGAATTAAATCTGGCGTTCGTCAAACTCTCGCGCGATAGTTGATTCGGTGACGCGATCATCGCGAGTTCCGATAACCGATTTCCGTTGACTCAAGACGGAGGAGGGGCGTAAATATGGATACGTCGACGGTTCGTTGCAAATTGACCAAATTTTTCATGTGAACCAGGCTCGAGTGCGGGAAAGAAATTATTTTTTAAGTTTCGCAAAATTTGCTGGGAATGTTTTGCTATCATGACGGAAATATTATCTGTGGCAGCAAAAGATACGTTCGATAATAGCAAATGTAACTGCAGTCGGAGTGAAATTTTTGCTGGTACAAATATTTACCATCCCAGCAAATATTTTGACTATTATTGTACATATCTTTTGCCGCTGCAGATAATATTTTTGTCACGATGGCGAGAAGCTCTCGACTAAACCTGGTTTTGTTAAAACTGCAAAATCATTTTTTTCCACGTCTAACGCAGAAAATTTTCGCCTTCTGCTTTCAGCCCGTCTTCGCAAGTGACATGACCACTTGATCTTGTATAGCCTTCAAAATGATAAGGATCCATGACATGTTCAGTATGGTTCAAGCTATCACTGTCCTCACGGTTCTCAAGATGCTCGCCAATGGTAAGTTGCGCCTTTCTCGAACGAAGGATCGCCTCGTCGCGAAGAGAAATACGAATTCGCCATCTCGAATTACGTGGACGAAAAACAAAAAGAAATATGCGCCAGACGGTTCGCGATTGAGATCATCGAAATCCGATGAGGTCATCTTCCGGTCGCGCCGGACGGTGAAAAGAGACGAAAGGATGTGCGCGGCGAAATCGGGTCGCGAGATTGCGAAATAACGAATACGATTCGCGCATTGTCGGCTCGCGAACAATTTTCATTGATATCTCCCCACGGTGAAAGTAGCCCTGATTTTGCGCAACGACGAAAATCGCACGGAGAAAAGTTTGTGGTAACCACTCCCACAATCCATGTGGTGAGACTGAATTATTGCGGTGCATGACGTTCAGTACCATATAAAATACGTCGATATCTACCATAAATATTGTTACACTTGCTATACTTATGGCAAATATTAACGAATTTACGCAGTAATTCAATTTTGCCACATGGAAAAATGTCGACTTTTTAAAAGACCATGGCCATTGTTCGGTTTATCCATAACTTTATTTCCGATAGTCGCCCAGTTCGCAAAAATGTCTCTTCAGTTCTAATAGGTAATCAATAAACTCAACACTGGTCATAATCTCTTAAAGACGAAATTTCAACGTTCAAATAAACGTTCGGGACTTCAGATACGTCGCAAACTCTTCTCCGTACGCTAGAGCGTTCACGATGCGAGTCCTTCGTCCGTTCGCACGCGCGACTTACATCGACCCGTCTCACCCTCTCAGCCCAGACAACGTGCAACGGAGGCTCAGGTAGAGTCGTCTACGAGAGGCTGCCCGACCAGCAGCTGCAGGGATTCGACGACGAAGTGGTGAGAGACTCGGCGCCGCCATTTAGGGTATTAGAAAAATGTCAGGAACTCTGCCTGCGCGATAGAACCGCCACGAATAATTTGGTCCGGGCGTGCACGAGTTTCGACTTCCAACCGGGTAGCAGGATCGCTTCGTTCAGCGCGGCTGCCGAGTACGAGGAGAGCATCTGCTACCTGACGAGGGAGCAAGCCCAGCCGGAAGGAATCGGCAACCTGATGCTGGTCCCCAATAGCGTTCACTTCACCGAAGTATGCCTCTCCTGTGAGTCGCGGCTTTCGCATTTTCTTCGAGGCACGGGATAAGGAATCGGGTGTAATTTTCTCGTCGATCGTCACAGCCAATCGGATAGAACGAGAGTGTCCGAATCGCCGCTACGTGTTCGAGAGGCACCCGCGGAAGAAGCTCAAACTGCCGATGACCGATCTCAAGGAGGTCAGCGCCTCGAATAGGACCGACTGCGAGAACAGGTGCCTGGACGAGTTCAGCTTCGTTTGCCGATCGGCGACGTACGACGCCGCCCTGAGGAGCTGCTCCCTCAGCCGTTTCACCAGGCGGACCCATCCGGAACTGCTGGAGGACGATCCCAATTCCGATTATTTGGAGAACACTTGTCTCAATGGTAACGATCGAACGCTACGATCTCGGAGCGATCGACGCGAGTGATTCCGAGAACCGAAGAAATGTGGTCCGTAGATCCGATTTTTTCTCTCGTCGTCGACGATCTTTGCCGATTTTCACGGCTACGGATCGGGCGAGGCGCTTCGGTTCCGAAGAACTCGAAAAGACGCGCTTCGATTTTTCACCCTCGCTAGGCTTCGTAAAATCGTTGAGAATTCTCGATGCGAACTTTCCAGCCGAACGTCGCTGCGACGGCCTCGCCGTCTTCGTCAAGGAGGAGAACAAGCGTCTGCGAGGTCCCTTCGAGGTCGACATCTACACGAATCTGACCTTGGACGAGTGTCAAGCTCTCTGCCTGAGAGCCGAGAAGTACTTTTGCAGAAGCGTGGAGTTCGACGAACAGACCAGGCAGTGCGTTATATCGGAGGAGGACTCGGTCTCGCAGAAGGACGACATAGGCTTCAGCAGCAGCGCGAGTCACCACTTCTACGATCTGGTCTGCCTGGACAATCGTGAGTTCATCGCGGTTCCCTTGCCTTCGCGCCGTGGAACTTCGTCTCGTCGGCGATCGCCGATAACGATCGTCCGATTTCAGCTCGCGGATCCGAGTATCCGGACAACAGCGTGACGTCCCACCTCTTCGCGGACGGACGTCGCCCGGACACCGCGTTCCAGCGGTATCGAAATTCGCGTCTCACCGGCGAATTTCACTCGGAAATAACCGGAAGGAGCCTCAGCGAGTGTCTGGACGAGTGTCTCCGGCAGACGAGCTTCCAGTGCAGAAGCGCAGTGTACTCGGAGCACTTTCACACGTGCCGACTCAGCAGATACAATCAACGGGACGGCCACGGGCTCACTTACGACGCTCATTACGATTACTATGAAAATTTGATGCGTGAGTACGAGACGAAGAGTCGAGTCGCGTACATAGAGTGGTCGAAGGGGAGGGTGAAAGAATTTTTCGGTTTTTCCTTAGATCAATACTTGGACGGAGATCGCGATGGTCCGGGATATAAACCGGGGACGGATCCACTGGGACAGGATACTGGGAATTATGGAAGACCGTCTCTCGGAAGGCCAGGTTGGACTAGATACTTTTTTCGATCCAGTTTTTCAAATAATGTCGAAGTTTTGCTCTGATTCGGTCTTCTCGTAAAAAAAAATATTCATATTTTTAAATTCAATTTGTTATCTGTATACGTGATTTATGTTCGGAAAAATAGTCATTCGCTGAGTTGTAAGTGAATTTCTCTTAACTATGTTGTGACGTCATCGAAACGCAAGAGAGGCGTACTCGTGCCGAGAAGTGAGCGGAAGAGAGATAAGCTGAATTAGTAGATGTCGTTTTCCAGCTCTGATAAGGCCGAGAATGAAAAATGAAAAAACACGGGGTAGATAATTTTTTCTCAATATCTTGAATCCGCGATAAAAAAGGATTGTAAGGAAACCAAAATCAAGTTAAAGCAGAAAGTAACTCAGTCATATGTTCATCGTCGTGCACTGTTCCCGGTAAAGTGGTTGACCTATCACGGATCATAACTACTGGCCACTACTAGCCCCGGCTCTTTGGCATCATTTCGTTGGATTGATTTTGATGATGAAAAAACACACTCAAAGAAAATTATTTCAGGTTATCCGATCGACTACGACAAGGGCTACAATGGAATTAACAAAGGCGATCGATTTCCGGATCGGTACGGACCGCCGGGAGACAGGTTTCCAGACGACCGGTTTCCCATTGGCGACGATCGTTATCCCACTGGACCAGATCGTTTCCCCGATCGTTTCCCGGATCGCTACCCGGATCGCTACCCGGATCGCTTCGGAGGCCACTATCCGATCGGCGACGATCGGTATCCTATCCGAGGAGAGCATCGACCCTTCATCAACGAAGGGTATCCAGTGGGTCCGCTGACGGGGCCGGAGAGATATCCACCCGTGCATAATCACTACCCGACGGGCCCGGGCGATCGGTATCCCGTCTCGCACGATCGCTATCCCTATCCCGATCGATATCCCGGCGTGGATCGTTATCCCGTTCCGGAAGATCCTCTGGACCGTTATCCCATCGGAGGTAACGCCCTGCCACCCATCGGAGATCGGTATCCCGATCGAGATCCGCACGTCCCCCGTGATCGGTGAGCAAACGATTCGACTCTCGTGTCGAATGAAAGGGAAAGCGCTTCGCTATTCGTGTTTGTCTCACAGATATCCGGGGTCCTTTTCGAACGGGCCGTATCCCAGTGGATTCGACGACATCCGAGGGACGAAGGGCTACGGTGACCACTCCTACTTCGGCGGCAGTGGCGGCGGTCATTACGGTGGCAGTGGTGGTGGTGGTGGTGGTCATTTCGGTGGCAGTGGTGGCGGTCATTACGGTTCCTCCAGGCCGCTGTCGGGCGATTTCGGCGGAGGATACGGGGACAACGGGATCATAGGTGGTGGTTACATAGGCGAGGGCGGCGTCTACCACTCGAAGCCGTTCGGCATCGGCGGCGGTCCCATAATCGGCCGGCCACCCCTGCTGTCCCGCTGCGACGAACAGGAGAACTTTCGACAAGTGGGACAGCGCACCAGGGTGCGAAAGCCCTTCGTTCGCCGATACACCACCGCCTCGTCCTTGGGCATGTGCGAGAGAGAGTGCGCCGACGCGAGAGACTTCGTCTGCAGGTCCTTCAACTACAGACCCTACGCCGCGCCTTACGGCGCGGAACGCGATAACTGCGAGCTCAGCGACAGAGATTCTCGGGACATGGACATGGGGAACCCGATTTACTACGACACCACCACCGATTACGATTTTTATGAGCGGAACAACGGCAGACAGGGGTCCGACGGGGAATGCCTGGACGGTGAGTACCGTGATATTGCACCCAGGGAAAAGGTCCAGTTGAATGCGGACCCGCGATGGAAAAATGTATTTGAAGCACAGAAAAGAAGAATTAGTTGGATCTACTGAAAATTACTTGCGGGGTCAGAAATAATTTCTTACTTATATCAATCAAATTTTTCAATACATCAATTATTTAGATATCTCTTCCTTGCAATCATGTGAGATAGCATGTGATTGCAAGGAAGAAATATATCAAATTAATACGGAAAAAGATCAAATCGATATAAATAAATAATTATTTGCGACCCGGCAACTAATTTTTAATAGATCCAAAGAATTCATTTTCTCCATAGGTGAATTGGAATTGATTCACGTCGAACACAAAAGTCTGTTTGAATTGAATAAATGTTCTGAATTTAAAAAAAATGCAAAACATTTAGTAAATTCGAATCGACCTTTGTGTTCAACGTGAATAAATTCCTATTCGTCTCAAATAAATTTTTCTATCAGTTTCGTATTCGACTAAACTTCTTCTCTCCAATACGAATGAGTGTCGAATCGTGACGGCAAGACTGATCTTTTCGTCGGCGTCGTTGAATTTCAGTGAGTCAGGTGTGCAGCGAAGACGGCATGGAGTTCACCCTGCGAACGCCCGAAGGATTCATCGGAAGGATATACACGTACGGCTACTACGACCGTTGCTTCTTCAGGGGGAACGGCGGGACCGTGAACGTTCTCCAGATCAGCGGAGCCGGTGGCTATCCCGAATGCGGAACTCAGCGCGTGAGTTCGACAACGACATTTCGTCGATTCGTAGACCCGGCACGTCGCTTCGACCGATCGTAATATTTCTATTTTCAGTACGGCGACACCATGACCAACATAGTGGTCGTTCAATTCTCGGATTACGTTCAGACCGGCAGGGATAAGCGGTTCAATCTGACCTGTCTATTTCGAGGCCCAGGCGAAGCTGTCGTCACTTCCGGCTACATCGGCGCCGGGTACGCAAGGTCGTTACTGTTTGCGTTTCCTTGCTTCTTTTTTTTTTTCATTTTCTCATCGACGCGCCAATCCCACGGGACGCGAAAGCTTTCTTCCGGAGGACCACTGCAGAATCGAACGACGAGATCCTTTTTTTCATTCTATCAATGCGTTTCACAGATCCGGTTCGCCGATACCCATCGAATACCTCCCGGCCGAAAACACCCTGAGCTCGCGAGTGCGTTTGCTGATCCTCTACCAAGGAAGACCCACCACGACTATAGCCGTTGGAGATCCTCTGACCTTCAGATTGCAAGCTCAAGACGGGTAATTTTTTCGATTCGGCATTATGAACGTTTCATCCCTCTTGAAAAAAAGCTCGAAGGGACATCGATGAACTCGATACATGCTTATTTCTTCGCAGGTATAATTACGTGACGGACATTTTCGCCACCAACGTCATCGCCAGGGATCCGTACTCCGGAAGGAGCGTCCAGCTCATCGACAGATACGGGTAAGAATCGAGACAACGTGTCGCATCATTTCTCGCAAATGCGTCCTCTGCATCGCGACGTGATTCGACCTTTCAGCTGCCCCGTCGACAATTACGTCTTCCCCGGGTTGGATCGTCTGCGCGAGGGCGACAGTCTCGAGGCGCGTTTCAACGCCTTCAAGATCCCCGAGTCGAACTTCCTGGTCTTCGAGGCTACCGTGCGAACGTGTCGCGACGGATGTCAGCCGGCGTACTGTTCCGG
This sequence comes from Xiphydria camelus, assembly GCA_963678675.1. Lineage (NCBI taxonomy): Eukaryota > Metazoa > Arthropoda > Insecta > Hymenoptera > Xiphydriidae > Xiphydria > Xiphydria camelus. The sequence goes on along the minus strand of OY783192.1, from coordinate 36,386,150 downwards.
CGGTACCGGAAGGAGCGAACCGTCCTTCGGCAGAAGACGAAGGGACGTCGGAAACGAGACGCTGTCCGACGAGGGAGAGACGAGTGTCAACGACACGCTTCCGGCGACCGCGTCGAACGGCACGAGTAGCGACGCCGCTAACGACGAAGAGGAAGAAGAAGAGGAGGAAGAGGAGCACGTCAGGGAAATGATCGAGGTAATCGTCGTGCGATGAAATTGCCTTCCGATGAAATTGCGCAGAATCTCGAGCCACTCGCGAGACTTTCAACGCGCTTTCAGGTCTTCGACTCGAGGATGGACATGATCGAGGAAAACATCGTCGAGAAGCGAGTCAAGGTCGTGGAGACCGTTTGCATCACTCCGAACGAGTATTACGGCCTCGTCACGGCGGTCGTCGGGCTCGTGGTTCTCCTGGCCTCGGTGGTGCTCCTCTCGATGCTCGTATACAGGTGAAGCACCCCCCCCCCCCCCCCGCGTTACGAGGAAAGCTCATTCGCTCCTCTTCCGCGTGTCACGCGTGCGTTATCCTTTCAGAAAGTACGCGTACTCCGTGCTGACGAAGAATCGAAGCGCGGATAAGTCGTCGCACCGCAGCAGCAACCCGGAAGACGCCTACAGCACCCGAGTGCAGAACAACTTCTCGTTTCTCCGCTCGGGGCTGCAGAAGCCGTTTCAGTCCACGTGAGTATTTGAAAAAGGGACAATTCAAAAACGCGCTCCCTCTTCGGCACCCTCAACAGCGAGTTGATGAGTCGTTTCTTCCGGCAGCTCGATTTCGAGATCGCTCAGTCACGTGCTCAACCAACGCATCGTCTCTTCCGCCACTTCCGCCGTGGACAGAGGGATCGGTCTGTCGTCGAACGGAAGGGGCGGCTTCGATCCGAGCGAACCGATTTACACGGATCCGTCGCTCTTCGAGATCGCCCCGTGCTCGTCGCGCGAGCCGAAATCCGCGCGAAACGACAATTTTCATCTCGTGTAGACGCTGCGCCGACGACGATTGGGCTTTCGAGAGGGCGGATACCACAGATTAATTCCGAGTACGAGTCTGCCCCGATCCGCAGCAACGAGGTCGTCGATTTCCCGGACACCGGGGGTCGACGACCGGGTCGGCGATAACGGGGGCGAGAGGGGAGGGGGGAATTGAAAGGACCAAAAAAATCCGGCTCGATTTGATCGGAGAACAATTCGAATCGCCCTCGATTTCTTTGAACGCACCTTTTTTTTTAATTATTACGAGATCGCTCGACGATGCGAGAAGATCGCCGAGATACGAAAGACAGTAGGTGTACAACATTAAGTATTTATTCTTAATTTAATTCACGTATGCTATTCGAAATAAAAAAAAATGTAAGGATTTAAGTACGTAGAAGCGTGGGGAGGGGGATCGATCCCCGACGATCGAAGCGGGGAAGCTCGAAAAAGCGCTCTGTGAATATATCTGGCTTGCGATTAATATTACACTGCGTGCGAGGAGTATCCACGCGTACGCGTCGACATTGGACGTCGATTATTTATAAATTCCGGAATCGAACGCATACTGGAATGAGGCGATTGGGCGGAAAGCGCGGCGAGTGCCCTCGCCTCGAAGCCCAACGAAATAATTGCCCAACGTCTTAATTTTTTTTATAATCGTACACCGTAAAAGAAAAACTAACATATAGCCTCGTTATTTGATACTAACTGCGTTTCTAAAAAGAAAAAAAAGATAAATAAATACGGTACCACCATCATCGAACGATTATTCGCTACCTTCGACGATCGTTCGCCGCTTCGACGAAGACGCCGAGCCAATGATGCAGCGAGTATCGCGTTCATTGGCGGTGCGATTAGGATCGGAAATGTTTAGGGCCTTCGAATACGTTCCTCTAATCGCGCGCGATTCGTCTCAATCCTCCTTTATTCTCTCCAGTTTGTAAGTGAAGAAAAGCATCCTCAGCCTCGCCTCTTCCTTGCGGTAGTGAGCTTCCTCGAGTTTGACCCTCGCCTCTTGCTTCAGCATCTCCGAGATATCGATCTTCGTGCGAGCTTCCGATAGCGCGAGAGCGTGGAGTTCGTCCTCCCTCTGCGAGACCCTGTTGACCTTGCGAACGCGTCCTTGAACGTCCGAAGGAGAAATCACACGCTGGACCGTGTGCGGTTTGCAGTTGAGAGACTTCTTAGCCGTCGGTCCTTCGATGTCGAAATGTCGATCGTCGCTCGGGGATTCGCGATCGATCGTCGATCTTTCCACGGAATCGCCCGCCGGTCCGTTGGGCGGTTTGCTTTCGGATGCGTCGGATATGACGGTGATTTGCTTGGAGGATCCTCCACCTATGTTCGTTCGACATACATTTCATTTTACATACTTTCAACTCACCCCTACGATGCACTCGGTACATCCGCAGCGGGTGGAAGAAGGCGCGATATCCTACATTGATACTACGAGGAAAACGTAGGGATAGAACGTGATTTTTCAAAACCTGAATCTCTACACTCGAGATCTCTCTTCATGTTCATCTTCGGAGCCGCAGCGGAAGTTAAGACGCTTTGAAGTGTGAAGGGTTCGGAGGCATTTGGCTCGAAGACCACGTTGGGTGGAAGGCAAACGTTTCCGGTGTTTGCCGGAGCTTCCGATGGATTATGAAGGTCGTTGTTTTTTTCCCAGCTATATAACATTCGACGAGACGTTTACTCGTTTGTTTGTTTTTTTTTTATTAAATGATACGCGATGTGATCGCAGTTTAGAATGACATCGGATCGAATTAAAATCGAACTGAGGAAGTGGAAGATATTTAATCATATCTACACAGAGTCTGTCCCATGATAAAAATGATCCTTCTCAAAGTTCGAGCGCCTACTGACGAAGAAAGCTCACCTCGACTTTCTTTCTTCGCGATTCCTTTTGCAGGCCTTCATGTTCTCCCAACAACGTCTGAGCTGAACAGCCGAGCGCATCGCTCGAGGACCGACTATGGAGTTGTACTCTTCCGTGAGTTGCGCCCAAGCCGATTTCCGCTTGCACATCGACGTCGGATCCGATTTCTTATCTTCCGCTTCTTCGTATTTGTTTATCAGAGTTATGAGTATTTCTCGCTCCTCGAAACTGTACGTTTTTCGAGTCCCCTTTGACGATGATTGCGCCATTTTCGAAGAAAGAAATGAAGACCCGCGTCGACTTCTTCAACTTTTCTTCCTCGCGTTATTTACACTTTTTTCACTCGAAACCTCGAGCCTTCCATTGCAACAATCAATTGCTTATCAGACTCTACAAGAAAGGACCAACTATTGCTCTTTTCGCTTAAACTGAGCAAATTCGCGGTGAAGAGAATAAAAAGCGCAAATCAAGAAACTTGCTAAAGTCCGCTACGATTGTATGTACCACATGCGGCTAAACTAGCCCGCCAGGAAAAAAATTCGAATCACTGTTATCTCATTACCTATGAGCTTACGGCTCATACTTGTATCGTACTTTTTTGAAGATTATATTTCAATCTATATAATAAAGTCTTACATCTCGATGTAGGCCGAAAGTTTAAAAATACTGAGATAATAGTGATTGAAATTTTTTTTCCCGGTAAGTTTAGCCTTACATGATATGTGTACGTGCACACCGCTATCAGGAATAAGTCTCATGATATGGGCTATCAAGAAACAACTTTCATCTTTTCGAATGTGAATGGAAGGAAACAAGGATGCTTATATAATACAATATAACATTTATTTCTTTGTACACCTTATAGAACGATCGCACGTGGTTACGGAACGTTAGATTTCAACCGACGACGGTCCTTGCCGCCACAATTCGATCGCTTCTGGAACGTCTGTAGGTAGAAAAATGATCGCCAACACCGTATGCGTCATTTGAACGCCACATTCGTGCGCCGAACGTAAATAAAAGTACGATTACGCGTGAAATAATTCATCGCCAAAAATCGGGAGAATCATTGACCGAGCACACGTCCCTGACCCCAGTTATGACCGCCGAACGCATTTCGCGCTGGCGGCCGTTGTTGTTGCGTCGGCGTCGCCCCGAAGCCTCTGACGCCGCCACTCCGAGGTGGGAAGTAATTCTCTAGGAATTTCGGAGTGCTCAGCAAGTCGACGCCGCCGAAATCTTGGGGGTATTTGAATTTAAGGAAGAAGTACAGATGTCCGACTAGGATGCCGGTGAGTTCGGGCATTCCGTTTCTGGAGAAGATGAAGTCGAACAAAAACAGTACCCAAGGCAGGAAGATCGCCTTAAATTGCGTTCCTGAAATAAAAGCACTCTCGGTTATTAAATTCGTCGCAGCGACGGAGTCGTCTCCGCTTGGAGAGCACGAGTATTCGGCAGGCATCAGGATTCTTGAACACGTGTAGGACTTACCGAACCAAAAATGCACGATCGTGTCTTTGTTTAACTGGCACCAAACGTATAGCACGGCCAGGATCATGGGATCCATGAGTAATCCAAAATCGCATATGAGTCCGGCGACTAGGCAACACATCCAGGAAAAGAGTAACATGAACAAGTAATCCGCGGGTCTCCCGTCGTACTCTGTACGTTCCAGTCGTAAACCATAATTGTAAAGGAAGTAACAATTTAGCAGAAAGTGAAAAGCCGTGCCAGGATACAGGGGATAATACAGAACGCTGGTGACGGCTCTCCAAATCTCAAACTTGTGTATAAATTCTTTGTAGAGTAATATTAAGGCATTGTGAGATACGAAGTCGAACCTTCCGATCAGCGAAAGGCTCACCGTTAACACCAGCCAATATTTCGTGAAATTTGGCCGAGAATGAAGCCACTCCAGCAACTCTGACATGCTTGTATCTTTGCTTCGGAACTGACGTGGTGACTGATGAAAATGGTCAAATTTTTGTAGGTTAGCAACCGGAAGAGTTCCGGCGTCTGCTGTTATGGGGCGCTACCGAACTTGGCTCCGTTTTTTCAAAACGTGACGCGAGACCGACAGAAACGTTTTACCCGAATAACTCTTCTATTTTCGGAGATGGAGAAAAATATTTTAAACCAACATTTTACAGTTTTACGTAGGCTATACGATGCGTGAATGGGATTTTTTCTACTTGATGTCCCTAATGATATATTACAGTTATTTTGACATTTTTCAATGGCATTCGATTTTTTATTCATATAAAAGTTGTAGATCTCATTGAGAGTAATAAAAAAGATATAAGGTGAAATATCCATTAGCCGAATCGTTCATGAGATATTGCTGTTCAAAGTAGATATAAGAGATGCTGCGTTTCGTACCGCGTGATTCGATGCTACCGTGACTAACAGATTGCCATACCTAATTGTTAGCCCTCGTTAAAATAATAAAAAACAATTACTAGGTGAAGAATAATTTAATGAGATGTGAATGCGTAAGTATGTAGTGTTACTAAATAATGCCGCTAGCTGCTCGTTAATGGTAATTATGAAATATTTAACGATCGTACGCGCGCTGTGGTAACGATGTTTCTGACCAAATCATTAAGGAAACTTTTGGTAGGAATTTGTAGCCTTCTTATAGTTGCTCGCGGCGAAATTTTTGACCGAAATCTCTAGAATATTTAGAAAGTTTGTCTAGAATTTCATAGATTTCTATGAAAATTGCACGAAAATTCACAATTATTCGTAAAAAATAGTTTGTCCACCGTATGATAAATGAAAAAATATATATATTAGTCCATCCAAAACAAAGGGGAAAATTGTCATTCGCTTTTAGCACTTTTGCTCTTATTTTATACGGCAAAAAGGTAAAAAAAATCGCTTCTCAAAAATTCTCCCCCTTTTAATTTACGATTAAAATAACGCATTTTTGTCGATCAAAGACGTTTTGGTCTCACATGTCTTCTTACGACTTCTCACTAAGCTTCTAATTCCTCGTAAAATCTTGCACCGGCGATTGCGGAGGATACTTATTCCTTGTACAAATACTAGGAACTTAGGAGTGGAATTTTCCGACCATGAGTTGTATGAGCACTCGGCGTCAAATTGATCGTTAATCACGTTTAATGGTGTAGTTGACTGTTTGTAGTAGATTAGCGAGAAAGCATCAAGCGTCAGAATATAGGAGTTCTATTCGCGTTCGTTCAGTAAACGCTCAGTCGTCTCGAGATTCGGTCGTGTTCGCGATTTTCTCTACCACGATTTCGTATACTCAGAAAAAAATCGAGAAGCATGCAGCTTTACGAAGTCGTGAGTGCCGTTTAAATAATCATACGCACGCCATTCGACCATAAGTTGCAATGTGTAGCTATAGACTCTTAATTTCTATTGGCAGCCGAAAAATCCTCTTCTTATAAAAAACTTGTATCCTGTGATTTTCGTTATGCAATGTAATTCGTGGTAAATTAGACTACTTAATGATCCAAAGCAGTGCGAATTCACAAAGCTTACGTCTTGCTTCGATTATCAGATAAAATACCACATTACGATTTTTTTAGAACACAGAGCACACTTTGGAATGTCCCAACGTACCGGAAAACGACAAGGCAAATGATGATAAAAAAAAGGCAGATATTACTTATGGCATAGACGACGTCCCGCCATGGTACCTCTGTATCTTCATGGCTGTGCAGGTACCGTCCATCTCGACTCAACGTGATCGACATTTACTCACGATTTATTTACTTTCATACCCTTCCTGATATTTAAATTGGATCCTACCGGAGTACACGGCCGTTCCATCGTTTATTTTTACTATATTATTTATATAATCAGGTCATCGGGAGAGATCTTTGTTCAATATAGTCATGGCGTTACAAAATCCAATTGAGCGTTCAATCGTGATTAATAGATCGGTCAAGGGTTGACGTTACGCGCGAATAGCAGAAGCGACGGAGCCTCGAAGTTCATCGACAATTTTACATTTTTCTTTGACGAACACTCGGTGCTAATTCAAGTTTACGTAAGAGTGACTCATGTCGACGAAAAATCGGTGGAGAACATCGGACATAAATTTGCACATCATGAAACATACATTTTGCCTTTTCTGCCGATCGATCGACCAAACGCGCACGATATACCATGCTGCATACGAATGAGCGTAGAAAAATACTTAGCGTCTTTATTTTTTTTGCGGCGGTTTCCCGTACATCCAATTGCAACGTTCGAGATGATCGACCATGCGTAGGACTGCCTTCTCGCGCGAGAAACGCGTTGCGCATCCCGATGAGGTGTCCGCGAAAAATCGACCTCCGATACCTACCGGATCGACCGACAGCCATGCACCTCGCTTTATCGCTCCTAAAATGCAGCGCTAATAAATTGCAGCACTACCTCACGATGATAGGAGCCATCGTATCGATCCCCTTCATCCTAACGCCGGCTCTGTGCATGTCGGAAGATGACCCCGCCAGAAGTCACATCATCTCCACTATGATATTCGTCACGGGAATCATAACTCTCGTGCAGACGACTGTCGGTTGCAGGTGAGCAGCTGCGCGCGCGATGTACGCCCAGGCGGAAAAATTCTATATATTTTCTATATGATTCATATATAGTTTTGGTCCATATATGGATTGTACATGATTTCTATATTAACCGTAAAATTACTATATGTATGCGTATGGATTATACAAATATTAAAAAATCCGTATACAGTCCTTATATGGTTAATATAGAAATCATATATAATCCATATATGACCAAAACCACCCTATGAATTATATACAAATTTTCTAAAACTTTTCCGCCTGGGCGTACGCAAAATGTAATTTTTTTTCGCGATTGTAGATTACCGATAGTGCAGGGCGGCACTATATCGTTCCTGGTCCCCACCCTCGCCATACTGAACCTACCCGAGTGGAAATGTCCGGCGCGCGACGTCCTCGACGGCATGTCTTACGAGAATCGCACGGAATTGTGGCAAGTGAGGATGAGAGAATTATCTGGGGCGATCGCCGTGTCCGCCACCGTCCAGGTTGTTCTCGGTTGCGGAGGTAATATCGAACGAGATTCGTCAGTCGAACGATTTCAACCCTTTTTTTCATTCTTCCAGGAATTATCGGAGCTTTGTTGAAATTCGTAACACCCCTGACTATAGTGCCGACGGTTTCTCTGGTCGGGCTGTCGCTGTTCGAAAATGCGGCGAAAGCCGCGGCTCAGCATTGGGGCATTGCGGCAGGGTAAGTAATTTTTTTTATTGCACACTGAGAGAAATAATTAATTGCTGGTGTCAGAAATCTATATCTTGAATTAAGACCATGTGATCTTATAAATTTGTAAGAATACAAATTCTTGATTGAAGAATATATTATGTGTTCTTGATAAAAGTCCCTTTCCCCTTGAAACTTTGTGTTAAACTTACCAACATTATTGATAATTTCGTGTGTTATTATTTGTCCACCAATCAAAATGCTGGAAGCTGAACTAGAAATAGCAGTTTGTCGGTAACGTCGATAAATTTAATGAACAGTTTGATGGAAAGTGCGCTCGCCCGAAGAGTACCTACCTTCGTTGGAACAAGAAATTCTTTCTGCACGAGAAAACAAAAATTACTCGAACCTCGAAAGACAAAAAACCATGGCTTGGTCCTGGAATTATATCATGTTTTTGATTGAAGAAAACATTTGCTTGGCACCAGCAATTATTTCTCTCAGTGCATCAAAGTATTGCGGCCGAATTAGCTTCTTCATCGAAACGATTTCATGTATTTCAGGACCATTCTCTTGCTCACCCTGTTTTCTCAAATTTTAACCGAGGTGCAAGTTCCGATAGTGATGTACCGAAAGGGAAGGGGTCTGGAGATAACTTGGTTCTCTCTATTTAAATTATTTCCGGTACGTATACCGTACAGGTATCTCACTAACGAAACCCGTATGCGATTCCCGTATCACTTTGCCGCGCAGGTCCTACTGACGATTGTCATCATGTGGGTGATCTCCGCCATTCTAACGGTTACCGACGCGCTGCCCCCTGGACATCCGGGAAGGGCGGACACCAAGCTGAAGATAATAGACGATTCCCCCTGGTTCAGGGTGCCGTATCCCGGACAATGGGGTGTCCCGACGGTCACGTTAGCCGGGGTGCTCGGCATGCTGGCCGGTGTCTTGGCCTGCACCGTGGAGTCCATCAGCTACTACCCCACGACGGCTCGAATGTGCGGTGAGTCACGACTGATGAGATGCACGAGCTCGGATGAAAAATCGAGAAACCGGCGCGAATTAACACTGAGAAAGCAGTTTATTTACAGTCAATATACCAGATGAGGCTAAACTTGCTCGCCAGAAGAGAAACTCGAATCACTATTATCTCATTATCGATGAACTTTTGGCCTATATCGATATAAGACTTTATTGTAGATTGGAATACAATTTAAAAAAAAGTCTTATACAAATATAAGCCAATAGCTCATAGATAATGAGATAATAGTGATTAAATTTTCTTTCCCAGCGGGTAAGTTTGGCCTCACATGTGATAATATAAGTATACTTGATTATGGCGAAAGAAATATTTCTTTGGGCTAAGTGAATATTCATTAGCTATTACGCTTTTTCTGTTTGAATGAAAAAGACGTTCTAATAATTAAAATATATCTACTTGGCCCGATGAAATATCTCTTTCGCCATAATCAAGTATACATTTATTAACTACAAGTAAACTCTTTCTCAGTGTATTTTAACATTGATCGAGCCGAACGCAAAGATCGTTCTATGATTAACAAGCGCGCTTACGACCTGTGCGCGAAGATAGGTAGTAATAAAAATGACGTTCCCGCGTCGTAACGATCGCGGTAAGCATCGATTAAATTGCTCGTAACAATCGGCTGCACGTTGAAAAAAAAAAATTAGTTAGGTCTACTGAAAATTACCTGCGGGGTCGCAAGTAATTATTTATTCACATCGGTAACATTTTTTAATACGAGTACATCAATTTGATATGTCTTCCCTAGAATCGTGTGTAATAGTACGCGACTGCAAGGAAGAAATATCTAATTAATGTGAAAAAAGATCAAATTGATCTGAATAAATAATTACTCGCGACTCCGCAAGTAATTTTTAGTAGATCCAACTGATTTTCTTTCTCTGTGCTCCGCGTCTCCGGGAACCGGCGAGGAGCGGCTTCTCGTTAACGCGAATCTGCGTCTTTTCAGGCGCACCACCCCCACCCGTGCACGCCATCAACAGAGGAATCGGTATAGAGGGTATAGGCACCATGTTAGCCGGCTTGTGGGGGAGCGGCAATGGTACCAATACTTTCGGGGAGAACGTCGGCGCTATAGGTAGGAATTCACTGATCTTTAAAGGGCGATTTAAGATGACCACAGTGATCTACTCGCGACGCAGGTGTGACCAAGGTCGGTAGCCGAAGGGTGATACAGTGGGCGGGTGCGTTGATGATCGTGCAGGGTGTCATCAGCAAATTCGGGGCAGTCTTCATCATTATACCCGAACCCATAGTCGGTGGCATGTTCTGCGTCATGTTCGGAATGATTACAGCATTCGGTGTGTGTGCCTGAATTATATTTCTTCAAATTTTTTACCGAGGGATCGAGCCGCAATTATTTAATTCCCGTTGCAGGCCTGTCCTCGCTGCAATACATCGACCTAAACTCCTCGAGGAACCTCTATATTCTGGGTTTCTCCATGTTCTTTCCAATGGTACGCAAAGAACTCTCGCAATAAAAAAAAATCGATTTTTTTTTTTCGCGCGTATCGTAAAAGAAAATTTCAAACCTCTTTGCGGATTTTTCCTATCAAGTCCGAATTAATTTATCGAGATGAAGAAGACGCGTTTATTAATGGCTCTAAGAGTCGAGAACGAAAGAGCCATTTCGGCGTCTTCGGGTGAATTAATCAACGATATCGCGATCGTCCGACAGGTTTTATCCAAGTGGATGGAGCGACATCCGGACGTGATAAATACAGGCAACGAGGTTCTCGACGCGGTGATTACCGTTTTACTGAGCACTACGATTCTCGTCGGCGGCGTGTGCGGATGCCTCCTGGATAACGCCGTACCGGGCACGCCGGAGGAGCGCGGATTGGACGCGTGGGCGAACGAAATGGCACTGAACGTCGTGACGAAGCCTCGGGGCGACGAGAGCGGCGAGCACATCGGCGACACGTTCGATTTTCCTATCGGGATGACACTGATGAGGAGGTAAGGACAGATCGGAGGTCAGCAGCGAGAAAGATCCTGCGACGAAACGCGTCGTTCGTTCGTTTCAGGTGGAAGTGGACGTCCTACTTGCCCTTCTCGCCGACGTACCAGCCGAGACCGTGGAACTGCTTCCGGTCGAAGAAATCGTCGGATCGAACTCACTGATGAGCGCGACAGGATCCGCGCGATCGTCCCTTTCCTCCGCGTCTCCCGAATCGATCGACCGGATACGCGCTTATCCGTAACGTACGCGTAATTTTCGAAAAAATCATAGCTCTTTCGCGTGAAACGCGACGCTTGGCTGCGCTGAAAAAAATATTTGGCATATTCAATAATAGAGAGGTTGAATACGGCGAATCTCGCAATGTGGTCGTTTCGGTATAAATATTCGCTTCTCTCGAATTCCAATTTCTTACCTCGACTCTACATACACATGTATTCGAGTCTACCGTAAATCTATTGGGTTGGCAACTAAGTAATTGCCGATTTTCTCAATAGGTGGTCTTAGCACATTCTTTTGCTTTGTCAACGTATTCAAAGCACGTAACTTATATTATTTTCTTATTGTTTGGACTTCCACCTTTAATTTAGTAAAAAAATTGTATCGATTAGTTATTTAGTTTCGTTTTTATCCCAATTTAAAAATGGAGAACAAGACGCGCATTTCAGACATATTTTATTGTATTATTTCTGAAAAGGTAAGAACGCATCGCAAACACACAAAAAGTTATGTACCGTATACGGGAATGAAGCCTTGAAAGAAAGGCAGTGTCAAAATTGGTTTGTCAAATTTCGTTCTGGTGATTTTTCACTTTTTTTAAATTAAGATAAAAACGAAACTAAATAACTAATCGATACAATTTTTTTACTAAATTAAAGGTGGAAGTCCATACAACAAGAAGCAATATAGGTTAGGTTCTTTGAACACATTGACAAAACAAAAGAATGTGTTAAGACCAAAAAATTAAGAAAATCGGCAATTACTTAGTTGCCAACCCAATACATTATATTAACACAAAACCCGCACATCGCGAGATTCGCCATATTCAACCTGGCCGTGGTCGAATGCACCAATTTGTTTTTTTCAGTGTCTTCTCAAAATTCAGTTCGACGTATCGACGGCAATCGAGAAATTTCATTCGGCAACCACCGCGCTGCCTGCAGACGCGCCTGGTCCTTCGATGAATACGAATACCTACCCTTCGCACCCCCTCTCGCCTCCCGCGGCGCGCGATAGCGCAGCGGATGCAGCGGCTGCTCCGTCTAATCAAGGAGAGGCGCTGCACGCGCGTAGGTGTACACAGCCGCGCAATCTCCCTCCCGTTACATCCGACGACGAGGTCCTTCCATCCGCGCAAGGGAGGCCGTCGTCGCTACCGCGCCGGACGCGGAGGGGTGGTCCGGCTACCGCGCAGCCTCCGAGACGCGCGCCGCGGTGGGGCGCGAGGGATTTCAGCTTTTTAATCCGAGGGTGTGGTAAAGTGGGGACGCGTAGGCAGAGTACGCGAGAGGTCTGCGCGCAGACCACCCTCGATTCCGTCGCCGGGGGTGTAGTGACTTTCGTGGGGTCGTCGCACGTGCGTGAATACCCGAAAATCACCCCCGAGGCTCGCGGCCGCGCGCCTCACCGTCGCCCCGAAGGCGGCGGCGACCGAAAGGGAAACGAGACGACGGGTGCTCCGCGGCGCGCACGTCGAGCGGTGAATCGCGTCCGAGCGACGTCGTTGTGTCTCGCCCGGTGCCTCCGCGTCGAGCCGTTTTTTCCCGAGCGTCTCGGTGCCGAATCGAATCTCACGCGACACGTCGGAGGTGGAGGAGAGTGGCGACGAGGCGCGCAACGGCGACACGTCGCGGCGTTACAGTGACGAGAGGAGGAGGAGGAGGAGGAGGAGGAGGAGGAAGAGGAGGAGGAGGAGGAGGACGAGTCGAGAGACGAATCTCCATTCGACGACGGTCTCCCCTGTCGCGTCGCCCCGCGAGAGGAAGGCGACGAGACGAGTTTCCGGAACGGGTAAACAGAAGGAGAAGAGAGAGAAACGGTCGTGTGCGGGGTTCGATAGCTCTGCCGCGCGCTCGTTCTCGCTACGCCTACGCGGTCGATTCGACCGCACTGCTTCCGCGCGCGCGGTGCAGCGGGGAATCCGTGACGGCGTGCGTTTCGCGGCCGCGGCGGCGGCGGTGAACGACGGCCGCGCGGAGTCGTCCGGTTGCGATGACCATTCGCGTTCGCGCGAGACGAGATCGCGAGGGTTCGAAATTATCCTGACGTAGAGCTTCGCCCTCCGATCGCGCGCCGTAGCGCGTAACGCGACGTTCGGGGCTGCCCCCGATGCTGTGCGACGGTCGATTCCCGCGGACGCGTCTCGCGGTCTCCTTCCCTCGGGATCGCGTCGAAGGAGAAAATATCTTCTCGCGATCCGCCGCGGTGGATTCGTCGATCGCGATTACCGGCGATCGTTCGACGCGACGAGGGAGACGGATACGAGTTCGCTTTAACGATTAACCGATACGCCGGAACCCGGAGAGACGCGTCGAGTCAATCCCTTTCCATCCCCCCGTCCGTGGGTTGATATTCATTCTCTCGACCCTTCCCCGCGCGCGCGAATTCGTCTGGAAGACGGCCAATGACGTAAGAAAAATATTACACTCGCGCGAACAGACCCGACGTTCCCGGGGAAAATCCCGCGGCGTCGCGCGCGTCCCACGTCGGAGACGAGGATCGATCATCACCGTCTCTCTCGCGAGAGAATTCGACGCGGAAATATCGTCCTACATCCGAGACGCGACACGAGTCTCGCGCGCGCGTTCGCTCGGCATCGCCGCGGCGAACGACCCTCCTCGCGGCTCGTCGCACACGTACGTACGTCGTAATCCAATAAATGGCGCTTCACCCACGGATGTGACGCGTTTCCCTCGTCTCGCGCGCGCTCGAACCGTCGCGAATCTCGGCAGCGGTCGAATCGACGCGCCCGGCGTGCGGTGGAGCCTCGATCGCGACGCCTCTCCGACACGCTTTCAGGGGACACGCGCCTCCGGATCCAGCGGCGAACACGGAGGGGGACCACGTCGGAGCGTACCGTCCGAAACCAGAAGACCGGCCCCGCGTCCCGCGCGTCCAGTAATCGTACGAACCATTTGACTCGACGAGCAGGCGTCTCCGCCGGAGTTTATGATGATATTTAATCCAGTTATCGCGAATATAGAGCATCGCCGACAGCGACGGCCCGCCGGACTCGGACTTCGCGGTTAGTCGATGCCCCGAACTATGTCGTTGGACGCGCCGGTAATTCAGTTATACCCGTGTCGCGAGCTGTACTGACGTTTCGACCGCGCGCGCGCGCGCCCCTTCAGCGGATTCCTCGCCGCCGCGTAAACATGACGAGAAAGAAACTCTCCTCGTCGGAAACGGCGGCGCGTCGCTGAGGTCGGCCCGCGGGAAAACGCGCGATGTGATTTGTTCGCCACGTCGTTTCTCGTTTCCGCGTCAGCGAAGAAGGAGGCCCCGTCGTTTTTCATCCGCGCGAAGATCGTCTCGGATATCCATCCGCGCGCGCTCCACGGGAGTTTCCCGAAAATTCATCCTCCGTCCGCTACTCCCCTCCCCCCACCACTCCCCCACCACGCGCGCGAGTGATCTCCTCTATTTTTCTCCTCTTTATCCGTCCGTCCATCTCCCCCACGCGCGCCACTTCGGTGACGAGAAGTTCGCGAGATACGAATGCAAATTAACGGGCGAGACTGCCCGATGTCGACACGTTTCGTCGCCCGTCCGTCATCGCGTCGCTCGGTGGGAGTGCGAAGAGGGCGAAGAAGTCGGAAGCGCGACGGGAAGGAGGAGGAATGACGAGGTGAGGCGTATAGCCGGCAGCGAGAGGGACGATATCGGCGGTTCGACGCGAACCTCCCGCGTCGCTCGTCATCGCGAGGAGGACATCTCCGGGCGGCGAGAATCCAGCCGATTCGGTCGAGGGGCGCCAATCGGGGAGAATCGCTGATTCGAGAATCTCGAGCCGTCGAGAGCGGTGATCTGCGCCGCGGGGCCGAAGAAAGGAGGGAAATGTCGAGAGGCGTTCGCGTTTCCCGTCGCTTCCGGGCTTCCGGGGAGGAAGATCGTTAACGACGCGTCCGGGTTCGAGAGGGAGCGGAGATGGGAAGCGCCGATCGTTGAGCTCGACGCCCGAAGATCGAAGACTCACGGAGAATCTCGGTGCGATGCGATCGCCGATCGAGCCGGACCTCGGAGATCGACGGAGGCGCCTCGAGGGGTGATTTCCAGCGAAGCAACCGCGCTGGACATCCGAGACCGAAAGCTCTTCTCGACCCTGATTCGGCCCGCGGGGAGAAGGAACAATAACGACGGCCGCGCGCGCGATAACTCTTTCCCACACGCCGGAAAGACTCGAGGATATCGACGGAGGATGCTACCCGGAAGGGAGACGGGCGCATCGCGACCCTTCATCCGGAGAGGGGAGAAATGAAGTTATCAGTATCAGCTTACAGAGCCCAGGCCAGTGCTCACAAGAAGATCCTCTGCAACTATCAGCATCAGCTGAGCTACGGTGCCACCTGCAGCCAGCAGTCCTCGGCCCGGACCCCCACCGATCCCGCGACAGTCCTTACTGGTCTCAAGGTATATCCGTCGAGTCATTTTTCGGCCTTCCGGGGATGTCTCCTCGTATAGCGCAAGCCTCGGCACACCGTCTAGGGTAATCTGTCCGATAGACGAACTTCTGAGCGGACTACAAGATCCAGTAGATGGACAGGACTTGGTATTTGAAAAAGGATCGAAGTGTTCTTTTACCGGAGGTGTCCATCTACTGGATACGTTACCCTGTGCATTGGGAGACGTCTTTTAGCATTATCGTGTGTTGGCAAAATTCACACAAATCAGTAGCCCCGAAGTCTCTTTCCCTACTCATTCGTATGCACCGAAATTACATAATTTTAATCGATCGTGTTTAACTATTACCAGGCCGCTAATATACGTTAACCTTGCATACGCCTGTGTATTAATGGTTGCGTGATCGAAGGAGCAAGTAGATAAGTACGTTTTTGGTCCGTCATTCGTTTTTCTTTCGTACAGTTGTTGTAAAGGTATCGCCTCTTCGATCTGCTGCAACCATTAATACACAGACGCGTGCCAAGATTCGTTTTATATGTACCGAGAGTATAAACTCTCGTAGTTAATCTCCGACCAGATAACAACGCTTCGTACACTTCGCGGTAAATAGATCGCCTGTGGAATGTAATCAGGAAACCGAATTATCGCAAGATGCAAAGTTATCATCTTGCGCACTCTTCCCGTGGAAAATATTACACAGAGGGATTCACGTAGGCATCGTTAATCACCACGGCACGTCGGAAGCGGATCGCAGCACGATCGCCGGGTGTGACGTTGCTTGCATTTTGTGTACCTGACGTGTCTTATCTCGGCCAATGCCGGCAGATCGGACGCGAGAGTCGGAAGAGGCACGAATCCCCTCGGGCTGCTCGCGCCCGTCGGAGCGATACGGATCCTCGATCGTGGACGCGCTGAATTGGCGTTCGTCTCGGATGACTTTCCAATTGCCGTCGAATCTACCTCAGCGCGCGAGGAAATAAAATACAGCGAGTCGTTCGTCGGAAGTACGCGGTAATTAATCGCGCTGTAACGAGAGTTCCGTCGACGTCTCATTGTGATTTCCGACGACCTTCCCCTACTCGTCTGTATCACGAGCGATCCGCGAGTCGCGCCGAGCCGTTCCTCGAGTTTCTCCAATATTTTCAAACGATAACGACGTACTCAATTACGATCAGCGCGAATCGACGCGACATCCACTTGACATTCGTTCGCGCGACCCTCGTACCTGGATTTCAGTTTGCAACTGATATCGAGGACACCGATACATTCAAGGCGAACTTTTCCTATTCATTTTTTTATTCGCACACCTCACGCTACTCGTCGATCCACAAACTCCGACTCATCCCACTGTTCGCAGAAACAACCGCGCTGTCGCACGCAAACCTCGCGCGCGCGCGCCGAAAAACTCTCCGAAAGTCCTAAAAACTTTCTCCCCCCCCCCCCCCCCAGAGACCCCTGCAGAAGGACGACTCTACGCTCGCGACACTCCATCGTGTGGGCGTGACGCGTGCGTTACTCTCTTCTGCCCATGCTCACGAGAAAAAAAAAAGGAACTCCCGACAGACGCGTCCGTATGCGTATCGCGACGCATTCGGCGGTTCGATCGGCTTCAATCGGCTCGTCGCAAATCGGGAGCGCGCCGAGTGGAAGTGGCTCTCGAGGAGCCCCGCGTGAAAGGAGTCGAAGGAGGAGAGAACGATCGAGGGGGTACGAGAGGAAGAATGGGAAGAAATTGGATCCTTCCATGTACAAGAACCGTGCGAACCATGCGCCTCCACATGGCAACTCCCGGGGAAGATCAATATCCCCACCCCAATCGTATTTCGCTCTCGACGCCACCACTGTCTCTCCGGCGCGTTCCATAGTACATACAGGTTGCGTCCTCCTATCGTCCCGTTTTCTCCCCTCCCCGGTTCCCCCGCCGCCCCGCGAGCTTTCACTCGCTCTTTTGCCCCGTCTCTCTCTCTCTCTTCCCTCCCTTCTCTCTCCCTCTGACCTCCACCCCTCACCGCGTGTCCTCGGCCTTTCTCGCCGAGTCAGAATCCGAAATGTATATCCTCATTCGGTGCCTCGTGCGAGTTTCCATCTCGCATCCATCTTCGAAGAATGTACCTGCCCCGTTTCCCTTTCCGGGGAATTCTCCGACTCGGCTCTTCGAGTCCTCGATGGCGCTCGGTTGACCTCGGTCGCTCCGGGTAATACCCACGGGTGACATTCCGGGGTGACGTCGATGCATCCCACGATGAGCGTCGGCGTGCCGGGGCTGAATGTCGAGTGATTCGGTCCGGAAGGCGTTCGGTCCATTCGCGGAGTCTGGTGGAGATTTTCGAAGGGAGCCTTTCTGCGATTTTTGCAGAAATTGATAAATCGTGGAAACGATGTGTAATTACCCTGTATACGTATATGGGTTGCGCTATCGATGCGTACATTGAACAAAAAATTTCCTTCGTTCAATCATCGATGAGATGATACGATTTGATACGGCGGAACTCACGGTGTAATTGTTTCGACACCATAAGACTATAAGGACAAGTACATACATAGATTCGAGGCAACGGTTGAGGTAACAAATTTGAAGTTGAAACAAGTGAATATTTACTTGAAAGAATTACACCATGAGGCTCTCGCCGTATCGAACCTCACCGGTGGTTGAATGAAGCGAATTCTTTTTTTTTTCAGTGTACCGCCGATAGTTTTCTCGCCGATAACGAGACTATCGAACGCTCCCACCTCGTCATTCCCACGGAAGAAAGTTTTCTCGAATACCCACGTACCTCATTCCGATTGTCGCCGACTTGGCAATTCGCTGTGCGAACCAGCAGCTGAACCGCTGTAGCTGGATCCGATATAATTCATTCGCGAGTAAATGTATTCCGGACCGACCGAGTAGAACCGTTCTGCACTCATTCAAATACTTGGAAAGTCGGGAAAGTCCGTCGGGAAACTCCACCGAGTTAGACGGACGACTCGAATGGCACTTGGGCCGAGACCAGGAAATTTGCGAGCGGAAATTCGTCTCCTTCGCATCCGCGATATTATGTTGACCGTATAAAAATAATATTCTAAAGTAGCGAGAGGTATACGTGCTTTGAGAAGGAATACGAGTCGAACGACACTGCCGAAGCGGGTCCCACTGGAGGCAAACGAAGAAGTCGGCTGTACGGAACGGTAATCTCTACTTAGAAAAATGTATACGGAAGCTTTATGGGATCACGGCGAATGACGATGATGGGAAACGATGAAAAATCAACTTTTCGTCGTGTTCCCTCCAGAAACGGTGCTTATGACCGAAATAAACGCTTTTTACGACATTCTTTACGGTCTTTCTTCGGTCGTATCTGTCCGAAATGCCTACTTTCACTTTCGGAAAGAAAAACGATGGTAATATAATTACCTCGTAACGCCGAGGCGAGGCCCGAAGCCTCGAAATGAATGAAAATGCCTGATGAAGAATAAGCAATCCTTGGAAAATTGCGCGAAATCAACCCGCATATCGTTTGATCGTAGAATTTCAATTCTCCCGTATGTGAAAGGGAATCTAGAGATATCAGTAAAAGTAGTCGCGCGCGCGCGAATCCAGCCAGCCGCCAGTGGAACGAGTCGAGCGCGTGACCAAAGTCCGCCGTCAGTAGAACGAGTCGCGCGCGTGCCAGACCGAAGCCAGCGGTCTGTAGAAACGCTCGCGCTCGCTGAAAAACAGGAAAAGTACGAAAGGCAAAGCAAGGAGAGAAACGAAAGGAAGATGATGAAGCGGTGCTGTGCGGTATAACCGTCCGCTAGAAAAATGCAGCGTTTACCCAGAGGTGCTCGGTCTCTCGGTTCATATTTTCACTCGCGCCCCGCGGCATATTCCCCTTACGCTGTGAACCAAGGATCTGGAGTTTAGTAAATAAAGTCTAGTTAACCTGCGGGGCGAGCCCTTAGGCACGCGTGCACACGGGTTAAGTGGTTTCTATCTCATTATCGCACGGGGCACTCCGGGTGTCGTAAGCAGAAGAGTGGTTCGCTATACCCCACGTCAGGAGGGCGTCTATTCTGGTCGGAGGAAAACTGTATTTTACGTCAACCCGACGTAATCATACGGGTTAAAGGCGCCGGGATAACTATGCCATCGCTTTTTCATCATTTCTTCATCTCCGCGGAATTCTTCGTGCCTCTGGCTATCGAGTACCAATATTCGATATCTCCCGTTTCCTCTCCTCTTCCCTTCTCGCCGCATTCTTCTTTTTCTTCTTCTTCTTCTTCCGCTTCCTCCGCTTCTTCGACATACCGCGGGTACTCGGTGGCTTCTCGATCGATCGAATACACCACCAATCGTATTACAGCAGCGATGGCTGCTTCGTCCGAGACGAGCAGCTCTCGCTCTCCGCAGCATCCCTCCTCCCAACAACCTCGAGCGAATGCCGCCGCTTCGCGATCCGCGGATCACCCGATCTTTCATCCGCAGGTGGATCGGGTGGAGAACGAGGAGGCCCAGGGGGGAGGACTGGCGCCGTCGTCCGCGTACGGCCACGCTGCGTCCGGTTCGAGGATGGGCCCGGGGCCCGACTCCGGTAGCAGTGCTCCTTCATCGGTCCCACACTCGTTGGCGACGTCGCGGGACGACGAGGACGATGACGACGAGGACAGCAGCGGCAGACGGTCCAACAATGGTCAGGGTGGATCTCGGTGAGTCGGCAGTGCCGTCGACGACAACAACGACGACGACGACATCGGCTAGGACGCGATCCTCTCCCCGAGGACGATGGGAAACGTAACGAAACGTCGTTTGATCGCACGTTTTCGGCTCCGTCCGATCTTGTTGGGGTTCTCTTTGACGTGATCCGCGGTGTATTTCTTTCTGGACGCTTTCGAATTTATCGAGATGATCGCTCGTATGATTGAGTTTGACGTTGCAGTCCGAGTCGCGCGGTGAGATCGAGCGCCCCGGGATGGAGACGAGGTGGGGAACCGATTTTATTTTTAGGAGAAAAAACGGATGAGGACTCCCCGAGACCAGCCTTCCCCCTTCCCGTTGCATCCCCGTACACGGGTGTATCGAACTCGATCGTTTCGCCTGCTTTTGTCGCGGCTTCGAGTCCTCGAGGATCCATATTCTGCGACAAAGGGACGAACCGTCGGTCCGTCGCCTTCCCTTTTATCCGTATAGTGAGAGAGACGGACGGACGGACGGATAGAGTCCGGGTCCATTTTGGGCCCTTGTGTGTTCTCCGCAGGTCCCCGAGAAGGTACCCCCGCCGATCCTCCTTCGAAAAATCCTTCAGCAACGGTGGCTTGGGTCCCGCCACGTCCACCTCGAATTCGCTGGACAGCGCGGGTGAGGGCGGAGGAGTTCCCGCTTCCGGCAGGAGACCTCGTAGCACGAGGGGCTCCCAAAAGTGGAGTAACGTTCGTGCCGTCATGGCTCTCTATTCCTCCCTGCGCAAGATCAAGAGGTACTCCGCAGTAGTTGCTACGGCTGGTACCTTCCGACCTCTTCGTATATCTACGATCTTCGAACGCTATGTTTGCCCGTGACGACATCTTCCGTGACCTCGACACTGTGCGCGATGTGCACGGTTACTCTGGATCTATCCGCCGTACGATTTCTCTGTTTCCTTAACTACTCCGTACACTTTCTCTCTCGTTGACCGTCTCTCTCTCTCTCTCTCTCTCTCTCTCTCTCTCTCCCTCTATATAAAAGAATTAAATAAATTGCTTCTTCTTCATCTTCTTCTTCTTCTTCTTCTTCTTCTTCATCTTCATCTTCTTCTTCATCTTCATCTTCTTCTTCAGCTTCTGTCTTTGAATCTTCCTGGAATCCAATCGGACCGATTTTCTCGTAGAAGAACCACCTTGCACTCGTCGTACTCGTATCCTCGTCTCTATCTCTCAATCGTGCCTCTCGACCTGTCTATCCGTCTATCGGTCCTCTTATAGTCATTCGATATTCTCACTTTCTCGTTCGTTCCACTTTCTCTCTCCGCTCGCTCTCTGATTACGATTTAAGCCTATCCTTATTTCACGATACGATAATAAGGGACGATCGAAGCGCGAGTGGTGGCTTCGAACGGCTCAAAGTCGTTATCTCGGATGAAGCCAAGGCGGGCCCGCTCGATTAATCGCTCTCTCCGTCTGATGAGACGTGTCGTATAAGAGGAGTCGAATTGCCTTTAAAGTAATCGCATATCGATCGGGTGATATCGCGGGGAGGGGTGGCTATACGGTCGATGGTACCGGAAACCGATTGGACACGAGCTATTCGTCGTGGCTCCTACCGCTTGGCGCATCCCTCGGAGGAGGGGTATACTTTTCGATTCTCTTTTTCTTTCTCTTTTCGACTGATAAATGAACTTTAAATTGTCTCTCTGTCTCTCTCTCTCTCTCTCTCTCTCTCTCTCTCTCTCTCTCTCTCTCTCTCTCTACCACGACGAACTATGCGATCTCCGCACACGACGTACCACCGGAGGGTTCGAAGTACCGTACGCTCGAGCGTGCCGCAAAGAGAACTTCCGCGCGCCGGTTATCCTCGCGCTCGCGACGTTCACCATGTGTCTTCCGGCTTTCAGGACGAAGAGCAACCAAAGGTGGATGAAGCTGCGCACGACGGTCCAGCTGTCCTCGGCGATATCGACGATTCAGAAGAAGCCCCCCCTCAAGCGAGAAGACTCCTTCCTGAAGCGGTTCTCCACGAGGCAAATACCGGAGAGTCAGGAGACCCTGGACCCGGGCGAGGGCGACGGCGACGCGAACGGTCGCACCGACTCCGGGCGCGGCAGGAGGAGACCCAGGCGGCCCCAGCGACCGCCCAAAACGGTCGTCAATCCCGACGAGAACTTTTACTACTACTGGCTCATGCTGCTGTCCGCTTGCGTGCTGTACAATCTCTGGACGCTGATAGTGCGACAGAGCTTACCCGAGCTGCAAGCTCTCGCCCCGGCCGGCTGGTTGGCCTGCGACGGCTTCACCGATCTGGTCTTCTTCCTCGACGTCGGTGTGCAATTTCGCACCGGCTACCTCGAGCAAGGTCTCATGGTCTACGACAACAAGAAACTGGCCGGACACTATCTCAAGTCCAAGTCGTTCGTCCTGGACCTCCTGGCCCTGCTCCCGCTGGATCTGCTCCAAGTGAATCTGGGCACCAATCCGATGCTCAGGTTTCCCCGCTTCCTCAAGGTCTACCGGGTCTACAATTACTACTACATGGTAGAGTCGCGCACGGTCTACCCGAATCTCTGGCGCGTCCTCAACCTCATCCATATCTTGCTGATCCTCGCCCACTGGTTCGGCTGCTTCTACTACCTGTTGAGCGAGGCCGAAGGCTTCCAGGGCGACTGGGTCTACCCCTACCGGCCCGGCGAGTACGCGACGCTCACGAGGAAGTACCTGGGGTCGCTCTACTGGTCGACGTTGACCCTGACGACGATCGGGGATCTGCCGACGCCGGAGACCAACGCCGAGTGAGTCACGCTTATTCCCCGCGCGCTTTTCGCTCTCGTCGGGCTGAGAACGCGCAGAGACTGTAGAGGGGGAGGAAACGTCGATTCGCGGCCGATCGTTCGCCGATCGCCTTCCCGGTGTCGTCGACGCTTTTGCCGCCGCCGTATAGGAGCTGTCGGGGTCGCGCGATCGATGCGGCGCGACGAACCGATCCAAACCGATCGACGTACAGTTCCGTCCGCCTCTCGAGCCCTCGTAGTGCATCGATGCCGTAGCAGGAATTAGATTCGTGAGCGGAGTGTTGTTGTGTTGGCAGAGTCGTAGCGGGCGGCAATCCCCGGAGCCTCGCTCGTCGTGGCCGACTGTCCCGGCTTCTGCAGTTCAAGCATAACGGAGGGTATCGGTATCGTTCCCAAAATACGCACGTTAACGCGATCTTCCATCTCGAAAGCCTCGATTCGATCGGGGGAGAAAGCAAAGGGAAGGAGAATATTGTCATCCCCTTTGTGACGATCTCTGTCTGGGTAATGTCGATTGATTTTCGATTTTCTTTCTCTCTCTCTGTTTCTCTCTCTCTCTCTCTCTCTCTCTTTCTCTCTGTACCTATATATATATATATATCTATCTCTATCTCTATCTCCTCGTTGTGTTCTCATCGTTGGTGTGATATTGTATGTCCTCGCTCTCGGGAGTCCCGCGAACCCCGAGACGATCTTGCCGAGGGGATCCCTCCCTCGTTTCGGCTGCGTAAGGACGGCACGAGGGAAGCGAGCGACGCCCGATGTGGGAATTAATCGCCCGCTCCAATCGCGATTGCAATCTCGTTACCCCGCGAACTTTTGGTCCGAGTCGTGCGACTTCTCCTTGGAAAATTAGATTTCGATCGGCTTAAGTGTCGCGACCAAAAGTTGACGAGTAACGAGATCGACGATATCGAAGCGGTAGTTTGAGAGTGATCGTTCTCTTGCTCCAACGTGCGAAAGTTTTCCGAAGCGTGACCTTGATCTAACGATCGATCGGACGGATCCCGACGTCGGTCGATGATGCGAAATATCGTTGACCAATTACCTCGCGGGCCTCGCTGTGCGAATCGACGGTGATTGTGAAAATCGTAATTCCGCGAAGAACGACAAAATCTTTTTCGGGTTGAGGAGGAAACTGAACCGGCGGTTGCTGAGGACTCGGGTCAGAAAAGTCACGAACTCGGGTCACCGTTGTTAGGTCCACCGAGCAGCTTCCAGGAGTGAAACGGGTGGATGTTTATTCGATCTTCTCGGGGACGAATTTCCCACGAGAGGGACGAACGACGAGGAGGGAAGCGGGGGAAAATCTTTGATCTCGTGTCACTAAGCCACGCGGGCCGGGCAACGTAAAACGGGAAGAAACGGATGCTACGGCGTAGCGTGCGTTTCGTCGCGTCTCGGGGTAAACCCAGTTATAAGTCGCAAACTCGGTGGCGGGTGAAATCCGTCTTCCTCCTTTATCGCAACGAGAAACTGCCACGGTCGAGTGATAATAAGCATTCCGATCCGCGCCGATCCGTCTTGGTGTCCTCGGTGAGGTCGCGGTGAAGATTCAGCACGGTTCAGCGATGTCTACGCTGAGAGAAGAGTTTATTTGTAGTCAATAAATGTATACTTGGTTATGGCGAAAAAAATATCTCGTTGGTCTGAGCAAATATATATTAATTATCAGAATGACTCTTTAATTCAAACAGTTATAGCCAACGAATATTTGCATGGACCAAAGAAATATTTCTGTCGCCATAATCAAATATACGGATATTAATTATAAATAAACTGTTCCCTCAGTGCCCAGGCGGAAAAGTTTTACACGGATTCGGTTCTATATGGATTATACGTATACATATCTGTATAAACCATATAATGACTATATGTGTATGGATTATAGAAAAATTAAAAACATTTAAATAACCGATGTGGGACCACATCCACATATGAACTACATACAATCCACATAGAACTTTTCCGCCTCGGTGTATAACATATGGAGGCTAAGCTTACTCACTAACTATTATCTCATTATCGATGAACTTTTGGCCTATATCGATATAAGACTTTATCGTAGCTAAAAATATAGTCTTCAAAAAAGTACTACACAAATATAGCAAAAAGCTCATAGAAAATGAGATAATAGCGATTCGAGTTTCTGTCCTGTCGAGTAAGTTCAGCCTCACATGACATAACAACGCGACTAATGATTTTCGGTACGACGCGAGCCCCCAGAAACATCCCCCCGCACGGAGTATGCTATACACCCCGGGAGGATTTTCCGCCGCTTTTCTCTACCGCACGCTAACACACTCGCTCACCTAGTCTAGTGCTACGGCGGGCCGCGACTCCCCTTATCTCTGCACACGGTCCGTCCTTCGCGCTACACGGTCGAGCCTTGGTGGTTGAAAGGAGAGCCAATTTTCTCTCGTCGCATGTTGCACGAAAAGATTTCGAGTATAGAGGGAAGGAGAGGATGATCGATTGCGAGGATGTGTCGATTACGCGAGGTGTCCTTTGAAGGACCGGCTGACGATGAAAGGGAGGAAGTGTGCTCTCGGCGTAAGAGCCGAGCGCTCCGCAAGACGATGCAGAGACGGATGGGAGAAAATTACGCTCGATATCGAGGCTCGTGGAAGGAATGTACGGTTCGGATTGCTTTGCGAGAATAAATCGGGCTGCTGTGCGTTTCGAGGTGACTGTAGCCCCGTCGGGCGCAATCAGGAACGTCACGTTTGATCAGCGGGTTGCGCGGGCTTTGTTCGGCTTCGCGGACTTCTCTCTCTCTCTTTTGTAATGCAAATACCGTTGCGTCGCGACTCCTCCGCGACTAGACGGTGACGAATGAAAGAGAGAGGATGACGCGATCGCAGGACGCTTCCGCGAGGACGATCCGCGACTCCCTCGCGTTATCGATTAGTCGGGCTTTTCGCCCCTTTATTCGTAATTAAAAAATTACATCTCTTCCGGAAGTAACCGATGATATCGATCGTCATCGTCTCTTTTATCCGCCGTCCGTTCGAATATTTGTCATCATTCGCGTACAATATTATTCCCTCTGCTATATTCGGACGCGAGTTTCAACGCGGCGGCGTTAATTAACCGGATAGCCGTGAAATACGCCGTCGGATTACCACGTCGCAGTCCCATAGCGTTTCATTTCTCCGCGAGTGACAATCGCAGCAACGTCCGCCGCGCGCCGGCAACATTTAAATTCCCAATCAATGATCCCGATCGGATCGGGCTTAATTACGAGCTCGTTTAAACGAGCGCTCGCGCGCGAGCCGGGCTTTTCTCCAAAATACTCCAAAGTCCCTCGCCCTCGCACCGTCGACGGGGTCCTTCGATCGACCGTCCCTCGCGACGAGAGAGCTTCGCGACGATGCCCCCAACGTCTCGTCGTATCCTCAGTTCGCGTGTAGGAGAGACGGCGGAGTAATGAGAAGAAGGCGCTCCGCGAAAGGCGATGTACGGGCCGCCGGAGATTATCGGGGTGTGTCGGCGCGTCGTATAATCAAGTCATTGGCAAAAGATGCGAGCCGTAAGCTCGACTTAATTAATTTATTCGTAGCTCCGCCTTCGCCGTCGCCAAGGTGCGCCGCGATGGTGCGCGAAACGGAACGAGAGCTCGGGATCGCGACCGATGCGTTAGCGAGCGAAATATGTGCAATTTTCCCTCGGGCGTTGACTATGCGAGGAGATATTACGACTAATGTGCTTAGGCAAAGTGGAGAAGCCGTACGCGCGAAAGGAGTAAGGAACTGTGGCGAGGGGGTCAGTGGAAAAAACGAGGGTGGGAGGGAGGTAGGGAAGAGAGAGAGAGAGAGAGAGAGAGAGAGAGAGAGAAATAGAGTTTTCATAGAAATAAAAGACGGATGACGGGGGAGGGAGATAGAAAGAGACGAGGTGAGGCCGATAAGGGTGGAAGGGGCGAGAGCGGATAAACGTTAAAAAACAATCATATAAGGAAGGCTCCGGCGGGGGCCGCTCGTCGAATCGCAACGAGGTAACCCGCGAGACTGATCGCTCCTTCTACCGGTGCTCCGCAGGTACGTCTTCACGATAGTCAGCTACCTCATTGGCGTGTTCATATTCGCGACGATCGTCGGCCAGGTCGGCAACGTCATCACCAACAGAAACGCCAATCGACTCGAGTTCGAGAGGCTGCTGGACGGCGCCAAGACCTACATGAGGCACCACAAGGTGCCCGGTGGCATGAAGCGGCGTGTCTTGAGGTGGTACGATTACAGTTGGTCCCGAGGGCGGATCCAGGGTGGCGGCGACATCAACACGGCCTTGGGTTTGCTGCCCGACAAGCTGAAGACCGAGCTCGCTTTGCACGTGAATTTGTCGGTCCTCAAGAAGGTCACCATCTTCCAGGTGAGCGTATCGCGATCGGTATCTCGGAAATCGCTTCACCGGTCGGCATCGTTCTTTCGGACAGTCGCGACATCTTTCTCTTTCGCGCAGGAGTGCCAGCCGGAATTTCTTCACGATCTCGTCCTGAAGATGAAGGCCTACATCTTCACCCCCGGCGACTCCATATGTCGCAAGGGCGAAGTGGCGAGGGAAATGTTCATCATAGCCGACGGTATCTTGGAAGTCATCAGCGAAACGGGCAGGGTCCTCACGACCATGAAGGCCGGTGACTTCTTCGGGGAGATCGGTATCCTGAATCTGGACGGTTTGAACAAGTAAGTACAAAAATGGTACCAATCGCGGAAGCCACTCTTCGACACTTTCCTTCTCATCGATCGCCCCGCAGACGAACCGCCGACGTACGCTCGGTCGGCTACTCCGAGCTGTTCAGCCTCTCCCGCGAGGACGTCCTGGCGGCGATGAAGGATTACCCCGAGGCCCAGGAGATACTGCAGAACTTGGGCAGAAAGCGTCTCATGGAGGCGCAGAGGGTGGCCAGGTTGTATCGACAGCCAACATCGCCGGGGCACGACTCCTCCGACAATAGTACCGGGAAGCGAATTGTGGACAAGCTGAAGAGCGACGTCAAGGGGCTGAAGAACGTGCTGAGAAAGAGCAGACGCAACACCAGGCCCGAGGAGAGCCTGGAGCTGCAGCCACTGACGTCGAAGATACCACCGCTGAGGAGACAGACCAAGGTGCAGGAGGACGTCCACGAGCCGTCCGCGCTGAACGTGGTGCAGCTGGAACCACCCGTCTCGCCGCTCGGCGCCGGTCTTCCGCTGCTCTCGAGACTGAGGTTGCTCAAGGAGAAGCAGGACAGGGAGGAGCGGAAGAACCTGGTGGAAACGGCGCATCCGGCGATCGAACAGCCGCCGCAGTCGATCGACATTCAACCGACCAACCAAAACCTCCCGTTGCTGCAGAGGATACTGCTGCTCAAATCCAAGCACGATCAGGAGGCTGTCAGCGAGAGGGAGAGACCGGTCAAGGAACCGCTTCTGCCCAAGGACACGATACCGGAGGAGACGCGGGAGGCGCAGTCGTGTCGGCAGTCGCCGGTCCTCGTCGTGTCTCGCGAGGTCGAGGTGAAATCGCCGACGACGTCGACGGAAAGCGGCGCCAAGAAACCGTGGGCCATGCTGAAGGACGCGTCCCTGACGCTCGCGAAGAACGACTCGCCTCCTCCCGATCGAAGGCCGCCGCCGAAGCGAAGCCTGGTCCACCTGAGGCAGAGGACCAAGATGTACGCCTCCGTCGACGACTTGTCGCCCGAGTACTGCGGATTGCCCTTCGTGAAGAAACTCAAGATCCTGAACGAGCGGCAGAAGCTCGCCGAACTGGAGAAGGCCGTGAGGAGCTCCAGTCTGGATTGCGGCGAGAACGCGGAGTCGGAGTTCGACGGCAACCTGACGAGGAGCCACTCCGAGGCCTGCGCCATCGAGTACGCCAGGCGGCTCGCCAAGTTGAACAAGGTACCGCGCGCGCGCGCGCGTTCGTTCCACCCCCGATTTATTTCCCACCGGAAGTGTCTGTAACGTAACTGTCCATCTTTCGAATTAGACTCGACATCCGACTTCGTCACCGCGAAACCAATTGTCTCCAGAGAATGAAACGCTGGAGAGGCGAAACCTGAAGAGCATCTTGAAGAAGCTCTCGCAGGGCAGCAGAACGGGAAGCTCGGAGACGTCGGCCACGAGCACGCCCGATCGGGAAGCCGCCACGGCGGAATTTAGGAAATTGATGAGAGCGCCGACGATAGAGGGTTACGCCGCGCGACATTCCAAGTTGTCCAAGAGCGTGACCTTCAACAAATACACTCTGCAGAGCCCGCCGACCGAGCAGCCCGTCGCCGAGGGGCCCTTTCAGGTTCCGGGGAATCAGAATCCGCGGTCGGATCCGCGGGAGCCGACTCCGCCGCCACCGCCCAATAAACTGAGTTTCCGTCCTTTAGGCGGCGGAGGCATCCTGCAACTGGTTCCCCGGCCCAGGGAGGAGGAGTACCTGGGCGAATTGGTCACCGGCATACGGGACGTCGTGCAGACGCGTCTGGTGAGTGCTCGAATCGATTTGGCGACGATCCGTCTTCGCGCGTGTTCGTGCTTAAATATCGCTCGCGTTCTCGTCTCGCAGGAGGACATCCAGGGCAAGTTCGAACGTCAGTTCGCCTCGCTGGAACTCGAGGTTCGCAAGCGGGACGAGATAATCTCACAGCTCCAAGCCAGGATACAGGAGCTGGAGCTGCGGGAGAGTCGAGGCGGCGGGGAATCGGGCGACAGTACCGAACCGGACGCCTCGATGGAGGAAGACTCCAACGAGGACAGGGAGGAGGACCATCCCTTCATGAGGGACGGCTCCGTGGACACCGTGTTGACCGCGCAGACCCTTCGCCGGCACACCACCCGATCGTCGACGGAGTCGTCCCGCAACCGGAGGTCCTGGGAGGAGCATTCCGAGGAGGAGACTCTGGAGCTGCAGGATCTACCACGATCCATCACCCCGCAGAGTCTGTGGAAGGACGACGTAGCTATAGACTTGGAATCGAATAGCGACGGTAGCAATTCCGAGGACGAGGACTCGAAAGCGTTGCGTAGAAATAAGAGCGAGGACGAGGACGACGAATTGGACGGGGGGAATAACGACTGGGAGGTGGCGATGCTGGCCGAAGAGTTGGAGACCAGACGGAGAAGGAGGAGGAGTAGCGAAAGTTCTAGCCCGGGTTCCTAGCGCATTAATGAAATTTTAGAGTTACTGTATTACTGTGGAAATACGATAAGTCCTAGAGAGCGTCGCGCGGCTCCTTCGGTGAGAGACGGTAGTGCAGCTTTTTGCGAAGACGATTGTCCCTATTTAGGTTTCGGTGCCGGTCTCTACTGTCGTAACGAAACGATGATGTAGGAGGGTGTGCGGTCACTTTGATTCCACTTACTTTTCGCGCAAATTCGTCTCTGATCGGCGCGCCCGATTTTCGGAGACGCTCGCGTAGCGAATGTCGAGAAGAATCCGACGCCGAGCATTCACTCGCGACCCGATTTGATAGTCATTTCGAAAAATTCATTCGTCTCGTGTACATACTAGCACAAAAAAATAAGTGAAATAACTTACGTCGCGAATGAGTGTTGCGCGCGTGAAAGAAATGTTCGATCGTCGTTCTCCACTTTCGTAAGGAATGGAATCACCACTTCGAAAGGATCGACCCGTTGGATATTTCTCCCTCGAACGATTTCGGAATTTGAACGCTTCGCGACAGTACAGAACGCTTGATTGGCATCGGGGCAACTGCATCGTTTCCGTCGTTTCACGTTATATTTAAGTTGCTCAAAACGACGCTTAGTTTCGCGCGCACGCGCGATCGTCCCACGGCCGCGTTTTGGAGTTGCCAAATTAACGCGAGGAGTCGAGGCGAGGTGAAAATTGAGAAGAAATATCGTAACGCTTAGCTCAAGTAGTCCTAAAACTAGATAGTTTAAAAAATTATCATCCTACAAGAACTCTCCCGTGCCAAATATTATGGAAAATAAAGTTTCCATTGACTCGATCTCCGCGGCAGCGAAGTAACTCGACGAAATTCGACCGAGCAACGATCCACCCTTCCCTCATCGAGCATCCTTGCCGTTCGTTCAGTTTTCGAAAGAGGTGCATAACGAGTGAATAGGATTGCCAACGAGATCGCCGTAGTTAATACGCAGGACTCTCTTTGTATCTATCGGTCTCGTAACACGACTAATCCTGGCGAACCGGACGTACGAGAAAAAGACTCGACCGCGTTCGCCAAACGCGAATATAAATAATTCGTCACCTGCGGACGGTGCGTAAAAAAAGTAACGAAATTTCGATTCGCCGCATTTTTTCGTACTACGCGTCCGCTAATCGCGAGAATCGTTTTCCCTTGTTTCTTGATTTTTCGATTGCATAATGGGTTCGATCGGCGGAAGTGGGTAGCACCGAGGAGAGATCCGCGAGAAAGGACTCTGGATACGAAAGAACGGGATGGAGTAATGAAAAAGAGGAAATAAGCATAGTTTAATGAAAATATATTATGTATACTGACCAGACCAAGCTCAATATTTCTAGAGTCTTTACAAAAAAAAACACCTATTAAGCAAGCGAATGATTATTGAATAAGTAAAAAAAGAACTACCAAGAACTTGTAAATATTAGCCTACGATTTATTTATTTATAAGCGAGACAGACGGAGTATGAGTGAGTGAGAGTCAGGGAAATCGACGAGCGCGCGAATGAGAGGGCAAGGAGCAGGAGAATTAAAGATTAAAAAGGATTTGAGAAGTGTGGTCGATATGTACCTATTATACGGACGCGAGAGGAATATATTATACAATAAATTAAAGAACGTTTTCAATGGTTCGTATTTCTATTTTTCCTGGGCTATGCTATTTATCTGTAAGAGCGTTTCCATTTATGTATAAATTTCGACTACACCTGTAGGGATTTGACCGATCGAAAAATAGAAGTCCCGTCGTATAGGCAACTTCGCTAACGTTATTACAAAGACGAGATTCGGTTGCCATCTCGCATGGGCGCCAAATTTCACCAATCCGTACAAGTACATAGTCCCCTGAAATACTCATTCGGGCGTGTCGGGTAGAGGGCATAATAAGAATTGTAGTACCACAATGTAAATACGTCATGAGATTGGAGTGTCCGAAAATTATTTTCAAATTAATTATTCTGAGCGTAATAAGCTGAATGTTTCTATGTAATATAGTGCGAATTCTGGCAGTCTCTTCGAATAAATCAAAAACTATCGTGTCGGGCAATTCGAATGGCGTTGAGAAGTCGATAGATATCAAGTTCGATTCGATAAGTCGACGGTGACACCATTACGCTACATAACCTCACTATTCACAATCATAATAATAACAAAAGCGACGCGGTGAATTTTTGTTATCAAATATCGGAGTTTCGCGCTCTCAACGTCACTGACGTTTCGTTCGGTGTGTAATCGGAACGTATGACGTGTGAAGGTGCATCGTGAAAAATGGGCGATATTCGGGCCGGTCTCGAAGAGCTCAAACTTGACATCGCGCTCTTCGCCAACATTAAATACTACGTCAGCGGCGAAGGTGATCCTAAGGTACGTCGTTTCCTCTTTCCCGCGTTTTTGCTTTGTCTCGAATAGTTTCCAATTTTCGCCCGTTCTCATGGGAATTCTTTAAAAATCAGCTTACTCTCGTCTATTCCTGCTTATATTTTCCTCTAGCTCTTCGAAGAGCTACTCTCAAGGTACGAACACGTTGTAACTCTAGGCTATGTGTAAAGTCGAACTGACGTATTTTTACCAATCGACTAAAAAACTTTGTTAGTCAATTTTTTAATTTATACGCATCTAAAAATACAGTAGACAATCCCTGATCAAAAATGGCAAACATTCTTCTCTCCGCTATGATTTAGCCAACAAAAATTGTCTTACTTTGCGACAAAGGCGTCAGCTTACTCTCTATGCTGATTTCGTTTGCATCTTTCACCGATTTGTTCATTTTGGTGTTTAGACTTTAAGTCTACTGCAAGAAGGGGGTGCGGAGAGATCCAACTATTTTAGTGATTTCGTGACGCACTTGATAGCGGGGCACGAAGCATTGGAAAATGATATATCGGCAGCCAAAGATCTATATGAAATTCCTGCTGTTACACAGGATTGGATCATATACTCTGCCAAATGCAAAAAACTTCTTCCGTATCCTTTCGTGAAGAATAATTCTAATCACCTTCAATGTTAACTGATTTTTTAAATGCCATATGGCATGGTTGATCAAGATTTATGGTAGTAATAAGTATAGCACAAAGTAGCAATAATACCAACAATAATTTGATAATAAGAATGGGGATAATAACTTCTATTATCCTTTATCAGAGACTTAATTGTTTACTTTCCTGACTAATAAATCAGTCCTCAATACTTCTCGCCGGAGGAAAATCAGTTATTTTCAAATGTACGAGCATGCATATCCCAGGTAAGTCGAGCCGACAGTAAGGCTCTTTGGGCTATGGTAACAATGCAAGGTGGAAAGTGTCAATTACGATTGGATCGCTACTGTACGCATTTAATCACTGGGAAGAGCAGTGGTGCGAAATACGAGGCTGCAACAAGACATCATATACAAATTATCACACCTGATTGGGTAACAGAGTGCTGTAGGAAGGGATCTCTGATTAGTGAGATCGAGTTTCATCCTAGATTGTTAGTTTACCCATCCCCAAATAGTTCTACAGCACTGATTACCGGATTTATGGACGAAGATGGAGAGAATAATGTAGCTCAAGAAGAGCAAGATAGAACGAAAGCGGTGCTAGAACAACTTAAACAACGAATGCCGTGGAATCAACCGAATTCGACGCATTCTTCACCGGGTTTACAGAACTCGAACGTCAGTTCCATAACAACAACCGTTCTTCAAACGTCTAGCGCGCATAGCATTACCAACGTCCAACAGCAATTTTCCCGAATAGGGGCTCAAACGAATTTACCCGGACAAGCTCCTACAATCGTTTCTTCGACAGCTGGGCAGAACATGATAAATCAGGGTGGATGGCATCCTCAAAATTCTCAGTCGAATAATATAATGCAAATGAAACAGTCTCTTCAAATGCAAGCTCAACAGCAAGAGCTGTCGTCGCAACAGCAACAAGTGAACATACAGCAGCTCACGCAACACCATCAACACCAACAGCAGTTGACGCAACAGCATCTGGCGCAGCAACAGCTATTGAATCAACAGAAAACTCAGCAGCTTGTATCTCAACAGCAGCAAATTAACCAACAGCAGCAACCAACGGCCCAACAACCAATAATATCCCAACAGCAACAAATAAATCCACAATTAACCCAGCATCCACTTTCCGCGCAACAGCAGCAGCAGCAGCAGCAGCAATTATTACCTTCTCAACAAAAGCAGCATCAGCTTATCTCCCAACAACAACAACAACAACAACAATTGACATCTCAACAAGCGTTACCCACTCAGCAACCGCATTTACCGTCTCAACAGTTGCAGCAACAGCAACAGCAACAATTGCATTTAACGCCTCAACAGCAACTGACTCTACAGCAGCAACAGCAATTGAAATCTCATCAGCAACAGCAAGCACTCGGTCAACAGCAACAACATCAAATGACTCAGCCTCCGCAACAGCAGCAACAACTAACGCCGGAACAACGCCAGCAACTTATTGCACTGCAACAGCAGCAGCAGCAACAACAGAAAATTCAACAAATTTCTCAGCAACTGCAGCAATCGGCACCGCAGAGCACTCAACAGTTCGTCATTCGCGACGGCCAATTGCAACAGCAAACGTCCAATCAACAATTAATCACCCAAAACCAACAAGGTTTTATCGTGCAGCGAGATTCACAGTGGCAGCAGCAACAGTATCATTTACAACTGCAAAGACAGCAACAGCAGATCGGTCAGCAAAGGCCCGGAGGGCAATGGACTCAGCAGCCACAGCAACCTCCAAGGCAGCTAATTCAATTGGACGCGGAAACCCACCAACAATTACAGCGATTAGATCCACAGCAAAGGGCGCAGTTCATTCAGAAGATCCAGAAACAAAGAAATTTAATATTACAAAGGCAAATGCAAAATCGTCAAGAGCAACAAGGATCTCACATCGCCGTCATAAGGAGCCCGGGGAAGCCCGGACAGCCGGGAGGCTTACAATGGGTTCAACAGATACCACGGCCACAAATGATAGCGTCTCAAGTCGCTCAGCAACCTGGACAGAAACCAATGCATCCAAGCGCCCAACCACCCGCTCTAACACCGATCAATTCGTCGAATCAAGTAATTGTTCAGGCAGGCCAGACCGTACAGACTGCTCAGACGTCTCAAGCAGGGCCAGCGTTTCCACAGGGGCAATCTCTGACACCGCAACAACTTGCACAGCATCTTCACATGCAAAAACAACAGCAGATGGCTCGTTTACAACAATTGCAACATCTTCAGCAACAGCAGCAGCAGCAACAACAACAACAAC
Source organism: Xiphydria camelus (assembly GCA_963678675.1). Classification (NCBI taxonomy): domain Eukaryota; kingdom Metazoa; phylum Arthropoda; class Insecta; order Hymenoptera; family Xiphydriidae; genus Xiphydria; species Xiphydria camelus. The sequence goes on along the minus strand of OY783192.1, from coordinate 36,350,611 downwards.
AGCAGCAGCAGCAACAACAACAACAGCAAGGCCCCCCTTCGGAACCACCTCTCACATCGTTATCTGCTAATTCACAAATACCACCGGATCAGCAGTTGGTAGTCAATGCCAAAACAAAAACCGCGTTGGCGAACATGTTGACAAACAGGCTGCAAGGTGGTACTGCTGAGGGAAGCGCAGCTGGACAATTGAGATTGATGACGGCTCAGCATAGACCACCTCCACCGCCTTCCCAGGATCCTCAGCTTCTGGCTGCATATCAAAGAAGAACTCTAGGAAATATTACGAATGGCGCTCCTCCTGGAACGCCCATCAAGATGCAATACGCCCCAGCTATGCCGCAGCCCAGGGCGCAGTTCTACGGTCACAATCCCAATTTAAAATGTAAGTACTTTCAATTGACATGAGAACACAGATGTGGAAGAGGTTTATTACCAATCGCATGCCCGCTTTCTATAAAGTATCGTAGATGAGTATTCAATTTACACTCTAATACTCTTGAGTTGATATCGAGTCTTTGATGAGTCATCCGATCAAAGTATCACGCGTATTTGTCCCTTGCGGTGCCTGCGGTCTTATATACTTATTTAGAAATACGTTCCGTTATCAGTGCCTCCCGATTTATTCCTTCTCGGCTGTATCTTCGTTATTGTCGAGTACGAAATGCACCAACCCGACGAAGTCGTCACCTGGAAACAAGTTATCGAGAGGCACGGCGGAGAGGTCGAATCACAATATTGTGCTCGAGTCACGCATGTCCTCGCAATGACACAAAAACATCCAATTGTCGTGCAAGCCCTGCGTGAAGGCAAGCGTTGTGTAAGCGCTCACTGGCTTTCCGACGTTGTTAATAAACAACAAGTCCTGCCACCATGGCACGCGCTTCATTTTCCAACGCCTTTCGGCTCAACAGAATTACCTTGTAGCAAGCAAATCATATCTCTCTCCGGGTTCGACGGCGAGGAGAGATCGAAAGTCAGGTTTATGCTTGAAACGTTGGGTGCAAAATATACGAACTATTTCTCAAAGCACAATACGCTGCTGGTTTGCAGAAGGTAAGTGCAGCGAGAACCTCGGAATCGGTAGATTATTAGCGACTCTCCGTTTTAATATCAACGCAATTCCAGACCAGATGGTCAGAAATATAAAAAAGCTCGAGAATGGCAAATCGGCGTCGTAAACGCTCAATGGATGACTGACTTGTTGTGCGGTCAAATGAGCGCGTTACATCAGCCCGAAGCACCAAAGTACCAACAGTTCAGCCTGGGTAATCCCTTCAGGCTAGACTATTCTTTGGTGCCTCATCTCATGGGTATGTAGGAATCCTTGTACACATCAGCTTCCCTTTTCGAATGGGTGAAAATTAATTGCTCTTCGAGAAGATGGTCGAATAAAAAACAGTAGCGATTGACGAAGTTTAACGATCTCTTAGCTGCTTGGAAAATGCCGATTAATATCACGCAAGAGTCGTACGACAAGGTAAAGCAAGTAGGACAAGGACCAAACGCGATGAGGAAGTACAAGAAGCCGCGATTAGACCCGCCTATTTGTAACAAAGATCCTCACCTCCTTGGATTAGACGAACCGATAGTTATTAGCAATCCAAACCCTCCGCCGCCTGATAAACAACCGAAGATATTATTTTCGGGAATCAATCCGAAGAAGCACGCCAAGGTATGCTTCAGTTATGCGAGCCATTTATCAGTGGACGTACATAGAACGGGGCTTCTATACCACCCCTTATAAATGGAACGTTATCGAGAGAATCTTCGTCATTTTACAGAGGATCAGAGAGTTGGGCGGGGCTCTGGCGTCAAGTTGGCGAGACGCGACTCATCTCGTGATGTCCGCTCCAGTTCGTACAGTGAAACTGCTTTGTTGCCTGTCTCGATGTAAATATATCGTAACATTGCAGTGGTTGTTGGACTGTTCGGCAAAAAATACTTTTGTGGACGAAGCTTCGTATATTCTGGGAAGTCCAGAGTTCGAAAAGAATTTTAACTGCAACATCGAAAAAGCTCTAGCCAGTCCCAACCGGGGGACGGTGTTGAAGGTAACTCGGGGTGTTATGCATACATTTCTCAGTGGCGAATAGAAATTAATACATACCCGGTTCTGAGTACTAATGAATTTTCGGAATAATCAATAGGGCCGAACGTTTTATGTAACGCCAAATGTGGTGCCATCGCTATCGGCATTCACTGAAATAGTCGAGAGCGCGGGTGGCGTTGTGGAGAAGACGCGGAGATCTCTGGCCCAAATACAGGAACTGAACAGTACCAAACTAAATTACGTAATCGTGACAACCGAAAACGATCTTCACCTCCTCGGCGACGTTCTACGCGCTAATATCAGTAAGCGGATCTATTAACAGACTTGGCATATGATATTCGTTTAATATCACTTTGCACGGTTATGAAAACGAGTGAAATATTTAACTGGATTTTCGAATTTACAGATGTGTTCTCTGCTGAGATCGTGCTCGGAGCAATTGCACGGCAGTGCTTTCAACCCGACGTAAGCTAAATACGATCGGGTTTAAATATCAACAGATGCACCTGGCTCTCCCTCTCTCTCTCCCCCTCCCTCCCTCCTCCCCCCTCTCTCTCTCTTCTCTCTACCCTCTCTTTGGTGAGTTACTTACACAAACTACTGTGAGTTATTTTATCGAAATACATAAAGATATCTTCCTATCATTTTTCAATGGGACAATAAAAAAATGTAATTTCATGATATCACGGCGAATTATTTCCCTTTCATGTTTGCTCACATATCAATACTTCTAATCATGCGCCGCCTCTTATGCTACTCGTGTCACGTGAGGTCCATGTGGGATGAAATTACATCCATATCGCGTGAGTTACAAAATAAGAAAATATATTCTTCGATATTTGTGTATATAATATTTTAATAAATTAAATCGCATCAAGTCCTGTAACTCTACAAGTTTTTTTTAGCTATGTACATATATACACTAGAAGAATATCCATCTCCCGAACAATAATGGAAAGAGCTTAAAAACGTTATTGGAAATCGTTCCACGCGCGTAGAAATCAATTTCTGAAGTGTACACCCCTATAAACATTCCTCGTGCAATAATACACAGCCTGATATGTGACATAAAAAATAGTAATAAAGTTACAGATAGAACAAAGAGCTAAACGCTTTTCAAAACGTATATTCATTTTAACAGAACGGAGTTATCTATTAAAAATAATAACGAGAGATTTCGCCACCCACTCATTCTAGGGCATGCTTGGAACAGAGAGAGTCGCGACAACCGGAAGCAAGCGATAATGATGATTTCCTATTCGTGGTCCATCCCCTTGCGTATAGAATGTCATGAATTTTAACACGTGGGGTGCTTCGTCGATTTCCTAGGAGGTTTAGGATAATGGAAGATCGCTCGTAGTTTCCGTGCGGCGAGTGCCTCCAATTCGTCGTCACTTAGAGATAACTGCTCCTCCGGGTGATCTCCTAAACTAGCCTTCTCATCCCTCCCATGCGTTCTGCTCTCCATTCATTGCACTATACCTTCCCATGTGATTTCCAGTGTCGTCCCCTCGGTCGTGCCTTTCACCCCTGCATTTTCTCAGAACTTCTCGGAAGCTTCATTCTCTGTCGTAAATAAGTGCTCGTCCCACGTGCTTCTTCCGGCCAACGATATCGAATTCGGGGACTCATATATTTTGATCCCTGGACCACCGACTACTTCCGCTCGTTCGTCAGCTGTGGACTTTACTGCGATTTCTATAGGTTCCTGTACTGGAGTTGCTAGGCTTATTTCAATTTTCACTGGTTTGTCGCACGCCCGTTCGCAGGACGATGCGCAAGGAATGAATGGATTACAAGGTACAGGAACCGTGACTGGATTGAGTATGGGAAAAGGGTAATACATTCGTTTTATTTGTACGAGAGACGGTCTTATGGCCGAAGCCCGATGCAACGGAAAATGCGTCGAAAGTTGGGGTGTATTCAATTGAGGAAACGGTAAAATTAGTGGCGTCCGAACAGCATACGTAGAACGAGGACGCTGAATCATTGAGGGTTGTATAACCATCGACTTTGGTACTTGTACTGGTATGCGGGGTGAATTTAATAAAGATCTGCATGAAATATTCGAGAAATAGGACTTTGGTTCGATTGGCAATCGCATTAATGGTTGTATCAGTCTAGATGGAATTAAAGAAAGAGGATGCGGTAGCTTTGGAAGAGTCGGCTCAATGGAACGAATCAATGGTGGGAAAATTGCATTAAAAGTTAATCTGGACGGGTGAGTGGTGATTCGCCGAACGAAATTAAAGGGTAACCCGAGGCTATTGACTCGTGGTTTCGGAGAATAAAGCAATTGAAATGACATGGATGGCATGACTTTTTTCTGTCTTGATTTCAGGAAATTCCAGTTCACTGGATTAGCAGGAATTGACGAATGGAAGGTAGCGGGAAATCTCGCGAAAGTAGATATGACATTTGGTTTAGGAGATAACACTGGCAAGATAGGACTTAGTGGTCGAGTCGTCTGTGGAGGTATCATCATTGGGCCTCGATTTAACGAAATTGGGTGGGTCATTTGTGGTATTTGTACACGCTGAGAAATTCCTGATCGATCGATCGGTGGTTGCGAAATTGAATAGATCAATTTCGGATCGAGCAGGCTGATCGTCGACGTTTGTGGCCATGGAACCCGGTGATCGGGGTGGTGGATGGGCGGTAAAATATGTGTCGTTGGTATATTCATTGTCGGCCAGGAATGCGTCCTATGTTACAGCGTTAAAGAGCTAAACTTCGGTATCCATTGTTGCCTAAAGTTGGAATAAAGTTGCAGATTTCGAGATCGAAGCGAAGGTTCTCGAAAGCTCCGAATTGGAGGATGATACTGAAGCTTTTTCTGTTGCCAAATGGCACAGGGCACTCGTGTACGCTGCGAAGCCATCGATTGACCAAACTGCTGGACATTGGAAGAGACAGCCGCCCTCGGTGGAGCGAATGGTGCACCGTAAGTCAAGTACTTCATCATAGCTATTAACTGACGCACGGTAGGCATTAGGTACACCATGCGATTCTCGCAGTGGGCTTCACCAAACGATACAGCATCTTTCGTGACGCCGAGATGTGAGCCGGCGGCGAGATTTTTCATCCACCCTCCCGGATGGACGGAGTTTTGCAATATCGGTCTCGCAAATATTTCGGGATCGGGTGAACGGAGCAATCTCTCATCGTCTTCGCCGCTCGTATTGTCCTTCAGACGTTTTCTCGAATCCTCGGTTATCTCTTTGTCATAGGATTTTTCCTTGGTCGCATCGCCACTGTCGTTTTCTTCAACGCTACCGCATTCCTCGTCCTGGTCACCATTCCTATCATCCGGCTCGCCTTGATCATAGTTCATGATCTCATTGGTACCACTGTTGCTTTCATCCCTCGAATTCTCTTCTTCGCCTTCTTTGCTCGTAGAATTTCGAATAGCAGAAATTTTGGAAGCCTCTTTCAAGAGGATATCATCGACGAAGGCTTTAACATCCCTTGGCTGTATCATCGGATCTAGGATCCTCGCGACTACGGTCGGTGTTGATATCAAATTCGAAGTTGTCTCGACGGCGTGGATTGGTTTCGGAAAAACGGTCGGAGTCTCCTCCGGCGTCGCGCTCTCATCGAGCTATTATTCCTTTTCAGACAGAGGACGTATTCGTACCCCTTATCCAACTCGAAATAAACGGTGTACGCCGACAGTATCCTCCTCGCGAAATTCTGCCAATCCTCAAGCTTCTCCGCGCCTTCCTCGTTTCCCTTTCGATAGAGACAAATGACGTCATCCTGCCTCTCGATATCGGTCATAGCTTCCGTCCATCCTGCGGGCTGGAAAGTCGTGGAGTCTGTGAATTTCGCCGATTCGCTCTTTCGTTGTGCCTGCGAGGTCAATGGGAGCACGCCGAGGTGAAGAAGTAGAAAGAAAAACGCGAACGATAAGGGACACCTGCGGATTACTATACCCGGTCGAAACATTGCTACCGACTACTCCGCGGGTACGCGACGCATACGCTTATTACATATTATCCGATTTATCGAACTGGCTCGATGAGTTACATTCGTAGCCCCGGTGAAGATCTTATCGACGCTTTTTTTTTTATACGATCGTAATTATATTTCGTCTTGAGAAAAAAGTTTTAATTGGACGTTCTCCGGCGCGCGCAATCACGGCAGAACGTTTATGAGCGGCTCAACCGAGGAGAGTGTCGATTCGTTGGCGAGGAAAAGTTTGAGGAGCGTAGATGTTTTCCAACTACTTCGCGCGGCGTTCTCCAGTCTCTCCTCTGAATCGTTCAGCAACGGGAAATCTTCCAAGACCGCTCACTCAGTAGCAATCGTTGAAATTACGCGAAGGAGATACCTGGGGGAGCAGTCTTCCATCGTGGTCGGCAACGCGTCGACCTGCTCTTCGACCGGGACGTGAACCAGTGACGTCGGAGCATCCGAATGCTCGAGCAAAGAGCCTCTTCTCCCTTTGCGAGGTAATTCGTGATCGACCTCATGGAACGATGAAACTCATAGCTAGTGGTCGGAGGACGACACGGCATCCTTCCAGAATTGTTACGCGCCTTGGCTGCGCTCCTGAGTTTCCGCGTGACCATCTCTTCCGGTCCTACTACAACCAGGCCTCCATCGCTCGGCCGGATGGACCACGAGTTGGATGGGCTGACAAAAGCGAGCACTACGAACGACAGACTACGATGGAACCGCGTTGCTCTCGATCGTCGACATCGTGCGCCGTAATACTGACGACGACGTTCGCTCGGCGCGTATAAAAAGTTTCATCGCGGGTGTACGCGAGCTGAAGATCGACCGTTGCTATTTTTTACGATGTAGGTACACGCTCGTGTCGAGTAGCGAGAATGATTTATTCCGCTCGCATTCTCTACAACTGTGAAGAGGCCATAAACCGCGTTACGCTCGATACCGACGATCGCTCGATGTTTGTTAAAGCGGGAACGAGCGTATGTACACTCCTATGACCTCGTGATAGTTGATGATGCATGAGAAATTCAACGATTCCTTCGGTATCGAACTTTTTATGGATTTTAATATTTCGTAGCTGGGGATCGCTTTGTCTTGTATGCGACCGTAAGTTAAGCGATTGAAAAATATTACGAAGATATAAATAATACTCACCCAGTCATATTCGATAGCGTTCCCGTAGTCACCACATGGGGAAACGTCCCAGACTGAAATAAACGGGCTTGCGACGAACGGGTTTGCGGGGACACAATCTCCGTAAAGCCTCGTGAACAGAGTTAATATAAGTTAAGATTGAAATCGATTTGAATAAGCGTCTGTACGTATCTGCGAACTCTATAAAATATCCTACCTGATAGTATTTGTTGGTGCGGCAGGCAACTTTTAGCCATTTTCTACATAGTCGTTCGTATTTCTTGGGTAGTTTCACGAATTTTCTTCTTTTCTTGAAGCTGCCTCTTTCCGCTTCTGAGAAAGGCAATTGGAACGCGTGTGTGAATGTAAGTGCGTGCATGCGGTCCATAAACATCCCGTTAAAAATCAATTTAAATCATGTCGACCGATTTGAAATGTTTGAATTTAAAACGAATTGCATTCTGGGTCTAACGCGCGCGAAATTTATTTTAAAAAACCTAGCGGCGATTGCCGTAAGTTCAGCTGCGGTCCTATTGGTCGATCAAGAGTCATGCGTAATTTCTCCTCTAAAGTATTTTTTTTTATTGCGCTGCGCTCGGCGGCAGAATCAGCGTGTGTTTGTACGGGCATAAAAACATAACCTTCAAAGTTTGACATCAGGTACATACAGTGTTTTTGTACAAACGGTCTCACGTACAGGTCGAATCGGTGCATTTTCAGAGCTCTCGAAGAAAATGGAAGTGGACGAATCACCGGACGACGCGGACATCGGCAAGGACGTGTTGAGCGAAAATTCGAACGAAGATGAAGCGGAGGTGCTTGAGGAAGAACTCCAGAAGGAGATGGAAGACAATGAGGATGACCTTTTGAATAGCAGCGACGATGACGAAGATGCCGATGAGGCGGAAGTTAAGGCGCTTCAAGCGACTCTCCTGCAGGATCCTTACAACTACGCCAGTCACGTAGCACTGATTAACAAACTACAAAGAATGGGCGAATTGGAACAGCTGCGAGCAGCACGAGAAGATATGAGTGCCAAGTATCCCCTCAGTCCCACATTGTGGTTGTCCTGGTTGCGAGATGAAATGAAGCTCTGCACAACTCCGGAGCAGAAGGCAGACGTCGCCCAATTGTGCGAACGAGCGGTCGAAGATTATGTCTGTATGTTATTTTTCACCCCTCCGGAATGACTTTGACAGAAAGGTAAGATCACCTTACATTTATAATTTATAATAACATTTTCTTTCAGCCGTCGAAGTGTGGCTAGAGTACTTGCAATTTAGCATAGGAAATATGGGTATAGCCAAAGACGCGATCTCGAGCGTGCGCCAATTATTCGAACGCGCTTTAACTTCCGTTGGTTTGCACATTACTAAGGGGGCTATTATTTGGGAAGCATTTAGGGAATTTGAAAATGTACTGGTAGCCATGGTTGACCAATCTAACGAGGCCGAAACGAAAGAACAGCTAAATCGCGTCGGCGCTCTCTTTCGCCGACAACTCGCTTGCCCGCTGCTAGACATGGAGAAAACCCTCGAAGAGTACGAAACTTGGCGCGTCGAAGACGGCGCTGCAGCTACCGTCGACGACGCTGTCGTTTCCGGCGGATACGAGCGAGCTTTAACCAAGCTCAATTCACGTTTACCCTTCGAGGAAAAACTCGTATCCGCGCAAAATGAAAGCGAACTGCTGGACGCTTACAAGGCGTATTTACTTTACGAGAAACAGAACGGCGATCCCGGTCGCGTTACCGTACTTTACGAGCGGTCGGTCGCGGAGCTGAGTTTGGAGACGGTTCTGTGGTTGGATTACGTGACTTATTTGGAGAATAACGTAAAAATCGAGTCAGTATTGGAGAAGGTTTATAGAAGAGCCACGAGAAACGTGCCGTGGTGCTCGAAGATCTGGCAAAAATGGATGAGATCTCAGGAGAAATGGGGAAAGGCGATAACGGAGGTTCAGTCTCTGCTGGAGAACGCATTGACGGCAGGATTTTCGACGGCGGAAGATTACCGGACTCTCTGGATCGCGTATCTTGAATATTTGAGACGCAGACTCGGCCGATTCACAGAGGAGGAAGACAAACAGATCGATATCCTGCGCAATACGTTCAACAGGGCTTGCGAGCACTTGGCGAACGTTTCCGGCTTAGAGGGGGATCCGAACTGTACGATTTTACAGTTTTGGGCGCGAACGGAAGCGATACACGCGAACGATATGGAAAAAGCACGATCTTTATGGGCGGATATTTTGTCGCAGGGCCATTCGGCAGCGGCTGCCAGTTGGCTGGAGTATATTTCGTTGGAAAGGTATAATACCCGTAGTTGAAACTGTTAATTAGGAACCGCTAAACTGAACACAATCCGCTAATAAGACCAAATGATTTACACTAACGTGACTACCTGCTTTTTCTATAACTTGTGAATCTTCAGAACATAAATAAATGCTTTCCTTTCTGTTTTCTTCTTTCTATCCCTCCCTCTTGTCCCGCTTTATATTTTGTCAAGCGGTTCTAAAGTACCTAAAGGAACGGTATTCTCGGAATATACACTAAATAAAGGTCTGTCTATCTATCAAGGTGTTACGGCGATACGAAACATCTACGGAAACTATACCAAAAAGCTTTAATATCCGTGAAAGACTGGCCAGAGAGTATCGCCAACGCTTGGTTGGAGTTCGAACGGGACGAGGGAACTCTTGAACAAATGGAATTATGCGAGGCAAAGACGAAAGAGAGACTAGACAAGGTTGCCGAAGAGAGGCAAAAGATGCAAGCGATCGAATCGGTTAGCAGCGAAACTACGTTCTCTCGAAACGCCAATAAAAAGACGAATAAGAGAAAACCCGAGGAGAGCGGAAAGTGGAAGAATTTGGGCGCATCTCCGAAAAAACAGGCAAAGGTCGAAACGATTACCAAACCGAAATTGAAAGAGGCAAAGCTGAATTTCGAAAAGCAAATCGAACCACCGCCTGGTTACAAGCCGCAGGATCCGAAACCCGAGTCAAAGATTGCTCCGCCACCAGGATACAAGGCGGAGGAAGTTGAAAATATGGATACGGAGAGTACGCACGAGGTTGATCCAAAGAGTACCGTCTTCATTAGCAATTTAGATTACACCGCAACGGAAGAGGAAGTTCGGAAAGCTCTGGAACCTGCTGGACCAATCAGTATGTTTAAAATGGTGCGAGATTATAAGGGGCGCAGTAAAGGATTTTGTTATGTGCAACTGTCTAATGCGGTAGGTTTTTTTCATTTTAAAACAACTTTGCTAACTACTTCCTCTCGTCTACCGTTATTACCATTTTACATTCGTGCAGGAAGCGGTGGAGCGTGCTTTAAAATTAGACAGAACCACGATCAATGGTCGTCCAATGTTCGTCTCGCGGTGCGATCCTGACAAAACGACCAGAGGCTCGGGATTCAAGTACCGATGTACACTCGAGAAGAACAAACTCTTCGTAAAGGGTAAAGCGCAGACTTTCGTTGTATACGTATACGATATTCCTGATTTGTCTCCGTCACTGTTACTTTGATCCGTTCATCCGTGAATCCCACTGAACTATAAAATTAATCGATTATAAAAGAGAAAAGAATTCTTACTCCGTTTCTTCGAACCGCAGGTCTCCCCGTGACGACGACAAAAGAAGAGCTTGAAAATCTCTTCAAGGTTCACGGAGCCTTGAAGGATGTTCGCTTGGTCACTTACCGTAACGGCCACTCGAAAGGATTGGCCTACGTCGAATTCGAAGATGAAAATAGCGCGGGAAAGGCTCTTCTGGCAACCGATGGCACGACGATCGAGGACAAAGTGATTACGGTCGCTATAAGCCAACCACCGGAGCGTAAGAAGGGGTTGACCATTGAGGATGTCCATCAAGTAAAGTCTCTAGGAGGCAGTACGATAAGCAGGACGACGTTCGGTGTGCCGAAAACGTTGCTCTCCATGGTACCGCGAAACGTCAAACCCGTTGCCGGCAACGGCGCCGTCGGCGGTCCGTCGTCGAGTGATACCAAAACCACGAAACAGTCAATGTCCAATCAAGATTTCCGGAATATGCTTCTAAATAAGAAATAATACGTCAGCAAGGAAATGCGCGTTGATTTCTTCCGACCCCTCCTTACGCAATGTTTTACGGGTTCAACCGGTTCCTCTCGACGTTCGTTCTTCGGCGAACGGTCGTACAACGTGACTACGATTTCGATGAAAGCGTCATTAGTCGTTACTACAAAATAAATATCTTTAATGAAGAGTACAGTCACATACTATATACAAAGGGGAAAGTTACGCACGGAATATGACAGTGTAAATGTCTCGCACGACGTGCGAATCGCAGCTTCCTTCCTCGATCCGCGGGCATGGGTGCTTCGCAGCGACCGGATCACCCATGGAAGCTGATCCCTCGGAGGGAAGCTCGGATTCGATCGTCGCAATTTAATCTAACCGCGAACGTCGTACTATCGTAACGGCTTACAGCTGTAGAGGTGCATTCGACGTATGGTGTTTTCTGTGTCTCGGCGGAGCGACTGGTGGTACGGTTTTTGGTGCCAACAATTTTCCAGCCCTGAGCCACTCTTTGGCTCGGCCCGCGTGATAGTAGTACGTGTAAAGCAATGCCATAGCAGCCAGCACAACCAAAAGACACGTACCGGCGATAACCAAGCTGAACAACCAGTAAGGTCCAGTGGTTTCCGGCACCGGTGGTTCTGTCGGCAAGCTGTGCTTCGGCGTTGGCAGTCCGGACGGGGGTGTCGGTTGCGCTCCCGGCGTGACGGGCCTCGGTGGTAGCGTCGCTTCGTTATCGCCGATCGCGATATCGGCGCAAGCTCTGAATTCCTCTTGGGGACCGCAGCCCACGGCACCTGAAACCGCCCGTGTAACGCCTCGCTGTATCTTGATGTTTTATTCGAAACTCCTAAACTCGTACGATAAATCCGATGAATATTAATGACAGTTTCGAGGCTGCAATACCATTATCACCACGCGTTACGTAACGTCTATTATATTTGTCGGCCGTCTGATCACATGTAATCAATGATACTTTCTATTAGTACACCCGATGAATTTCAATCGGCCCTCCCGCGCCGCACGCAGGCGTCCTTCGTTACGTACCAGTTCCATCTCCGCAAGTTCCCCAGTTGTTTCCGGCGATGTATCGCCACTGAAAGACACACTGCGCGCACGTGAGATTGTCCGGCAACTTGTAGTGGCTCTCGAATACGCGACTTCCGGGACCAGGATAATACCGGGACGTCCCATTCTCTCCCCGAAGAACGTACTTGTCGAGGCACTCTTGATCCACTTCCCGTCCCTGATATGTCATCGGACACACGCGGAACTCGAAGTGCCCGTGATGGTTCGCCGTTAATTCCACTTTAACGGGTATAACCGAACCAGTGCGATACCTTCGAACTATCACGCTCCGACCGTACTTTCCTCCGGTTTCGTGCGGTCGTGGCTGCGAGGACGAATATTCGTATCATATCAATTGTTTTATTTTTCAGTCTCAGTAAAACAAAGTCTTGCCGAGAACTTTTTGCAGTCATGACGCAAATATTATCTGTGACGGCAAAAGTTACGTCCAATGATGGCAAATTTAACTGCAATCACAGTGAAATTTTTTTCGGTAAAAATATCTGCTCTCTCCCAGCAAATATTGTTACTACAGTTGTGTGGACATATCTCTTCCTTTTGCCACGGTTGATATTTTTGTCACGATAGCAAAAAGTTGAGACTGTTGAATGACTTTTGTCTATATAGGTAAAATCAAACGGGAGTTTCCGCGTATTCGAAATTATTACCGCTGGCTGGTCCCAGGCGTCCCCGCAGATTCCACATTTTCCCCCATTGCGCTGCCACTGCCTGGTGAAACCACCGCAGTATAATTCGTGGTCGTTGTAATTGTGCGGCGTGTCGAATCCGAACCGCCACATGGACGCCCTGGAGGGCGGCTCTATCAGTCTTCCATGGCCCGATACCTCGGTGACTAGGAGATGTCCCGCGATGAACACCAAGCCGAGGATCGCCAAGCTCATCTTACCGCAGACGGTGATCTCCGAGACTGAAAGTGCAATTTGAACGTTTGCGGTCGTACCAGGCGAAAGGACGCGTATCGTCATCGCGGTAAACACTCCTACGAATGTCTCCGGTTAAAACCGCGAAAGGCAGGGCGACGTGGGACGCGCGTACATCGCGATAACGGTAACGCGGTGACCCTCGCGGTCTGCCGTGCTCGAGAGTGGCCCCGGGACCAATTTTCTCACCGCTCTTGCGGCGGTCCCCACTTCCGAGTTCTCGTTACGAGATCGCGGCTAAAAAAGGACAACTCGATTGCAAAGACGGGAGCGCTAATTGAACGGAAAAATACCAAATACTCGGGCCGCTGCTATTCCGCGCTGCGATCGTCGATGTCTGCCGACACGGGGGCCAAACTTATTCGGCCGCTTCGCCTTGATCCGCCCCTACTCCAGATTTGTTACGAAAGTATCGCGAGAAAAACCGTCGAGTCAATTGCGAGATGGAATGCCGGCGGAAAGCGTCGAATCGGTAGGTACCAATTGGAAGTACGGTTCGACGCGCGGAAACATCGAAAGTACCGGTGGACCGGGACAGAAAATTAATATTCATCGTCGCGCTTTTACGCGGTTTTCACCGATCGCCGTAGTTGATGGGACGTGTGCTAGAAAAAAAGTTATTTACGATAATCCAAAATTAACGCGACGGTGACTCGGATCGCGGTACCGAGGAGAAAGGAGAACCCGGCTGCAGTGCAGCGATCCTGTCATTGCCTTCGCGTTTCACGGAAGAAAGATATTGTTGATCGACCGGGCGGAAGAAGTCGATTAGAAAGCCGTAAAATTGATCGGATGCACTTTGCCGCGGGAAATCAATGGAAATCTCATTTTGCGAATGCCTTTCTCTTACGCAAACCAAAGGTAACAGCCGATCGAACGCTCGCTTCGTTCGGACGCGAACAAGAGGAAGCGGATCCGGCGAATCTTCACGGATGCGTATCCCCGATCTCTATCGCTCGATTTAAATTTTCTCTCGCGAAATCAACTCCGAGACCGGCGAGCGATTCTTCTCGCTGGTGCCGAAATCGTTGGGCTGAGAAAATCACGAGACGACGAGAAATCTAAATGAGAATAAGTCCTTCGTGGTCTCCTAGATCATCCGACTACCTACTCGTCGCATGTACTAATAATATGATCAATGTAGAGCATCGGCTCCACTCTCGAGATGACGGTTCACGCGTTATCATCACACCGATGTGTCTCCAAAAGCGAGTAATATCGTCGAGAAAGTAGTAGGATTCGGTTTTTATAGAAAGTGGAATTTTCTCAAAGAAAACAAATATATCAGACATGAATGTATACCGAAACAGCGTACATACGGAATCGAATGAAAGTCGGTACGACGGCGCTTGCATTCTTGAACGTATTCTTACCCTGATTTCAGCGTGTTTTTTTACCGTATAATATATAGGACGACGTCACCCAGAAGCGCGTCTGACTGGAATTCAAATTCCCGGAGTTTAACGAGTGGATCGCACTCACAACAGTTACGATCACAATGCCCCGAGCGATGTATGAATAATTCAAGGCAACGCGTCTATTCCGCTAGTATGCGCCACCTCGAATACATTGACGTGCACTTGTTGAAATCACCGCTATAATATGCATATAATATGCGTCAATCGGCCCGAACGAAGTGTAACTAATAATACATCCACGTAAGACCACTCGTAAGTTATCCAACGATCCTTGTTTAACGCAAAGTAATCCCGTGAAAGCGAGAGAAGCCCGTATTTACGCGGCTATAAAAATGCAACCGCGATGCACTTACTCGCTTTATCGGTGCTTACAGTTTCTACAGCCCCACCGCTCCGCACTTCGACCGTTAACACAACTGAGGCCCAAGAAAGAGGCCCGGACCTCGGCACAACTCGTTCACGACTGAACTCGACTTTGCCGAACCGAACTCCCCGGCTTGACTCTACTCGACTCCGCTCGGTGTAGGAGTAGGTCATTAGGACGAGGCGTTTGCGCCGACATTTACGATAGAATCGCCCGACGTGACGCGATCTTCGAGGCGATTTCGGGTGGGCCGATGGATATTCATGAGATTCTCGAATTGTCGGATTTCGAAAAAAAAAAAAACATTCTCGCGAGACTTCTCGAAGATTTATCAACCCTCGCGGTGTCGGTCTTCGGCGGATCGTCGCACTTTCTCGGCTCGCGCGGAGAACCGCGAAAGATCCTCTCCGGAGAGTGTTTGTAGAAATAGATAAAAAGAGAAAAAGAGACGGCTCTCACGCTCTCTATAATTTCTAATTCAGTCGGATTGAATCGCCGACTGTATTCATCGACTTTCAATCACGCTCACGGTGCTCTAGCTGCAGGGGGATTCCCTGGTGTGATTAAAAAACGATTGAAAAATTGTAATCACGTCCGACCGCACGCTGATGCTTCGGGCGACTGAAATGAGTCAACCTGGCTGACTCGTCGCACTTCTGCGGTTAAGGGTATACATATGCCGAGGTGGGTAGACACATACGATACGTATTGATATAGCAGTGTTATGTATTAAGCAAAGTGAGACCGTGACGATGAGACCTCTGATTTAGGGGAGTCTATGGTTCATCGCAACCCGGAGCCGCAGTCGCACGCGTATGATTCACATTTCGAGAGCATTGGCGCCGCTCGCTCTTGGTCACTCGCTCAATGCCTTTGTTCCAGGACTGCGAATACCGCTCGACAATGATTTCCGCTCTCTCGCGTCAATAGATTTCTTCACGCGATGATCTTTCTCTCCGCGTAATCAGAGCGACCCGCGCACGATACAAAACTCGCCAATGCTTGACGTCGAGCAAACTGCAACGTACGCTATCGGGAGACTAATGATCTCATTGTGTACGTATAAGTAGACATTATGGTAGGTTCGACGATCGCGTGCGCCAGCCAAATAAGCGATACACTTCGAAAGAGGAGCGCGGATATGTAAATCATCCACGGGTAGGGGTATCCGTATTTATACGCTCATCGATCGAATGCCACGCGGGGAAAAGAAACCGGAGAGACCTTCCAATTCTCCCGTTTCGTAGGTGTACGACTACCTACCAGGTTCAGGTCGCACGGGTCCATTCGAGTGGCCGCGGTTATTCATGTATATCGCGGTGTATATAAGTAGAACTATCACAAAAGGGGGGCTCGAGAACGAAGGTCTACAACCTCTCTCAGGGGCACACCGCCTTACCGTGGCGTCGCTTTGGTGCGCGGCGCCCGAGTGGAGTAACCGGTCTCTCGCTGGATCGTCCTACGTTGCGAATGGAGACGAGGTAGTGGTATCGAACATGCGCGGAAAAGATACCGATCGAAGTATTTCGTATCGGTGGATCGCGATCCTGTTGGTATTCTCTCATACGTTTCGAGGACACTTTCACTGCGATCTCCTTGACACTTCGAGCCTGTAATTAGTAATTAGCAGTACAAAGTATCTTAAATGCGTGAATTTGGCTTGCGACGATAGATTAATAAGATCGAAGGGAGCGTCTACAATTAAAAAAACATCTGCGATAATGATAATGTTGTATTCTCTACGGTACAATACGGAGATATCGAGATTATTAGGTTCATGAGAATGATAATGAGAGAATTTAGTATCGATAAATGAAGCTTGTGCTAAAGTAGTCTACGGTATAAGATTGTGGCTTGACAAAAAGAAGTCAACGTTCCTACGTAAATCGAACTTTTGATCGCGTTTATGTTAAACCCGGCGTTGATGAAATTTGTTCCGAGTGTGAGCATAGGTAGAAGATTACAGATCGCGGAACAGAGAACAGCTCCCTCGACCAATCTCGCCTCCGCTTTAGCGCACGTGATTCGCTAAAACAAAGATAGGATTGGTCGAGGACACCTCTTCTCCCTTCCACGTTCCCCATTCCCTCTACTGTGCATAAACCTTTAGCCGTCTATTTAACCTAACTTTTCTCACCACTCTGATCTGTCACATCAAAGAAATGTCATCGGCTCATTTGTCAGGGGGAAGAATAAACATTGGTCTGGTGCAAGAGCACGCGCGAAAACAATTGTTATGCTTACTGGAGCACTGCGAAGGGCCGAAGGTAATGCACGCTTTCATTCTGCATCGTCTGCATTGTTTACGTTGCTCCGTTTTTTCCCTAATTCATATCGTTCTACATAAGGCCATCATATGGGACCAGTCTTTGGCGGGGCCAATAGGCCTCGTAGCAAAGTACAGCTTGCTGCAAGAGCACGACGTCGTTAAGATGTATCCCCTTTGCGGTGGAAAGCTGCAGCCTACAAACGTAACTAACGTCATATTCATTACCAGACCGCACTTGCATCTTATGGATTGGATAGCCGAGAATGTCCATGGGTCCGTACGAATGTTTATTTCAAATATAGATCGTTTCCTCGCCTCTGGCTGATTCTTGGAATGTATTAATTTTTAATAGGGAAGAGGGTATCAGGCCTGCGAAGAAATTCCATCTCTTTTTTGTACCACGGAAAAGCCTTCTTTGCGAAAAGAAATTGCAGAATCGCGGGGTATTCGGAAATTTCACGACTATTGAAGAGTTTGCCTGTGATTTGTTCCCTTTTGATAATGATCTTGTATCAATGGAATTGAACGGAGCCTTCAAAGAATTTTACTTGGAGAAAGATCCCACTTGCCTGTACCAAGTTGCTCAAGCTATACAGAGTCTGCAAAGATTGTACGGAAAGATTCCAAAAGTAACTGGGAGAGGTCCTGCCGCGAGCAAAGTGTGGGAGTTGCTGAAAAGATTAGACAGAGAGGAGGAAGACGTTAGAACGGATAACGGGCAACCCGCTTCTATCGAACATTTGCTTCTGTTGGACAGATCCATTGATCTGCTTTCGCCTCTGGTTACACAGTTGACCTACGAGGGTTTAATAGACGAAATATTTGGAATAAATAATGGTAAAATCGTGTATTTGTATTCCTATCCCTTTATCCCTTTTACCGTTCTCAAATATTAATTGATTTGTATTCCATGGCGCGTCTCAGCTACCGTGAAATTACCCGCAGAGAAATTTCGCGATAACGACGATTCCCCAACCGGGGGAATGTCTATGGATAAGAAGGAACAAATTATTCTAAATTCGAGGGAAGAACTGTTCGCCGAGATCAGGTACACGAATTCACGTGTAAATTCGTTGGATACGAGATCAATTTTTAGCTAGATTTGTTTCCTAAAAGGGATAAAAACTTCAATGGCGTAGGACCTGTCCTCAGTCGCAAAGCCAAAGTAATATCGTCGCAATTTGACGAGAGACACGGGGACAAGAGCGTGCAAGAGATCAAACAATTTGTCGCGAAACTACCGCATATGTTGGCAATGAAGAAATCGTTGGCAAGGCGTAAGTGTGTTAAAAGAATAACGTTTTGATTGCTCGGTCGCAAAACCTTCGCGCGAATGCAAATGCTTATATTATTCCCCACGCGACAGATACAACGATAGCGGAAATGGTGAAGGAAGTAACCGATTCTACCAATTTCTTGGAGTGTCTACAAATCGAACAGGAATTACTCAATTGCATCGATACGGATAAGCCCAACTCGTACATCGAAGATTTGATCGCTCAACAGGAGCCATTGCTGAAGGTCTTACGATTACTTTGTATCCAGTCCCTGACAAATTCTGGATTGAAACCAAAATTGCTCGATTACTACAAGAGAGAGATAGTACAGACGTATGGCTATCAATATTTACCCTCGCTGCTGAATTTAGAAAAAGCCGGGCTATTGAAAGCTCAACAATCGAATAGGCAATACACTGTATTGAGGAAAGCTTTGAGACTAACGGTCGAGGATGAAAGTGAAATAGCGCCGAGAGATATTAGTTACGTACATTCCGTCTATGCTCCATTGAGTATTAGATTAGCGGAGCAACTCGTTCAACCGACGGGATGGCAAGGACTCAATGATGTCCTCGGATTATTGCCAGGACCCACAGTCAGTAGCGTTCCACATAATTCGATTTCGGCTCCAACAAGAAGTACGAACAGAGGCATATATGTATTTGCGTATCATACCCTCGGATTAAACGTAAACTTCGCATTGCATATCTCACGGCTCTGTTTCATTACAGAAAATTCCATCACGAGCGAAGATTCGAATACAGAACCGCCAAAGTTGGTACTGGTATTTTTCATTGGCGGTTGCACTTACGCCGAGATTTCGGCACTACGGTTTCTGTCTCAACAGGAGGATCGTGAGTAGTCTACGAAAATGAAACGATGTAGTTTTATATATAATGTTGGGAAATCGTTATTTACATACTACATCTGTATGGATACTTTATTTTCAGTTAACGTCGAATTTATAGTGGGAACGACAAAAATCATCAATGGAAATACATTTCTTACGTCATTGTTAGAAGATCTGGAAACTAACTAATAAAACTTATATACACAAGCGTGTTAAAATTTTTTATTTAAAATACCCTCGAAATATTAAGTATGTACAATTTTCTAGCTTTAGAGCTCAATATCTCTAAATGAAAATCTTAAAGCGTACGGATTTTGTTATAAATACACGAAATGCTAATTCACCCACTTTTAGTAAAGCCACCTGACTAGTATAAGGGGGTAGTATTTTAATTTCTTCACCTGGTAAAAGTATACTATGCTCTAAGAGCTGCTCTCGTTAATGATGAAGAATAATGCTCTCTTTGGTAACGAGTAGCGACGGTAATGACCCTTATTTCCTCGGCATATAGAAATTTTATTAAAAATAATGCCCATATAACAAATAGTCGCAGCAATACGATCGATACGCCTAATACTTTTCGACGTGATTCGCGTACTCGCCCCATGCAGAGTGCACTACCGATCTAAGCACCAACACGGAATATACATACATATATACACAATCAATGATTGCTATAATTTTCCTATTCCTTCATCGAACTACCTACAACCTATTATTTTTATTTCGCAGGTAGCGTAATTTCTTTGGAATCGACTGGTTTATATAATTATAGAAGACTGACTTATGATTTTCACTCCCTTTATACAGCTTCGTTTGCTACCCTACATAATAAATATAAGTATGAACTGAGAGATTCCGTTTCGTCACACATACCGTCAATGATGTGTGAATAATAGCGCGAGTCAAAAAGAATATTCCCGCTGGCGAAAAAATAGTCTAACACCGACACATGCCCGACCCTAATTTTTATAGAGGAAAAGACCAGGAACTCGTGCATGATAAATAATAAATATGTATAATTTGTTTGATCGTATCGCAGTGTAAATAGTAGAGAAAATTTGTTAGTTGCATTATTGCATATCGTCTAGCGCATAATTGTTTCCTTGCGTGTACGGCTCCTCGTTGTCTCTTCTCCGTTTGAGACCCTATATCGCTCGTTTCCCATATCTAAATCAATTACGGAAGATCCTCGCAGTATATTTGAAATGCGCAAGCTACATCGCGAGAATGCCTAAAGACTTCTTTATGTTAGAAGTTTCGGGAAGTGAGACTACCCATTTCCTCAGTCCCGTTAGTAATACGGAGCTCGTGACGAGGATCGCTCCACCCACCGAGTACCTGTTAGGTATCTCGTTGAAGAAGAGAACCTGCCAGAAGAATGCGAATACAATGTCTGCTGATCGCGCTATGGCGACGGGTCCCGCTTGTTCCATTTGTAGAGAGAGCGTGAGTAGTATCTGTCCTAAGAAACTGAACAAGGCGAGCGCAACAACGAGGAGTCTGTCGACACCGCAACGGGGTAGACACAAGGCACCAATCGCCCAAGAGACTGCGACGGTCTGAACGAGAGCGAAAGAGCCGAAATTCGTCATTATTACCGAGAAATGAAGGCCTTTTAGCGCGCGAAGAAGTACATACGCGTTTGCACCGAACAGCGTCGCGGAAAAGGCAGCCGAGGCACCCCAAAGATCCGCGTGTTCCATTGCTACATGACTATCGGTCAAAGACTCGATTGTATGACCAAAAAGTAAAGGCGGCCGCGTTATCAATACGACGCCGATCAACGTGAGGCAAACCGTAACCACATTGAAAAGTCCGCAAGGCTCCTTCAGAAATATCCTTGCGAATATTGCCACGAAAACAGGTACGGAGAAAACAACGACCGACGCGTCCGCCAATGGCATGTGTCTGAACGCATAGAAACTGAGCATGAGGCCCGTCGTGCCTACAAAGCTCCTCATTATTAACATAATTCTACGTCCTTTTGGAAAGGGATTCTCGCCTTTATATATCACTATAGGTATCGCCGGTAGGAGCACTCCGACGAATCGGAAGGCTGCTAGTTCCATTGGATTTACTTCTACCAAACCCTTCACTATAACGCTGCATAGAGAGAAAAATAATGACGACAGTGTGGCGAGAACCAAGCCAAGATAAGGGCAGGAGCAACAGCTTGATAAGGATAATCTCTGACGACGTCTGGTAACTTCTCGTTCCACGTCACCATCCACCAAGTGCTGCAGCTCTACATGCTCCGTCATCCCTTAAATATAAAGGATGAATCAAATAAAAAATGTTAACTAACACATCGTTCTGTCAGAAAATGTATGCCCTTAGTATCTATTATAAAACGAGGCATTACCAATGACCACTTACCGACGATGTCGACGCGATTTTCTTCAAAGAATTAAATAGGATTCTATACGTCCATTGAATAATTTAATATATTAGCAAAAAGGCAATTATTTACACAAGTTATACACCTCTTCTCATGTTCGTCTGCTAGTCATGTTCGTCGAACCGTACTACACCGACGAATTGACAAACACCATCTTTTTCGGAGTTATACTGCTCTGAGAGGGCGCTTTAAAGAATCCACCTGTCCCCGGCTATGGAGTGCAATCGGACGTACTAAAAATGCAAGTGCAAGAGATAATAACGGACAGTACAGTGAAATAGAGTCCCGTCGAGCATTGTGAATTGCAAGCAGGTGATATGAATCGAAACGAAGAAGCTTCAACGAGAGATAATATAAAGCTTGAGCTGTACAAGAAATTACCGGGGCTCGCGAAGCACGTGCTCAGGGAATCAGCTGTTCAGTTTACGAGGGAATCCAAATGTGCGAATCAGTATATTTATGTGCTCGCGTGAAAGGGAATGCGATAAATCTTCCGTAGTATAACGAAAATTCTCTAATTTGCATTTTTCTCGGTATACAGTTTCTGATGTAACCTTGTTAAAATTGTATAATATATTCGGTGCAACGTTCGAACGAGGATTGGAGCTTTACGAGGATTCGCGCGTAACGCGTATTTCCGCATCAGAAGCTACTCATGTAGGAATTTCGAAAGAGAAAACCAATGCGCGTTGGGTTCTGCAGGTCAAAGGCTTTTCTGGCGAAGTTTATACACTCTTCCCCGACGTGAACTTTTGCCCGTGCAGGGCTTTCAGGTACCTGTGAAGAGAATTTCCTTACTTCGCACACATAGAGCGTTATTCTGGTTTTTGTAATATTGCCCCACGTTATTTTGCAGTTGTCAAGTTTTGCATAAGCAAACCGCGCTTACATGCAAGCACGTTTTGGCAGGTTGGTTGTCTTCGATCGATTCGACCAAGCTGCTGCTCCAAAACATAACACCATCTCAATTTCAAGAATTATTACTCTATCAGCTATCATACGCGCGCGATGACTCAGAATACGGACGACTATAAATTAGTTGCCAAGCTTGGGAATCTGAAGACTGTGGTCCAATTGTTAAAATCCGTCAACTTCAAAGAGGCAAGTTCAGCTTGCATCGACATGCAAGATCGTTTTAAGCTCTTCTCGCTTTATCAATACAGGTCGCCACGTGCTTCGGTACAGAAAATGGTCTGAAAGTCACAGTGGAAGATGCAAAGTGCATACAGGCGAACGTGTACATTCCTATAGACGTGTTTCAAGAATTTACCTTGAAGGAAGAAGTTATATTCCGCATAAATTTAAACGTCCTTGTGGAGTGCCTTTGCATGTTTTGGACCAATATAAATAGTCAAGGAAATACAGTCGCTCTGCAACTTTTCTATGAAGTACACACAAGATACTTGAAATAATTACGCCATGAGATACCAATCAATCATTCGTTTGCTATCCACTCTTAATTCTAATGCAGGATACTGGAAGTCCAGTTACCGTGCTTATCGAAGAGGATGGCGTTATAACGAATTGTTCCTTGAAAACCCAAGAAACTGATGAACTGCTCGACTTTCACCTCGAAGCGGAGAACGTTCTGAACAAAGTAGTATTGCAAACTGAGCTATTGAAAGACGTCATAGCGGAACTCGATCCATCCAGCGATATAGTAGAAGTAAGCACCTACCGTTGCGAGTGTAAGATTCGTCATCCGTCGAGCAGTTCTTCCGAGAGAATCATCGATTTTTACGACACTTCCTTTCCCCGTTAATTCTAGCTACTATTATCGCCGGACCCGCCCTACTTTAGACTAACTACCGACGGTCTCGCGGGTGAATGCAGAGTCGAGCTACCTCACGACAGCGATCTGATAGATAGCTTCGAATGTAGCACGAAGGCCAGCTCGTGTTATAAATTAACCCACATTAAACCCGCCATGAAACCGCTCTCCTGCGCGAGCAAAGTTTCGCTGAGAACCGACAACTGCGGGCTCTTGTGTTTTCAATATGTGGTTAAAACTGACGAAGGGCACACATGCTACGTGGAATATTTTGTAAGAGATTTTTACAAAGTCCCCAGCCCTTCACATATCATCGCAAATACCGCCGTGTAAAGGAGGAACGTGTTAATTTACTCGTTTCGTTTCCTTTCCAGATTTCTCCAGTAATAGATGTTGACGAATAGTAAGGTGACGCTTGTGCGCACCTGGTTATCAACTAAGTCCCCGTCAGACCATTCCGAAATACCAGTAATTTAAACATAATTTTACGTGATATTACACCAGTTAGACTGCGTAAGAAATTACAGTTTGTTAAGAGCTTAATTTATTTAGACTAGATGGTACTGTACATAAATGTTTCAGATACTTAGTTTAGTATACCCGGAGTATCGAGTGCTCCGCGATAGCATTGAAGAACGCAATGATGTATGTATGTACTTTTCGTAATGTTTCGGCAATAAAATGGTATAAAGCTTACGTACTAGTCAGTTTTTTTCATCGATACACCAATAATATTGTTAGCAAAGGTTCGCGCAGTGCATATAAACGGGAGGGAGAAGAATTTAACATCTTGTTTCACGATAGATCCGAATTCACGATGAAGGGGTGATGGCGCCAGAATTAAAACGATAACTTGAAAACTCACGGGAAATGTGAAAACACTTTGAAGGTATGGTTCGTACACTGCCCCATGGAACTTCCAAACCGTGGGTACTTAACGAATGAGATATGTGCTGAGTGTGTGAGTCGTAAATTCCCCGTATGTAGCACGCAGCTCGGTTCTTCGTGAAGAATGAGCAAGTCGAACTTCGCTTGTAGATTCCAGATATGGTTTTCCATGAAAAATCACACCAAATGCTACTCTACACACGTGGAATTTGTGACTCGCCCTGTATATGCAGCCTTGTAGAAGGGGCAGTCTTGTGTCGCATGTTGTACAAATCAGCACCATGCCTGGAAGACGCGTCGTGCGTCATAAACCTGCCTTCGAACGGCACGGCACAGCACCTGTCGAAGCTGCAGATATTGTCAGCAGAACGCATCGTATCAATATGTGTATCAATTTGCCTTCTCGGAGAAATTCCAAAGCACAAAATGTTCCGCACACTCGCTCAAGCTTCATCTATTTATTTTCGCATGCATGCATATCCCAGTTCAATAGAACGACGCCTCAGCAAGTACGTGCAACGAATAAATACCGATCTTTTTTTTATTGAAATAAGTAAAGCTCGGGACAGTGAATTATGAACGATTATTACAGTCCTACTTCCGATACGATGCTCTTTGTGAAAGCAGTTTTTGAAACCGTAGAATTCTACGAAGAAGTATACGTTATTCTGTGATAAGGACCAACTACATTATGATAAATTTCAAGTACCGTCACGTCGAAAGGATGATGATAGGAATGGAACTCGGCGTAATACGTACTCCAGAAATCTAAAGTACTCATGGTTTTGGCTGCAACGTACAAACGATTTCATGCGGTTGTGTTTCGGTATGATTTCATACGAGGAAAAAATACTTACATTTTCTGACGCGAGGTATACGTCAAACTAAAACGTTCGACATAATTAGTAGTATCTCCACTTCTCTTTCTCTCTATCTATCTATCTAACTATCTATCTATCTATCTTTCTATCTAATTAGCTATCTCTCCCTTTCCCCCTTCACTGGATGATAATACATAAATTATTCCGCTAAAATTATTATCCTCGTATTTGAAATGTTAATCGTGGGGTAGGGTGGAACGGTAGAGGAATTCCTATGGAGATGTACTCCATTGGCTCATTTCTTGCTCGAACACATGGAGATTTCAGACGCGGAAATTGTAAACTGCGTCTTGAAAGCTGCACTTTAGCTGCATATGTGTTGTATCGCCAGTAAAACCCGTACATAGAGTAACACGTATAAGAAACAAGTATTATCACTTATCACAGAATATCTATCAAGCGTCAACCTTCGGTTTGATTTTATGAGCATGTCGCATAAACTGATCTAAACAACTACTTTAGATTTCACTCTATAGGTATAAGATATTCAGTCAGGGGGGCTAACTGGATGATAGCCTGACAATAGATTACTCCGGGGCCAGCGTCAAAGGAAGCTGTAAGCGTTCTGTACCGCTCTACCGCCCGACGATGTCGAACTCTCTTGTTCCGTAGGAACAATTTGTTGCTCCAGTCGCTCCAATGACTCCGCACGAGTGCGAATTGACCCGCCGTGCGTCTGTGCCTGTTCCATGCATTGACAGACAATCACGTCTACATTCGGATGCAATTAGAAATGTGCCACTGATCGTGACACTGCATAGCATTCTTAAATTTTCTGGAGTCCCATCGAGACGAATATTCGCTCGCAATACTCTACGCGATAGCTGAATCATTGACGAGCTCTAAAACAAGCGATATGCCGATACTCCGGGATAATAAAACTAATCACCGATTGACAAGACGCGCGCGAATGAAAACAAAAAAATACACGGCAAAATATTCGGTCGAGTGGATTGACGTAACAGTGGCCAGAAATCTTAAGAACGCTTCGTCTAAAAGCGAGCCCCTCCCCCACGGTCATAATTTCCAATGTCATACTTTAAACGAAGTTACCGTTATCTCTAATTCATGATACGAACTCTGCGATACGCACAACTAGAAAAACCGACGTCGGACCCAAAAGACTACTTTCAACCGGTTCTCCAAAGATCTTTCGAACGATTTTGGAAAAAGTAAAGAAGAGGGCACATGGAATCGATCTAACCCTACACCAGTAGAAATTCAGTAGACTTTACATAAGAAATCGAGAAAAAAGGGGCGCCATCGCTTTAGCTTGTGTCTACTCACTGTCTGCAGATCAGACTTCAGACTGTGGGAGTCGGCCACTCGCGCTCACTCAAGAGGGGTTAGACTTCCGCTGCTGACTCTTACTTCTCTGGGCTCCGGAACGACCGGAGGCCTCCTCTCCTGCGACTGTTGGCTGGCCACTCCTGCCGCATTATGATGCGTAGGTCGGGAGACTGGGTTGGCCATTACGTACTCCGTCAGTGTCACATCCGCCGTGCCACCCGACTCGAGAGGTATCGCATGCTGACGGAAGTGGTCCAGCATCTCGTAGATATTGGGAAAACAGAGATGTTGAACACGACAGTGTCCTTGATCATTCAATGTCATCCTCAGGTGCTACATTCGCGAAGCAACATTTATGAAGTTAATTCACATTTCCGATAAAGACGAGCGCTGCCCTTTCTTCGTATAGACGAAAAACCACCTCACCTTTGCTCTACCCTGGAAATTGAAAGTGAGAACGAACTCTCCCTTTCTGGTTTCACTCTGACGAACTAGGAACACGCCGTGACCGTTTGCCGCGTTGTGCAAAA
Organism: Xiphydria camelus; assembly: GCA_963678675.1. Lineage (NCBI taxonomy): Eukaryota > Metazoa > Arthropoda > Insecta > Hymenoptera > Xiphydriidae > Xiphydria > Xiphydria camelus. Next base: position 36,323,456 of record OY783192.1, on the reverse strand, counting down.
CGAGCTGCGCCGCGTCGGATCGTGGAAGTGTGCCGTGAAACCAGGGATATTCTCGTAAGCTCGTTGACAAGTCCAATTCGCCTTCGTTACCGGTTACTGGAAAGTATTCAAACCTGCTCTTTACTCATCGTATAATCTCGCAATTCGGCGATATTCTGTTGCAAAGTCCGCATTCGATGGATGGTCATCCCGGCGGCTTACGCTAAATTGAGCGGGATAAACCGGCAGCCGGTTTGGTCTGCTTGAAACTACTTATCAAACGCGAGATACGACAAAGGTCAGCATACAAAAGTGGCGTGTGAAAAATGAAGACCTTTCGTATCTAAACTAAATTGAAGTCGCTATAGACATAAGATTTCTTATTTAACAAAGAATATCAAGTCCTCAAAGCTACGCGAAGGTTGAAGGTAGTCGTAATTCCATGTAATTCGTCAAGTGTGTTCGGCCGATCGCGGATAAACGCGTTTCCGACTGCGAGATAAGACTTCATAAATGACTCACGCTGCTCGATCTCTTGTTGCGAGGAACACAAGTCCAGGTTGCTGTTGCTGCTCAGGCGGAGTCGCGGGGGCAATTCCGGCGGATTACCCTGCTCGTCGCCATGGTCGTGTGCGGATCTGGAACTCTTGCTCGCGGAATTAGCCCTTAATCTGTCGCCATTGGCGTTCGGCGTTAACGATCCGTGCCCCAGAGAGTCTGTCGCGGAATCGGACGGACCGGAGTCCGGAGTGATGGACGACTGATGCAGCGTTCGCATGCAGTACTTGATGGTCGCGAGCCACGATCGCATGTCGTTCGAATCGTGGGCTTCTATAACGAATTCGACGTTCTTCTGGGTCTTCAGTACGAACGTATTTTCATGATCGGGCATTTCCAGTGCCGTCGTCTCCCTTGCCTCTGTGATCGCCGAACAGAACACGCCGTCGCGCGGTTTCACTGCTTTTGGCGGAGAATAAAACTCCAACATGTATCCTGACACGGCTTTTATCAGCGCTAATCTCGACTTCTCCCATTTCTGAGTACCATCTATGTTCTCTCCCATTAACGCATTAACGATGCCTTCCTTCCTGCACTCGACGACTATCTTGGAGAGTTTTGCCTTAGAATGTTTGTCCCTGCGATGCTCGCTATGAGACAGCTCGACCTCGTCGCTCTGTTGCTTATGGAAGAAACCCTTCCCCTTTTTGAGACCCTTGAACGATAGTCTGCGAAAGAAGGGTTTATGCGCTGGTTTTGGAGAGATCGCATCTCCGTCTTGCTCGGAGTAATCGCTAAATTCCTCGTGGGAAGATGCTCGAACCGGGGGACCATTGTTTTGAATTGACGAACGAGCGTCTCTGTCATTGGTCGAAACTTGTCTCGTGTCGTAAAACGAAGGGGACCTGTGAAAGGAGTTTTACACTCGTCAAAATGACGCTTAAAACTTTAGATTGTCTTGAAAAAGGAATTCGAAAGCTCATTCTCTAATAATAAACGAGCATGAACCATGAAACTAAATTTATATAATGACATTTTCGTATCACAGGAAAACAAATAGACCTTGCACTCCGCCGCAGGTACTCGCTCTCGAAGTGGTCGCAGAAGGTCTCGACGAACTTCCTGAGGAAGTCGCGGTGAGAGAGAGTCGCTCTCGCGCTTTCGGGGAGATTGAGGCTGACGTAGGTGCAGAAGGCCTTGGCGAAGTCGGAGGCGGCAGCGCGGGCGTGTCTGTCGCAAAATTCGACCCAGTCGTCCGCACCCTCGGGCGTTGCGGCGGCCGCTGCCGTGTTATAAACACTCATGTCTTTTTCCCGTAAAACGCGAGAAAGCCTCGCCCCGCGTTATCGCGAGGCTTCACACTCGGATAGACACGCGCCAAGTTTTATGCACGCACATCGTGAACTGCGCGCTTTCCATTCGACACGCGTAGCAGCACCAATGATGCCAGCTAATCGGCGTCCAATCGAGATGCACCTGTTTACGAGGATCAATCAGTGCGAGGGGGAATCAACTCGCGTGATAACCTCTCCTCGTCCTCACCCTTTCGGAGAAACAGCCTCCACTTCCGTAGCGCCTTTCTTCTGTGTATTTATGCGACTGGCTCGTGTAAAGTGTTCGCGCATCTATGGTAAGATGGTGCTGCGATCGCTAAATTTGTGGCGACCCGTCGCGCTACGGCGCCCTGCCGCCAGGTGGAGCCGACCCTCGACTCCACGGCTCTCGGCTTCTCGTTAGTGGTCCAACAACGGCCAAGTTTCTATATAAGACCGCAACTGCCTGTCTCTCACCGAGGACCACAGAGCGTCTAAGGCAGGAGTCGGCCTAGCCCTTTTAGGTTTCTGTTATCTGTGGCCTAGCCTGACTAAGGGCCGGTTTTACCAACAGGTATAAACGCGGTATAGCGCTATACTGTGAGAATAACCATAAGGCTTATTGCTGGTTATTCTCAGTATAGCGCTATACCGCGTTTATACCGTGTTGTGGTAAAACCGGCCCTAACGAGTCCACAGGCCGACTCCGGGACGAAACGCTCCGCCGATTAGATGGGGCGACCACATCCTACCCTGGTGACGGATAATTATATCCATACGACGTATTCTGGATTTCGGTCTAGTGATAATATTTTTTAAATCATCCACTCTATCCAGTAAATTCAAAATTTTTCGGGATTCCAGCTCTAATGAGGATGCCGATGTTTCAGACATTACCTGTTTCAGATGAAAAACAAATTTAAAAATCACATGGGGGTGGGGTTACGGACAACGGAATACTTGATCCTTATTGGTCTATTCGCTTACGCTTACGTCTTACGGCCTTACGGAATTTTGTGTGCGATGGCCATTACGCGTACCCGTCACCCGCCATACTTTCGAGTCTGCTAGGTTTTTACGCCCTAGGGAACTTCTCTCGCGAAGATTGACGTCTGCCGGCGATAGACAGAGCCAATCGTTCGTCGTCCTTGCACCTCCGACCAATAGCGTACAGTCTACAGTCTACAAAACGCTACGTGCCATATCGTCCTATGTCAACACATACGTGGAGACCCTGTAGCCCCTGTAGTACCTACCTAGTATGGCGCATAAGCGGGGCCAATCAACGCTCGCGTTCCGCGCAGTGGCAGTAGTAGTTTCGTGGTAATTTCGAGTAGATGGTTCTTCGTTTTGTTGCTCCGAAAATTACGAGGAGTACGCGAGAATCTGTAATAGAGCATATCGCGATCGTGTTTGTCGTTCTCATAAACAACATTTGCGACGAATTATGAATTCACGCGCCTCCATCGCGTAAGGATTTATCTAGAATACCCCTACAGTAGTGCAGCGTGAATCGTAGTATGTAGGTACATACCTATGTACATAACATACATACTACCAAACAAAATTACTCAAGTGACAACAACCCGAGCCAAGAGAAACGCTCATCGCAGCTTCCCTTCTTCTTGGTTTTCCTCGTTTCGCGGGGATACGCGCACGATTCAACTTCGTTCACGACGACCTACATCTCGAATCTTCGCGAAGCTTCCACGAGCAGTAGACGTCAGCGTCGCGTAGAGACCGCGGTCGCGTACTCGACGTACTTTCGAAGTGACAGAAGTCCGCTAGACACCAAGTTACGTTTGCTTCGTTGAATTTCTTCGAGTGAAAGGACGATGTCTGCTCCATATCACGTTATTCGTCCTCCGGTCCAGAGTACCATTAGTGGAGCTCATCTGCATACTCCGCAATCTATATTTCAACACATGATGGGACAGCCAAATGCATCTAGGCATGTTCCTGGTCCCTGGCTACAATCGCCTCAAGTTCCACAAATGTCAATGCCATGGAGCATACCGGCTCTGCAACAGCCAGACCTCATCAGATTCACCGGAATAACGCCATCCAAACCTAGATGGGAGCGGAGGAAAGACTATTACAAACGCAAGCTGGAAGAACCCGATCTGGTAGAGCTGTAAGTATAGATGTCATTTCACTTGGAATAGACCGGCTGTGACAGTTCCCTTGTCCATCGGTATCTTTATAATTTCTGCTTGTAAATTCCAGTCGACCGACAAAGCAGTTTATTACCGAGGAGAAAATGGCGGCACATTTTCAAGATATGCACATCTCTACAAATTACACCAATCAGAATCCAATTCCATCAACATCGACGGCTTGCGAGCAGCAATCGGCGTCCGATCCATTAGATACATTTGTCGATCTGGTCGATGTCGAACAGAGAGAGAACAATGAACAGCCAAGGCTTGTCATCTCGGAAGAAATTAGGAGAATGCAGCAGGAACCTATGCTACCCGCGTCCCTGCTGTCTAAACTGTAAGTGTGGAATCAGTTACATTGATACTGGGATGTATAACAATCGCTCGAGTAGAAGAAATCATTAATAAGTAGTTTCTCTCTTTCAGGGAAAGGCCCTCCATGGCTCTAGTCCTGTGGGAACCACCAAGCAAACATTTACGCGTATTGCCAACACCTCGAGACACGCCAACTCCAATTCCCAATATCCTTGATGACGACAGCAACAATAACAACAACAACAACAACAACAACAACAATATCCCCGATTTAAATGAAACACCCTCAAGCGGCATTTCAGAACCGATTTTAGAACCGATGGATCTTTGAATTAGGGCAAGCTACATTTGATGATCACTCTTCTCTTAGACCTTAAGGAACCAGGATTAGGGGGGGGGGGAGGAAACAATGTGTTCACGTATATAAATTAATTGCGCGAGAGAGATTTTGAGAATACTTTACACGCGCGGCGCTTTTCTCTTTTGCATAATGATTATAGGTCGATTGCTGGTGTTGTATAATAACCGAAAATCTTTCAATGGCATTTGGTCTCGTTTTATCGGGTGTTTTTCCATGTATACTTGTACGCAGGCTCTCGTCTAGATCGTTATAACGTAATGTTAATCGTTAAACGTCTTTAATGTATTTTGGCTGTCATCGCGATATGTAAGATGAATTGACTCTATAGCAAAGCTGTAGTTCAAGTGGAAACCTCCATTCACCAATATTATAAGGTAGAAAGTGAAAGAAATTAGATTTCACGTCTTCACTGCACCGAATTATCGACAAATCGGGTTTTGTACTTCGTCAGAAATATTATTAGCTATACTTTCAGTTTGCAACTATATGGTTCTATCGTCGTGCCGTCGTGTTCCTCCGTACATAATCGAAATAGGGATATCGAAATTTACTGTACGCATGCGAAGAATAAAAAGTCGGGCGAATTGTAATCTCTATTATACAATTACACGAAGGGTTAGTCTTTATTTCTGATTGCGAATGATGAATGGATGTGCGAATTACTGATACACGGTATATATTAGGATTAGCGTATGGATATTTTTTACAATAAAAATATCTGCATCAGTCATTCATCTGTACGTGATTCTTATTTAAATTCCTACGCCCCGCGGAAATGTTCATTCGCATTGTTCGAGACGGTACCGTTGACCTGTAAAATGACTTAAAATGTATAGAGACCAAGGAGGATTTTCTTCTCCAGACATTCGCGACTATGTCGCCAACAGTCTACCCTTCGGATTCGCCGTGAATAATTCATTCTCTCTACGATCGTTGCTGTTCTGACAGTGTGATCGGTGCTAGAATTTTCCCATCCTCCATTATACGCTCCTTGAAAGATTCAGCATCTTCGAGCGGTTCTCCATTGATCGCGGTGGCTACTTTTTCGTGTTCAATTATCGTCAAGTGATTGCCTTGCAAGTAATGTACTTCCACCGTATCTCGAGTAATCTGACGAGAAAAAGAGTAGGTTCAAAAGTGATGCCGATTGTTAACAGCCACGGCCAGGAGATAATTATCGCGACAACGCGGAACCAGTAAACTGGTAATTACTCATTTCGTCCAATCGACTCGAAATCCTACTCACCTTTCCTAAACCGTAATCCTCGGCACTGGATTTCAAAGCCGGCATCGTAGGCTTGAGAAGTATGATTGGAGATCTAATAGGTGGTAAAGCGGACGAGTCGTATTTCCGAATAGCTGAAAGACGCTTGTATACGGACGTGCAGATGCCCCTCCGTATCTTGGGAGACATATTTTGCGAGACGCTGTCCGGTATAATCGTCATAAACGCTTCCAGCTTTTCCTCCCAAATGTTGTACTTATCCAATTGAACGGTGAGCTGCGATAGAGCGCGCGTCACACATTATTTCGAAGATTTTTTCATTTCAAGATAGACTTTTGACAGAAGTGAAAGACAGACAGACCTCGGGACACTTAGCCGGTGCTAACAGATCCATCATACCGAGTAACACGTTATTTTGAACCTCCTCTTCGGTAGTTGCGGGCAAATGTTGATCCCCGAGCGCCTTTAATTGATCGGGAGCTCCGTCTATGAGAAGGAGACGACCGCTGAGACCTTCCGCTTCTAGTCTTCTCGCGAGTTCAATGGCTATGACCGCTCCAAACGAATACCCCACGAGGAAGAAATTTCGTCGATCTTTGCTCCTCGCCAAGAAGTCCTACAGCGAGAATAAAAAATCGCGATCGACGTCTGAGATACGAACGAACGAGCAAACGCAATTCACATGAATATACGCACCGGAAGTAGATGATCCACCATATCGTCAATCGAGTTGTCTTCGGGGCGGCCAATACCGAGCTGAAGACAGCATGCCGGACACTTCAGCTTCGAAGCTAGATCGCTAAAAATAGTGCCGAACCCTTCGACGCCCGGGATGAGGAAAACTTCGCTCCTTCCTATCTCGGCCTTGGTCTCCAACTTTAAAAACGTGTTCAGGTCTAGCTCTTCGTCTCCCAGGATGCGCACCAGCAGCTTCATTCCGATCAGCGTATCCCCGTCAATCTTTTTCTTCGTCTTTCCCTGCTCGGCCTCTCGTTTAGCCATTTCTATGAGCTTGGCGAAATTGAGAGCGCGGATATCCTGGGCGGTCAGGAAAATCTCGAACTCGCGCTCCAGGGTCTGTTTGATCTCTACGGCCATGATCGAGTCCATACCCAGCTCGGCGAGCGAAGTATGGTGGCCCACCGTCTTCAGATCCTTGAGGCCTGCAAATTTGGTTGGAATTGGTCGTTATTCGTCCCTATGCGGCAACGTTACCTCAACGAATTTCTATTTACCCATGATGTTGAGCACGGTACCCAAGACGTCGGTACTGCCGCAACCGCCGGCTCGTTTCTCGGCGACCACCATGCTCGACACGATGGGACATCCGCGATGCAGGAACCCATCGAGTTCCTGCAGGCACGAAGTTATACCCTGTCGAAGAGTGCCGCCGATGGAGAGTTCCTTACGGTTCTCCGCCATAGCCGCCACGAGACCGACGTCGCCGACCGCTCCCCATTGCACGGCCAGGCCGGGTAGTCCATCGGCGACGCGCTTCTCGCAGATCCTCTCCATCACGGAGTTCGCCATGCCGTAGTTCGTCTGCCCGCCGTTTCCGCGTCCGCACGATATCGACGAGAAGACCACGAAATGACGTAATTTGGGACATATCGCCCTGGAGAGCTCATCCAGTCGCTTAGTGCTCCTCGCCTTGCCGACGAAGGATTCTTCAAAGGCCTTTTCGGTTTGGTTTTCCAAGAGGTTGTCTCTCAGCTGTACCGCCAGATTGAATATGCCGTCGACCGGCCCCAGCTTGGCTGCCGATTCGAGGATCTCTCGACAGTCCGCGCTCTTCGAGGCATCCTTACCAACGACGACGAGGACCCGAGCCCCGTAGCTCTTCCATAAATGAATGCGCGACCGCTGGTAACCGTTCGATATCCCCGTTCGAGAAGTGAGGACCAGGTTCCTGGCTCCGCGAAGTACGAGCCAGTCGGCGAGCTCGAGACCGAAGCCCCCCAGTCCACCCAGTATGACGTAGCTGCGTTCTTTGAGACATTGGAAATACGGCACGGCCGCGATACCAGCGTTCGGGGCTTCGCCTTCGTCCCTTACCTTTAATATGACCTGTAACAAGTGACTCGATGGTTAACCGAGCGGACGATTCGACTTGACGCGACGCAGATCCTGCCGCCTCACCTTGCCGATGTGCTTGCCTCCCGCCATATACCGGAAAGCCGTTTCGAGTTGATCCTTCTCAAAGACGACCCTCGTGAGCGGTCTGATGGCTCCGCTTCTCAGTCCCTTGTCCATGACCTTCCACAACTCCGCCTTCGCCTCGTCGGAAGCTTGGAATAGATGGTCCACCATGACACCGTGAAAGCTGACCTCTTTGAGGAAGATTCGCATGCCGAGGTGGTTATCCGCAGCGAGGTCGAACTTGCCGATTTCGAGGAACCGTCCGCGCTCTGCGAGACATCGTACGGAAGCCTGCAGCTTGTCCTCGGACAAGGAGTTCAGGACGATGTCCACACCTCGCCCGTTGGTCTCGGTCATGATCATCTGCTCGAAGCTGGTGTCGCGAGAATTGCCGATGTGAGAATCGTCGATCCGAGGAAAGCGTTCCCTGATGAAGCGACGCTTCTCGGGGGTGCCGACGGTGGTGAAGACCTCGCAGCCCTCGTGCAGGGCCAGCGTGATGGCCGCTTGCCCCACGCCGCCGCTACCGGCGTGAATCAGCACCCGCTCGCCCTTCTTCAAATGTCCGTGCACGTAGAAGGCGTAGTAACAGGTCGCGTAGACGCAGGGTACGGTCGCGGCATCTTCCATCGTCCAGTCGTCGGGCACGACCCAGCTGAGGAGCCGATCCGCCACGAGGAGGTTCGTCATACCCCTGGCGTGGGTCATGCCCATGACTCGCCGACCGGCGGGGTCGATACCGCAGAACTCGAATCCGATGGAAGATTCCTGCTGCTGTCTGTTCTTCGCTACGACTTCGGTAGCCAGCTTGCCGGTGGCCAACATTACGTCGCGGAAGTTCAGCGGGGCGTAGAGCACGCGGATGAGGTCCTTGTGTCTGAATTCGGGCGTGATGGGCCCCGCGTACCATTGCAAGGAGCTCAGGTCGCCGCGCACCGACTGATTCACGAAGGCATGGTGAACGGGCACGTGCTCGAGCGCGGGTAGAGGCAGGTGTCTGTAGGAACCCCAAATGCCACCCGGACGCAACACATCGACAGCGAGATCGAGCGGCATTCTTTCGGCGTACAGGGGATTTTCGAGGTCGAACTCTGGCGCCTTGACATCCTGGATCAAGACGGCTCGGACCGCCTCGCCACCCGGCTCCTTCCTCAAGCAGTTCACCAGTCCCAGGAGTCCGCACTCGAAGTCGCCCTGTCCGACGAGCAATACTTTGGTTTGACCGGTGGATTCCTTATCCGCCAGAGACTTCAGGATCTTCTTCAGACTCGGCAACCAGTCGAAATCGTCGTTGCGCACTTGCACGATTTCGGTCCTCCTTGGCAATCTGTCCCGCTTGCGAAGGAGTACGAGGAGCTCTCCTTGATCGGTACGACGCTCCAAGACGACGTCCATGAGAGCTCCGGCACCACGAGGCCTCGTCGTTAACGATCCGTCGTGGCCGTCCTTCAACGATTCTCGGGAGAGAACGAAGCCGCCCTCCTTCAGGAGAGGCAGTACACCCTCGAGTCCGCCCTGGATGAGATTTCGACCAACGGCGATGGCGGCGTTCTGTTCCGGCGCCAGCTTCTTGAAATCGGCGACGAAGATGTTATCCGGGAGGGAACCCTCGGTGAATTTGTCGGGAGACGTGGCGACGCTGACATCCGCCTGCAGCAGGGGGATGTCGCCGAGGATGTCGAGTATCAGGGGTGACAGGAGTTCCTCGACTTTCGCTTCCTCGGTGTCCGCTACCACTTCGATTGTCTTGAACTTGAGGATGAGGTGATTCTCCAGAGCAACGTGCGTAGCGAGTCGAACCGCTTCCGATAAAGTCGTCGTCGTTCGGTCGATGTGGGGGACAAATTTGTACTCCTCCAAGACCGGATCGCCCACCGGTTTCCTACGAGCTATCGCGCTGGCCGTCATTCCACGGATTTGTACTCCGCCGGAGACGACGGTGTCTAGGTTCTTGTAGACTTTCACGGGGAAGACTTTCTCGTTGTCGGGCATCGCGCGGATTTCATTCAAATGGGTCTTCGTGTCGATCAGTAGCTCCTGAATGCCCGTAGGCACGAACAGTCCCCTCGTGTCCATTCCGATGATTTTCAGTTGCAGCATATTGTCCATAAAGGTGACCCAGTTATTGTCCCAGTTGATTTTACCCTCGCTTCCGTCGAATGAAGCCTCCTTCACGCTACGAAACTGACCGGAATATTGGTAGCCGCGGAGTCGCAGCTCCTTGTAAAAGTCGTCGCTCGACATCGACTCGTCCTCCTCCGCTTTCTCGCCACCGCTCGTGGGTGGAATCTTGATCTTGTACCGCGAAGGGTCAGTCACCGTGTGGACCATTCCCGTGACGATGGCGGCGCCGCCCTCTATGACCTCGAACCTACCGGTACCCTTTTGAACCATGAGCGTGAACTGGATTTTCCCTTCGCTTGGCACCGAGGTGGCTCGGATGAACTTGACGTCTTCGAAGAGTACCGAGACCTCGGTGAAGAGTTGCCCGAGCATCATGCCCACGGTCTCCCAGATGAGGGAGAGGTAACCGATGGCCGGCACCAATACCCTGCCGTCGATGACGTGACCCTGCATGTACTCGTAAGTCTCATCCGTCATCTCCAATTCGACCACTCGCTCGCCGGAGACGATCTTCTCTTGCATCTTGTAAGAGGTGACGTACCAATCCTCCGAATGCTCCCACTTGATCAGCGGCGAGATCATGGGGGTGCCGCGACTAACGGGATATCGAACTTCGGGGTAGAGATTCCTCAGATCCGGGTGCAGTCCCGTGATGAACAATTTCCCGAGAGCCTGCAGCACCATTTGCACGTTGTTCTCGTGGCCGCGCTTCGTCATAGCGATATTGGTCACGTCCTCGTGGAGGGAGGTCCGTAAAATGGCCTGGAGCAAACCATGCGGCGCGATCTCTATTGTCACGGCGTTCTTCGGTATCAGCGTGGCGGTCTCCTCGAAGAGGACCGGACTCAGGAGGTTGTTCGTGTGGTACTCGGCGGAGGAAAGTCGCGCGAGAGGCGAGGACCACTCGCTCCTCGGCACCGAGGAGCTCTTCCACTTTTGACTACGCGGCTTCGGGTCGGTGATCACCTGTTGCAGATAGGCTAAGAGCTTCGGACCGGCCGGGGCGATGTAGCGACTGTGGTACGGTATATTGCTGCACGGCACTTCCCTCGCGAAGATCTTGTTGGCCTGTGAGGGAAGAAGGCGAAAAAATGTCGATGTAAACGGTACATGAATTGCTGCAAATCGGAACACAGTCTGCGCTTGTTATGTGACTGGCGCAGGGCAATGTTAAATTTATACCAGAAAAATACAAAATTAACAGCAGAGTCGGGTGCAGTTTACATACCGAGCGATTAATCGCATACAGAGTTTGTAAATCCAACATCGGCATTTTTTTTTTCACGAATAATGTTTACAGTAGTAACATCGTCTATGCGCTCGTCCTATCCAACCCCGTCACGCTCGTCGAGTCAAGGGGGTACGTACTTGCAATTTGGCGACGAACAGCTTCATAGATTCGGCGGGGCCGCTGATGGTGGAACTGTCCGGGCCGTTGTGACAAGCCACCTCGATGTCGGGCGGGCACAAGTCCTTCACGTCGTCGTAACCGAGCCCGACCGCTGCCATAGAGCCGAAGACGACTTTGGTCTCGATGGAGGCGAGACCGCGAGAATAGGCGGCCAGTACCATTTGCTCGGCGGTGAAGCATCCGTCCGCGTAAGCGCAGCCGAGTTCGCCTACGGAGTGACCGATTATGCCGTCGGGTACGATGCCGACCGACCTCAGGACGTCCACCAACCCGATCTGCGACACAAGTTCACCCCCGCCCCAGGTCAGAGGCGTTCCGCTCGTCCCCCCGTGGAACGAGCAAGTCGAGCGTCAGCTTTACCTGCACAGTGGCGATCCCCACGAAGGAATTGAGAATGTTGTCGAAGGTCTTCCGATCTCTGTTCGTCAGGATGTCGTATATGTCCACCCCGCGCGGCTTCAGCACCGCGTGGCACTTCTTCACGGCCTCCGCGAATATCGGCAGTTGCATGAGAGATTCGCCTGACGAAGAAAGAGAGAAATCGGTTCCCGCGTATCCACTCGTCGCCCCGCGTCGACACTTCCGCGTACGGTCGCTTTCATTCGCGCCGAGCTCTTACCCATCCCGGGCCACTGCGAACCCATTCCGGAGAAAACGAACCAGATCGGCCGCTTGGCGCCCGGATAATGCTGAATCTCCTTCAGCGGGGTTTCCGCTATACCCCGAGGTGGCAGGATCGCGTAGCCTCTGTACATGTGGCTCGGTATTTCCTCGGCGTGAATGTCGTGGAAGAGTCGAACGTATTCCACGTCTACCGGTCTGCTCGTAATCTGTTCGAAATCAAAACCACATTCGTTCCCGCGTTCCTCGAAGCGCTTCCGCGCGTCACCGCTCCGATCGGGATCCTTACGTCGTTGAGCATGTAAGCCGCGGCCTCCTCGGTACGTCCGGATACAGCGACGAGTCGCGGTAGGTCGTCGTCCGGCGCGCCACCGTTCACCTTCTCCTTGGCGTTCGACTTGAGCAGGATGTGCGCGTTGGCACCCCCGAAACCGAAGGAGTTCACACCGACGTATCCGCCTTCCCAGGGCGTCTTCTCGGTGATCACCTGGATGCGACCGTTCTCCAGGGCCTTCACGCCTTCACGCGGTTGCTTGTAGTGCAGATTCGGCGGCAGGTAGCCCGTTTCCATGGCGATCACCACCTGTCGCGGCGAACGATAACATCGTGATCAACCGGTACGGCGTGTTGTTCCGGTAAGAAGGCCGGCGACTCGACACTCACTTTCGCGATGGAACACAAACCGCTGGCCGGCTCCGAGTGTCCCAAGTTGGACTTGACGGCGCCGATCCTCAGCGGGGTGGTCCTGCCCGGGCAGAAGACCTTGTCGAGCGCGTTGACTTCCTCGGGGTCGCCGACCTTGGTACCGGTTCCGTGAGCCTCCACGTAGCCGAGTATCGAGGGCGGGATGCCGCACTCCTCGTAAAACTCCTGCAGGAGGACGCTCTGCATGACGCTCGACGGGAAGGTGATGCCTTGCTCCTTGAAGCCGTCGCAATTGACTTTCCCGTGCACGAGCGTCGCGTAGACGCGTTTCGCGTCCTTCGCCCTCTGGAGGAAGACCACGGCGACCGCCTCGCTTCGCACGTAGCCGTTGGCGTCGACGTCGAACGACTTGCAGCATCCGTCCGGGGAGAGGACGCCTGTGTCGCGTGCGTATTGTGTTACGGGAATGCGGGAAGAATCGCGCTCTACGCGAGATATATTTACCGAGGCGCGAAAACTGCAGCGACACGTAAGGGTGGAGGCACAGATTGGATCCACCTACGATTGCCGAGTCACACATGCCGGTCCTGATCGCCCTGTAAGCGTGCTCCATCGCGAAGAGGCTCGAGCTACAGGCGGAGTCCACCGTGTAGCTCGGTCCGGTGACTCCCAGCCAGTAGGAGATCCTGTTCGCCAGCATGGCACGACTGCAGCCGGTGATTCCGAAGCCGTTGACCTACGCGCGTGTCGATGTACCGTTAGAACACAGTAGATCCTCTTCTCGAACTCAATTCTCGCTGATCGCGCAGTCGTCGCGCTTTCGACCGACCTGAAGTTTCTCGTAAAACCAGGTCTTCTCCGACTCGGAGAAGCAGGCGCCGATGAAGACGCCCGTCCTCGAACCGCGAAGCTGCCGCGGGTTTATGCCCGCGTCAACGATGGCTTCGTACGTGTGCTCCATGAGCATCCTGTTCATGGGGTCCATCGTGTGGGCCTGCTTGAAATGCACGCCGAAGAATAGCGCGTCGAACTTTCCAACGTTGTTTATCTTTCCCGTGCGCTGGGGGATCTCGGGATGATCTGAGAACAGTGGCCACCGCGATCGATTCCGTTGAATTTGGACGAAGACGCGAGAAGGGAGGTACGAGTATCGCCCGACACCGGCTTACCCAATTTCCATCGTCGATCGTCGGACGTCACCAGATCCTTCTTGTTCAACAGATTCTCCTCGAAATGCCTCATGTTGTCGGACTCCGGAAATCTTCCGGCGATACCGGCAATCACCACCTCCTCGCCCGGGGGTGGCGACGCCATCCCTCGCGGGGACCGGACCTCGTCATCGCTTCTGCCCACCATGTTGTTCAAGCACCGACGGATCTACGAACACCGCTGTTCGCCTGCACCACACGCAAACGAATCGCCTCGCTATTGCTCTACCAATCGAAGACTGAGGCACGCCCAATGCCCCATTTCTTTTATAACCGCTGCCGAATATCACGGTAATTTCCCTTTAATCTCATTTCAATGATAATGAAAGTCGGCTTGACCTTTGCGTATACTTTTCTGTCTAGTTAGCTATACGGGAAGGTGAGCGATTTGAATAACGGGCGAAGTACGACGGGTCCTCGATGTACGCCAATCGCTAGCCGCGTGATTCATGGCGAACAACAAGTTTAAATAGCCGATGCGATGACGGAATATGATTCTTCGGTAAAAGTTCGAAGAAAGAAAGCTACACGCCGCGCGACCGTCGCCTCGCGAGTAACGAAGAGCGAGGGAAGCATATGTATATCGTCGCACGTCACATTTCCTCACCTCTGCTTGAAATAGAACTTCCCGATACACGCTTTATTCATCGACTGTGCTTATTCTTCGGCGACTTATTTGGAAGTTAAATTCTCGAGCGGCGCAGAGGTGAAGAAATCGGCCAGTGGTCGCGAGCTAAATTAAGGGACTTTTCGCAACGCCTTTTCGATCGCGGGGCCGTTGAACTTGAGAAATGCTCGAGTGTCGTTAACTATGGAAGCGAACTTGAAATTAATACAATGGAATAATTCTCAATTTATAGATTCGTATATATTGTATACGAGTACATTGTACGTAGATGCGATACTACAGCAGTGTCAGGGGTTGCCGGATGTCGCATCACTCTGCATACTATATCCATACATTATTATTTACCTTCGTACATGTGGCAGCGGTATGATACTTTACATGGAAACGATGCATTTTGAAACGCTTGCTACATCATGTCCCCTTCAAATGCAACGATTGACATTTGCATGGAAAAGTAGCCGTGTAGAGAGAATAACGATGTGTACATACATTTTTTTGTGGAAACACAAAGAGAGACGGAAGATCCGGAACGGTGAGCAAGAATCACGTCGAATTATGAGTATCGTAATCCGGAATATTATTATCCCGGATTACGATACGAGTCGGGATGACGAATGAAAAAGACTCGTCGGAAGCAATCACAGAATTACTTTATAAGTATCATCGACGATGTTATAAGTATAAGTGGATAGCTATAAGTGGACGAGCTACCCGATAAGATAATAAATCTCTGCTGTCGATATCGTTTAGAAATCATCTGGCGTATCGGTCGACAAAGATGAACAGTCTGTGCGTAATGGTCTAACGGATAAGGAGTACGAAAAATCGACGGAGAGTGATCCCGTGACGCACTCTCTCTCTCGCCGCAAATAGAGGGGCCGTCGAGATGACGCGGGAGAGTCGTAGGAACGCGATCGTTTTCTTCGTCGTTCAGGTAATGCGCGGTGAGAGGGCTTCGCTCTGCGCTCGGTGGTAACACCGCCACCTTCTTTCACTCTTTCTCGTTCATCGCGACGACCGGTCGGAAATCGTCCCCCCCGCGTAGATGCTGAGTCAGAGCGCCTTCTTCGCCCAAGGGATTCTCTCCGTCGAAGAGTTCGCCGGCGAACCGATCCAGGCTTCGTGGTTCGCGATGGGCGCACCTCTTCTCTACTCAGCCGTCCAGCACTTCTCCGGTTCGACAATCTTTCTCTATTCTAATTCGAGCTGATGACTGTCAATTCGCTGAATCGATAAATGTCTGAACAGCCGCTATCAATAGCCCTCTGTCTCTCTCTCGCTTCAACTATTCGTCTATTGTTTCGAATCGTTACGGACATTTGCATAAACGGGGGAAGGAATTCAACGACTCTCGGCCAAATCGAATTTTCGTTCTTCGTGATCGATTTCAGGTCCGTGCTGGAGGCGATTGATAGGCGGAAACGGTAGCAGGTTGACGACGATGGTGGGGGCGGCGATCGTCGCTGCTTCCGTGGCCGTGGCGACACTTTTCCGACCCCTGCGCGGACGCGTCGTCTATTCGACGTTGGGCGGCGTGGGTACAGGACTCGTTCGGCTTTGGCCTGAGTGGGCTGTGTCGCGTTTAGGTAAAAAAGAATCGTTAAATAAACGAAGATGCGTGCCTCTTGACTTCCGCGAACGGAGACCATTTCGCTTCTCGTCGTCGTCCCTTCCACGTGCCCTCGAATCACCAGGTAACGACTTCGGGGTGACCGGCGCCGGTCTCGTTGTGTGGCCTCTCCTCGCCTGCGTTCTCTCGGGGATCCACGGACCGAGATACGCCCTGCTTCCGCTGGCTGGCGTAGCGTTGCACGCGGTACCAGTGGCCCGACTGTTACAAACGGTAACTGCGACTTCTGCCGGTGATGAAGACGAATTGTGCGTATACCGAATTGGTACCACGTACCGGATGATGCCTTGTGCATCCAGAATGGGTCAAGCTGATGACTTTCCGTGACTGTCCTCAGGGAGGTGCTTCCGGACGATCGCTCGATCCAATATCGGCCCTGCGAATCGACGTATCGGCCGAAGGATACGATCGAGATAGTCAGAGTCGGTCCGAGGCAATACGTTCAAGTTCTACCGGAGATTCCCGAAGAGGACGAGCGCGACGCTTCGACATCCGGGGAAGCGACGACGCCTGCAGCGTCGACCGACGTGGAGAACGAAAACCGCGAAGGGAAACGCGCTGGGATTCGCGCGGTATAATTCCAAATTCACCTCCTTTCCGTGGAAAGGCCTCCGAGCGAGAGACTCTTGACGAGTGTCTTCATCATTTTACAGATGGACCCTCCGTTCGATCATTCGACGTTCCTCGTCTCGACCCTGCTTCGTCTGGCGGAGAGTCTCGGTCGCTGCATCATCGTGTCGGCCGTCCCGATCGTCTCGGGATACCTCATACCGCATCCGCGGATCCAAGAGAAGGCCTTCCTCGTCAGCCTCTGCGGCTTCTCCAGACTCGTAGCGGAATTGTATTTTCTGGCCCACGTCGGATCGTCGAACCCGAGGAAATTCGCCGCGCTGGGCGGTCTATTTCTAGCTTCTCTCGGCCTCTATCGTGAGTAAATCTTCGTCGAATTCGAGAAATCGATGAAGAGATCCGCTATCGATTCCAGTGATGTGGCGATCGGCGTCCCTCGACGCGGTCACCACGGCGAGCGCGATCTTCGGCGTGGGTAGCGGCGCGGCGGCCCTCGCGCAGTGTATCCTAGTTCCGAGACAATCTCGGGAAGCCGAGGATGCTGTGGATTTTGTCGTAGGGATTGCTCTGCTCGGGACGATTCCTCTCGTTGGTGAGTTCGAAGGAGGAAGGCGGAGAGAGAGCACTGCTGACTTTCCTCGATTTATTCAAGGAAAATTGACGTTTCATCGGGCGGTCCAGGAATATCTTCTGGTCGGAGCTGGAGTGTACGCGGTAGCCTCCATCGCCTGCCTGATGGTCATTCGAAGGGTGACTCGATGACGCGAATGGAGAGGGCTGCGAGATAAATCGAAAGGTAAGACCGACCCCCGATAAGCATTGCCCGGCATGACGCACACAGGGAATAGGTCTGGTTGAATACGAACCTATAATAGAAAAATTGATTTGAGATGAATGGGAATTTATAGTCATCGAACAAAAATCTGTTTGAAGTAAATAAACGTTTTATTAGGTTCGTACTCGATTAAAAAGATATACGAAACATTTATCAAAATTCAAATTCAAATAGACTTTTGTTCGATACGCTAAATTCCTTTTTATCACACATAAATGTCTCTATTTGAGTCGAATTCAACTAGACTTTTCCCTGAGTGCGATCTAGGATCGGCTCGATATTTTCCTTCATCCCACATTTCCTTGCCTCATTTTTTGAATCGCTGAAATACTCTATATAAAATAATTTCAATATCGCGAGACACTCTATTCCTTCTTTCGTCTCTCGGCGCCTTTTAGTCGGCAACTCTGCTTTTCGACGATTCACCAATATAAGACGGGTTGCTTGTCGCCAGGCGCTTCGAGCTGTATGGCGGGCAATCTTTTGCTAGGCGCTTTGAGGATGAGCTCTTGATCGTCCTTAAATCCGCTGTTCTCTCATTAACCGGGTTAAAATTTGCATCAGGCGTATCAAATAAGAATAATAATAATAAATGCCTCTAGTACTCTAAAGGGGACACGATATCGCGAGAAAGACCACGACGGACGTCAACGTTTCCCTCTCAAAGGAAGCGTCGACCTACTGTCCTTAACCCTCGACGTGCCAAAATTTTTGCCGTCGTCAAGGATTATGCGTTTTATGTAATGTTATTGTGTTTCCAGAGTTCGAGGGTTAATGAAACCCGCGCATTAATTTTCACGAACCGGGAAGCTCGAAGTCCTCGGAGGCACATGCAATCGTCACATCCAAACCCGGCGGGGTAAACAATCGTTATGGAGATCCGAGCGAATTCATCGATCGCATATTGCCGCTCCGTTCACGCATCGTGCAAGCGCGACTTCAACGTTCCTCTCCCGCGCATGTACGCTCTTCGTGACAGTGACGGACTTTCGAATCCTTATTGCGGGGTAATCTCAAAGGCGAGGGCACCTCGAATCATCGCACGTCGATCAGGAGATTCCATTGAACGAAATTGAGAATCCTCGATATCGGTATCCCGCACGGATCTATCGCGCGTCGGAAGCAAAGTGCCGACGCGGTCCCGATCCTTCGGGATTCGACACTGAGAAAAAAAACTAGTCGTCATAACTATTTTGGACTCAACTGCTCTAATTTTGCAATCGGCACCAGTTTTGTACAGTTATCGCAACAATTCTTTCGTTTCGGTAACTAAAGATAGTTGCGACAACTATAAAATCTGGCGCTAATTACCAAATTGGAGCAGTTGAGTCCAAAATAGTTGTCGCGACCGCATTTAATTTTTTCAGTGGAGATCCTGATAATTTCGAACGAAGGATCAACGGAAACGGAGATTACGATTCGCGGAAAACATTATCACGCGTTTCCGAATTCACGCGACGTCATATTCTCCGATACATACGGAGAACCGCGATCACGATTGATTCGAGTGCGGCGATGTGTACGCGTCGGAGTAACGTTCACGAGTGTACGCGCGTGTGTGTAAATTGACCAAATTCGACAAATCGGTTGCCCGGGTTAATTAGAACCGACCCCAAACTACGCCACGCCCAGCCGAGTCGCTTTCGCTGTGTAGTACCGTACACCGAACGGTCAGCATTTCGATAATCGCTACGATCAGTAGCGCCTCGTCGTTCCGAAATCGATCCGAGATCGAAATACGCGTTTCACTCGGTTGAAATAAACGAGGAAGAATAAATCAAACGTGGCTATTGATCATCGAACCTGTCCCCGTCTCTTCCAAAAAGTACAAACGTCACGTCCTCTTCCCCCTATCACATCGTGCGTCATGATTCCAAACGAAAAAAGTCTCCCACTCCCGCTCCGCAGGAACACGTGACTTCCTTTTTGCGCCAACGCGCAACACGATCCAGACCTGAAAAAGAGCAGCACAACGATCGTACAGTTTACGTTACGGGAACTGTACGGCTTGAGCGGTTACATTGCGGAGCGAGGTTGCGAGTGTCGTATGTATGTACGTACACTCGAGCATGTACCGCCGAACAATAAATTGGGCAACTCGCGGTCACCCAATTAACTTTGCTCGAGCGATAATACTCGTAACATATTCTCCGATTCTTCGGTCGGCTCTAGCATCGGACTCTCGTCTCACGTATGCTTACTCACCTCAGCAGGCATACCTTCTCCTTACCTCCGTACATTCTCGCCGGGTTCTACGATCAATTCTCACGTCCCTGAAACACAGCGGACGCGCATTGTGGGTGCGAGAAAGACGATACAGGCGCATCGGGGGCGGGAAGAAAAGGACGCACGATCGGCGCGCGTGAGAGAGAGGGAATCACCACGGAAGTGAGCACGGGGAGCGAGACAGCAAGTGCGCGCACGGCGGGTGAAGGGGGAAGGTGGAGGATGGCAGGTAGGGGAGCCAGGAGGAGGAGGCGGAATGGAATGGAAAGGCAAAGCGGTTTCGCTGGCCTGGCCGAGGGGCACGGCGGATTGGAGTAGCGGGCCTCGTTGGCACGGAAATCATGAAAGTGCGCCAGTCCATCGAGTGCTGTTCCCTCGAAATGAAAGCGCGCTACGTCTGATCCGCGCCGCCGAACGAGACGCGAGTGAGACGGACGGTGGCGGGGGCGGCCGAGGGATACAGAGGAGACGAGAGAACGAGACCGCGGAGCCAGAGGCTACGGAGCTGGGGATCGCGTCAGCTCCGCGCGCGCGTGCGATAATCGCGGAGAGAAGACGGGAGGCGCGCGCGAGATCACCCTCGGCGCACAGGTGTCCGGTGCACAGGTGTCCAGCATTGCGAGCGCGACGGGCAGGTCCCCGTCGTCTCTCGTGATATCGTGATTCGTGCGCGCGATACGAGGCGAGCGAGACGGTCGCGGTGCGCGGCCCGGTGAGAGCGAGTGCGAGCAGTACGCGTGAGAAAGTGCGCGCGTCCCGTCCGTCGAATCCAGCGCGGGTTGTCTCGCGTGTATCGCCACGACGGGATGGAAACTACGAGGTCAATGCGAGCGCGGATTTCCGGACTCCTCCTGGTCCTCCTCACGGAGGTGAGTAGGCATCATCCCCGGTGTCGTCGTCCCTCGCGACGGGACGTTCGCACTCGCTTCCAGGATAATCGATGCGGCCCTCTTTCTCCCGCGTTGTACGACTCAAGGAGGCTCCGTTTGCGCGAATAATAATCATTCTCCGCACGCAATCGCCGCCGATGCGAAAGACACGGGTAGGTCTCGCCGCGGCGATCCTGCGGCGATCCTGCGGTGCGCGCACCTCGCCCCTTCATTTTTTCGGGGCGATCCGCCCGCGCGCTCCGCGAAACCACCGCGGGAAGAGAAACGCGCCCGTGTCCGGGAGCGGGCGATCGATCGACCGTGTCCGCGCGGAAAGACGCGCGCGGCGAGCCGCGATTTTGCGAATTCGGAGCGGCCGAGGCGATTCGCGGCGAGTGATCACGGAGTGAAGGGAAGGCGCGCGGCGGCTCGGCACGGTCTCTCGTTGCGGTGTACACGCGGCCGATCCGAGTGCTTCTGCGGCTTGCGAAACCCGTTTGCTTTCCCGCGTGAAAACCGAGCGAGGGATTCCGAGTATCGCGCGTACGATTTCCGAGGAGGACGACGACAGCTGACGCGACCGAATCTGTCATTTCGGAGCGCGTCACGAGCGAGGTGCATCGAAACGCGCGCGTAGGAATGCGAGCGGAACCTCTTTCGCGTTGTTTTGCGGGCCGGGCCTCCCGCGATAGCGCGACCGATAGCCAACGGGGAGTCGGTCAGTCCTGTCCCCGGCACTTCCGCAAGGAAGGAACGCGGCGGTGCGGCCGCGGTTCGGCGACGAGAGTACCGATTATCCGCCGGCCGTGTACTTTCGAATTCCGTCGCTTGTTCCGGGAGAAATTGCGAAACTCGGCGGCGCTACGCGGTTATGATCGCTTCGATGTAAGGCGATTTCCGCAGTATCCGCAATATCGGAACGTAGGTAGTGCTGGAGAGGCGTGGAGCACGGCGTCGGATGCCGAAATCAGAGATTGAGTCCTGGCGAAGCATCGGGCACATTTTACGAGGTCGATGACACTCGTGGCGTCCGTGTATCGCTCGCGCGACGTCCATTCGCGAGAAGACCAGGAGAAGGAGGAGGAGGAGGAGGAGGATCGATCGAAAAATCTGGGCGAGGAAAGAGCTTGGAACTGCGTGGGGATTTTGGATGGGAAACGAATGAATCCTATAGAGATGCCACGACAGGTGTTACCCGAAGGAAAACTTTGCGTGCGTCCGAGCGCGAAAAAGGGATGTAAAAACACGCTCGCGCGCCGCGCGAGCGCTGAAATGAGATGCACGCGATTACGTAAAAGCCGCGGGCGCTCGCGCGACGGGTATGCGAGCGGACTTCCACGACGGGCGACGGGCGGGAGTCCAGTGTAAATTGAAAACGAGAAAATTCGAGGAACGTCGGTCAAGCGCGCCCGGCGGAGCGATACATACCCGACCGATTGATTCCACTGGGTCGCCGGCAGGCGAGCCGCGCCGTTCTGGCATACCTCCCGCGAGCAAATTTCACTCGCCTCGATACACGTCGCTCTATAAATACAGTCCACGTGTCGCGCGGTACGGTACGCTCGAGACGAATTAGAACTGCAATGGAACGAGTATCGTCGCTCGCGCGGCGGCCCTCCGACGGTTACGGACTCCGGTGGACCGATTTCTAATCGCGATTCGTTCGACCGAAATCGCGATGCCGTCGACAATGCGAGGAGAGAAGTTCGCGGTTACGTGTGCCGTAACCGCGATCGGTTATCGCGGCCAAATCGCGGCGTACAGCGGTTTAAAGGCGCGCGTTGAATGGAAACGGATCGGAGGAGGATGCTCGTGCCGATTCTCGTACGTGCGATCGCCTCTGATCTCGCCTCGGCGATTCATACGTACGCATACCGTGCGCGATAAGGCGAGAAGGCGATCGCACCTTCGCAGCGACGATTCGTCCCGTGTATGGACGAGAAATAAGAGAAGGAATAGTCTTCTCTCTCTATCTCTCTCTCTCTCTCTCTGCCAGAGTCTCCGGATTTCAAGTATGTCAATTTCCACACGAAAGGAGAGGCGCGACGAGGCGCGAGAGGAAGTCGACGTAGCGCTCAGCTAACACGTGTTCGAAGCCCAAGTCCAGATGCGACTCTCGCTCGCACGTTATTCAGAGAGGCAACAGGCTGAAAACATATTATTACGACCCTCTCTCGGAGCGCAGAAAACTTTCCAGGGAAGCCGCCGCGTACGCCGGGGACTAACGATCGCCTCGAACTCGGAACGTATTGGCCGATTCCACCGTGCATGATCGAGAAGACGAGCCCGAAGTGTGTCGATTCTTTGTTACTCACACTTGGAACAAAATTTGCTCGAGTCAATTAAACGTGTTTTTTTAACAGTTCTGAGAGCACATTTATTCGATCAGAATGAATATCAATTGAGCGTATATGTATAAATAAAAATTATTGATTTAATTGCATATTACTCGGATCGAATCGGTATTCATTTGAATCGAATAAAAGTGCTCTCGGGACTATCCAAAAGCAAGTTTATTTCGATCAAGCACAAATGTTTTCCTCGGTGCAGACAACACAAACCAAAACGTCATCTTGAAATCATCCGTAGACAGTCTGTCTCACGTTTTGTTCATTGAAGTTTCATGTTAACCGAGAGAATACTGCAGGATAACTCGAAGTCTAAGTTATCAAAAAGTGAGACACCGGACCGCCTACGAATGACTGAAAGACAGCTTTTTGGCTTGCGCTGTCTGGGTACTTCGGGTACGGCTGAATATCGAGCACGCCGTCGTCGTCGTCGTCGTCGTCGTCGTTGCCCGCGCCGCGCGTACACCGAAACACAGCTGTTACGCGCGCAGCACGTTCGCGGTGCGCTGCTATTGTCACGGCCCACGACCTACATTACCTAACCGTATCCCCGACCATCCTGTAATCTCTGAACCGTGTTCGGCGGAAACCCCGCGATAAAACTCGGGAAGGTCAAAGTCGCGGCGGGGAGATTAAATGGAACGCATCGCGACTATCGCGTCGGAGTTATTCTCGTAAAATCGAACCCGGCAACGAAACTGCGAGAACCCGACGCGATCCAAAATGTCAATACGATACGCAGGCCACGTTCGAACGCTTACGCGCATAGGAATCGCGCGACTATAGATATCGGGTTTCACGCGAATGTCAGGAATGATGATTATACCACTCCGCGCGCGACACGGTGACCGGACACCGCGATCCGCGGGTTACCCAAGCGTGGATCGCGGTAGATCGGTCGTTTCTGGGAGACCTTCGGTGCGGTAAAATGGAAACGGTACCACTTTGAGGGGACCGATTTATGACGCGTTATGTAAAATCGGCGAGACGCGACGGAGAAAGGGATTGTCGAGTGAAATAAAAAATTTTCTTCGACGCTTGCGAATGTATAGATTGCAATGAAATAAATAATTAAAATGAAAAAAAGCCTTCACTTTTTATCACGATTCCAAGATGCGCCAAATTCCCATGAGAACTCCAGCAGGCTTTCCGTAATCACCTTCGCCGCTCTAATCCGGAGACCCTGCACGTCACATGTATAATTAAAGAGGTACGCGGGACCGCGTCGTTATGGATTATAACGAACGAAGTCGGTTAATCCACACGAAACGTTTACGCAGTCCCGACGACTTGCGCCGACTGAGTCACCGCCTAACCAGTTGCTCAAGCCACCTGTACTCATCTCTACTTTGGTAGAAACTTTTCGCGGAATTACACATGCTACCGGCCCCGCCCGCTTATAAATATCCCCACGTTATAACGCCCTAGATCGAGCTATCGCTCTATCGATTACACCGAGTCGCGTATTTTCGTCGGTCTCACAGCGCCAGATCGGCGATGGGACTTTTTGAATCGTCTCGAAAGTGCCGAGAAACCCGGAATGCTGATCGCGGAACTAACGCAAATTCTTCCGAGATCAGCGACGCTTTCATTAACGGTCAATCTGGAGCTTCTGCACGGGAAAAACTAATTTCGTGTTAGTGACAATATCGAAAATCAGTTATTACAGCAGAATTGTTCGTTACGGTAATAAAAATATTGTAGTTTTCTGTTGAGATGAAAATGTTTGAAAGGTTTCTTTGGTTACAATAAAAATTATAGCGTTTCTGTCTTTTTTTTTTCGCTATCATAACAAATCGATTTGTTATCAATATTTCAACTCGAATATTTATTACAGTAACTCAAACAATGTTGCAAATTAGTTTTTCTCTGTATCGGTCCATATCGCGCAACGGATGTTGCGTTTATTTCGAGTCCTGCGACACGCAGGGCTAATTATATATTCGCGAAAAGGAAGATCCGAGGGGAGGAAAAATAAGCGTCCGACCCGCGATTTTCGCAGGTCGCCTACTCCGCGGATCTGGCGATCGAGATACCCGGCAACCTGAGCCAGGGTGACTCTTGGTACAGACTCGACTACAGTCCCGGAGTCGGATATCCACCCCCGAACACGACCATAGCGGCTACCGACATAGGAGACGTCATAAAATTTCGTGACGGTCTGCCAGGCACCAGGTACGAGTTCTGGTTGTACTACAGCAATGGCACTCTTCACGATTGGCTGACATGGACCGCCTCGATCACGACCGGTACTCGCTTCCGACTCCTTTTATACTATAGCCCTTCAGAAGTCTCTCTCATCCGGGAACGCTCAGAGAGCGATTCGCGAATGATTTGTCTCTTCTTCCTTCGCTCGACAGCACCCGATCCCCCGTCGAACCTGACGGTAACGGTCCGCAATGGGAAAACCGCCACCGTCTCCTGGGCGCCACCCTCCCAGGGTAACTACTCGGGCTTTCGACTCTGGGTGCAGAGCTTCAACGACGCCTCCAATCCGAGAACGAGCGTCGTACCGGCGGACGCTGCTCCTTACACCCTCAGGGACCTCACCGCCGGGGCCACGTACTCCTTGCAGCTCTTCACGGTTCTCGAAGCGAAGGAGAGCGTTGCTTATACCAGTAGAAATTTTACCACGAGTACGTGCACGCCGTATCGACGGAATAAGTCGTGCTCTCTTTGTACAATGATACAAAAATGCAAAATCACTTCCAGAGCCCAATACGCCCGGAAAGTTCATCGTCTGGTTCAGAAACGAGACGACCCTTTTGGTCCTCTGGCAACCTCCCTATCCGGCGGGCATTTACACCCACTACAAAGTGAGTATCGATCCCGCGGACGCCATCGAATCTGTTCTCTACGTCGAGAAGGAAGGCGAACCACCTGGACCGGCTCAGGCGGCCTTCAAGGGCCTCGTACCCGGTGAGTCCCTAGAGCCAGCGTAGCTCTCCGAAGCTCCATCTCCATGAATTTTCGATGAATCCGCTCATCCTCCGGAAATTGCAGGGAGGGCCTACAACATCTCGGTCCAGACCGTCTCGGAAGACGAAACTTCGGCTCCCACCACGGCGCAATATCGCACGGTTCCTCTGCGACCGCTCAACGTCACCTTCGACAGCTCTCTGGTAACTTCGAACTCGTTCTACGTCTTCTGGAAACCGCCAAACGGAACCTCGGAGTTCGACAAGTATCAGGTCTCCCTCGGTGGAAACAGGAGGCTCGCGCCGGTCACCAGGAACAGAGAAGACGAGAGCTGGTGGGAGTTCAAGGATCTGGAGCCGGGCAAGACGTATCAGGTCGTCGTCAAGACCGTTTCGGGGAAAGTCACCAGCTGGCCCGCTAGTGGAGATATCGTGTTGAGTGAGTTGGCCTACCGAAATTGATCAATACTTCGCGTTGACGTCGTGAGAACATTTAAAATCCTCTCGTTTCCTCTTCAAGAACCACTACCGGTTCGGGATCTTCGCGCCTACATGGACGAGAAGACGGGTATCGTCGAAGTATCCTGGCGGCCGGACAACGCCAGCACCCAGGACAGCTACAAGCTTCTCTACCACGAAGTGGAAACTTCGATAGGCGACAGCAACACACTTACCACCGAGAAAACGAGGGTGAGTAGCCTGGTGAAATCGATCCTGTTCGATCTATCGAAACCTCTTCCCCTGTTTTCACCTCTCGTCTCATCGCAGGTCACATTGGACACGTTATTGCCGGGCAGAAATTACTCCATAGTGGTGCAAGCTATTAGCGGCAAGGCCGAGTCGAACGAAACGATATTGCATCAGGTCACCAGGCCGAGCAGTCCCATCATAGAGGACCTCAAGTCGATCGAGAAGGGC
This sequence comes from Xiphydria camelus, assembly GCA_963678675.1. Taxonomy (NCBI): domain Eukaryota; kingdom Metazoa; phylum Arthropoda; class Insecta; order Hymenoptera; family Xiphydriidae; genus Xiphydria; species Xiphydria camelus. Next base: position 36,296,516 of record OY783192.1, on the reverse strand, counting down.
CTGAATATTTCCTGGAAGAGCGACGTGAATTCTCGTCAGGAAAAATTCGAAGTGACGCACAACCGCAACGACACCGGGGAAAGTGCGACCACGCTGACTACGGAGTCGCACATAGTCCTGGAGGACCTCTATCCGGGAGCCGGGTACGAGGTGAAGGTCTTCGCCATCAGCCACGGTCTCAAGAGCGAGCCTCACGATTACTTCCAAGCCGTTTGTAAGTTGTCTCGCATTGAGGAACTTCTTTGTGTACCGAAATCAATGTACAGGAAAACCTCGAAAACGCGCTCATTTCCTGTTTTCCCGTCCCCACATCGATTCCTTATAGCGAGGGAAACCGAAGTTTGGTTGACTCATCGCAAGTACACACTTGTGTGTGCTCAAGATACGCGTATGGGACGACATATCATCGATAGTATTTCAGCATACCGTCATCACTTCTTCGAAAACTACCTCGAGAATACCCGAATCCCTTGGAAGGAGAGCGCGTTTCCGATGTTTTTCTTTGGTATTATCGATTTTTTACGATTCTGTTTACTCGTACTTCAAGTGCCCCATCCACCGAAGAATCTCAGTATCGAGAAGGTAACCAGCAACACGGTTATCGTTCACTGGGAGGCTCCGACGGACTCGATATTTTCCGAGTACACCATCAGGTACCGTACCGAGGATGATCCGAGGTGGGTGAAACTTCCCAGCGTCCGCGAGACGGAGGCGGAAGTGGCCGATATGACGCCCGGGGAAAGATACACCATACAAGTGAACACCGTGAGCTACGGCGTCGAGAGTCTCTATCCCCTCCAAGTGAATCAAACAATCAGTAAGTATCGCTTGCCTTGTCTGTGGAAGTTCCTCTTCATCCCCTCATTGGCTTTTTTCTTCAGGACCTAATCCCGTGGGCAATGTCACGCGCATTTCCGATTCCACCAACGTCACGCTGGAGTGGACTCGACCGGAAGGCAGAATCGAGGTGTACGTCATCAGGTGGTGGCTCACGGAGAATCCCGCGGAATCGAGTACGAAGAACGTTACGGAGACATACGTCTCGGGCGTCGGTTTCGAAGACAGCGTTCACATCGAGAAGGTCCTGATCAGTGACCTCATGCCCGGTGTCGAGTACGGTTTTTCCATCTACACCGTCTCGTATCATCTCGTCAGCGACGTCACCAATATCACCACCAGAACGAGTGAGTTATCACAAACACTTCCTTACTACTGGCCCGTGGAATGTTTTCCCTTGCGTGAATTTTGGGTTTCGTTTGCTGTTTGCCGATTGATTTCAACTGACATGCACGAGCGTTGACTCATTTCTCAAAGTTTCATTAGCTCGATTACATTTGTACCCGGATTTGAATTTACGGCACGTTATTACACTCGAGCCTTGTGAAACGACGAAAAATCTATCGATACCAGTGCCCCTGATCCAGTCCGAGGGTGTCGTGGTGGTGGATCAAAATCTACCGGGCACCTTGACCCTGGTGTACACTCCCACGCCGGCGCAGTCTTCTCGTTTCGATCTTTACCGATTTCGTATCAGCGACGATGACAATACAACGAAGGAGCGGCTCTTCAATGATACCGATACCAAAGTGACTTTCACCGGTCTCACACCTGGACGACTCTACAACGTCACCTTCTGGACGGTCAGCGATAACGTGGAGAGTCAACCACTGCTCAGGCAGGACAGACTCTGTAAGTATCCGATACAGATCGTCTAGCGATATTAGTTTTCCAAAACAAAATTAGCAATCACGGTACGTATACGCACCCGTTTGTCACGAGCGAGTTGTTCAGTTTGCAAGGCCCTTTCCTTCCGGTGATGCTTCTTAAACGAACTGCAAATCATCGCGTTATTCGTAAGCAACGCTTTTCCCATCGGTGATCTTCGAATTTATCGTTCCATCGTCAGATCCTGAACCGATCACGTGGATCCACGCAGACAATATCAACGACACGAAGATCACTCTGAGCTGGGATACCCCGCGGGGCGAATACGACGCCTTCCAGGTCGAGTACATCGACGCCGATGAAAACTACTTCAGAAACATCACTGAAGCCAACTCGTTGACCATCACCGATTTGCGCCCGCATAGAAATTACACCTTCACTCTGGTGGTTCGTTCCGGGACGGAGTCGAACCACCTCAGGAAGTCGACACCGCTCAGCGCTAGTTTCACCACCAGCGAGTCTTATCCCGGTAGAGTCGAGAAGTTCCATCCCATCGACATCCAGCCAAGCGACATCAGCTTCGAATGGTCGCTTCCCAGTCAGGAGCAAAACGGGATCATAAGGAAGTTCAGCGTGACGTACGGCTTGGAGGTGAGTGTGCCGAGCATCGCCAATTTCGTCCTTATCTTTGTATCGGGGTGGTAAATATCGCCCTGAAGGTGTTGTCGTAGATTCTTCCTCGTTATTATCTCTTGCTCTTGTCTTCCGCAAATAGGGATCGACGCATACCCAGGTAAGGGACTTCAGACCGAACGAGAGCCGGGGTACCATCAAGACACTCATCCCCGGAAAGACGTACATATTTCGAATCCAAGCTGAGACAAGGATAGGCTTCGGACCGGAGACGACGTGGAAGCAGAAGATGCCCATCCTGGCTCCGCCGAAACCGCCGACGCAGGTGGTGCCGACCGAAGTGTGCAGGAGCAGTACCACCATTCAAATTCGCTTCAGGAAGAATTACTTCAGCGAACAGAACGGTGCCGTGACCTCGTATACCATCGTCGTGGCCGAGGACGACAGTAAAAATGCATCCGGACTGGAGATGCCGAGTTGGAGGGATGTGCAGGCTTACAGCGTCTGGCCTCCCTATCAGGTGGGTTTACAGAAGCGACGCGCGTGCAATTAAATTCAATCGCGATTACTCCGTTACTCGCTATGCAACTTTTCTGCATGTCGAGGAATAATTAATAAGAAGGAAACATCGTATAGTGTTTATACTGCGGACAAGAGGTCGATTGAATAATTCTCAATAGCGCATTAGCTTATAAAACGCGTATTTCTAATTGCACCTAAGTACGCGTTTGCATATATTAAAACCGGCGAGTGTATGCGTACATGTAGTTGATTCCGATGAGTATTTGGTGTGCGTATCTAGTTATTCGCCATAATTATGCAATTGCAAGAGAGTGAACGATGTTTATTCGTGCATTATGTAATACTGAAGCTAGCAGCCAGAGATAGGAGAGCTAGTAGATACGGTCCGTTACATGCCAGCCGCCTCGTCGCCTATCGAATGATACACTCTATACTTCGGAGCAAATGGATATCGCGGTTGCCTTCCACACAGGCGCATCTTTACTGTAACCCCGACTACTTGCTGTACGATTACGTGATTTCGTTACATGCTGGTGTCCCCCTTTTTCACAGGTTATGGAACCCTACTACCCTTTCAAAAATGGATCGGTGGAGGACTTTACGATCGGATCTGAGAACTGTGATAACAAAATCGGATACTGCAACGGCCCTCTAAAAGCCGGCTCGACGTACAGGGTAAAAGTGCGCGCCTTTACCGCACCCGACAAATTCACCGACACCAGCTATAGCTTCCCCATTCAAACAGGTGAGATACAACACATTTTTTCCTCGTACTGCCGCTCCCGCGCAGTCTCCAACTACGCACATTCTTTTTGTTTATGCCTTTCCGAAGGACTGCTGATGGCAGGTGAGAAATTTACACTAATATTAATCGTACTACCGTAAACTGGATCCGGGTAGTTTCGATTTTCAGTGCTCGCGTGGTATATCGAAATGCGAATGTTTCCCGCGATAATTAGAAATCGAAATACTATTTTCCCATGCAGACAAGGACAACACGGCTATCATAGTGGGAGTGACGCTACCGATAGTGCTGCTCCTGATGCTGCTGGGTATCGGTCTCATCGTGAGGAGGAAAAGAAGCCTGGGTCGAAAAGCCACGGCAACTTGTGTCCCTGATAACTTGTCGCTTCCGGACAGCGTTATCGAGACGAGGTAATTGAGAATTTGAGCTCTTACACAGCTCATTCTAGCGGAAAATTAATGATTCGTACGATTTTCTTACAGTCGGCCCATCCGAGTGGAGAAATTTGCCGACCACTGCCGCATCATGTCGGCCGACTCGGACTTCCGCTTCTCGGAGGAGTTCGGGGAACTCAAACACGTTGGCCTGGACCAAGCCTGCACAGCGGCCGACCTGCCCTGCAATCGACCGAAAAATCGCTTTACGAATATATTGCCTTACGATCACAGCAGGTTCAAGCTCCAGCCGGTGGACGACGAAGAGGGTTCGGATTACATCAACGCGAATTACGTTCCCGTAAGCAGCCCTCTCATTTTCCTGCGAAGAAATGCGTTCGTTCGTAAAGATCTCTCTCACCGATTGGTTCGACTCCACCCTCTTCCCGTCCGCAGGGTCATAATTCGCCGAGAGAATTCATCGTGACGCAAGGACCGCTTCACTCGACGCGAGATGACTTCTGGCGGATGGTCTGGGAGAGCAACAGTCGCGCGATAGTGATGCTGACGCGCTGCGTGGAGAAGGGCAGAGAAAAGTGCGATCATTACTGGCCGACGGACACTCTGCCGGTGTACTACGGCGACATCTGCGTCACGATCTTGAACGAGGCGCACTATCCCGACTGGAGCATCACCGAGTTCATGCTGTGCAGGGTGAGTGCTCCCTCGATCAACTCTCGTCTTCGTCCTCTCTTCGCGTCCCCGCTGACCCAACGATTTCCGGCTTTCCGCTCGCAGGGTGATTCGCAGCGGGTGATCCAGCATTTCCACTTCACCACCTGGCCCGACTACGGGGTGCCCAATCCTCCGCAAACCCTCGCTCGCTTCGTGCGCGCCTTCCGCGAGCGCGTGCGTCCCGATCAGAGGCCGATCGTGGTCCACTGCAGCGCCGGAGTCGGGCGAAGCGGTACCTTCATCACGCTGGACAGGATACTGCAGCAGATCCTGGTCTCGGACTTCGTCGACATCTTCGGCATCGTGTGGGCGATGCGAAAGGAGCGCGTCCTGATGGTCCAAACCGAGCAGCAGTACATATGCATATATCAGTGCCTGCTTGCCGTGCTTCAGGGGCAGGACACGACGGGGCCGATACGTGAGATCCACGACAATCAGGGATTCGAAGGTGAGTCGAGCTACGAGTGATCGACTCGTACGCGTACCGATCGTTTCGCGCGCATTTCTGATAAAATTCGGCAAGCGAGATTACGCGACGTACGAAACGAATGGTTGTACGAATCGATCGGTTCGAATTCCCCGGCGATCGTCGCGGAGGTGATGGTTATCGAGGTGGTGATGGCTCTCCTCTGACCAGTACGATCGAAGTGCGATAATTACCGAAGATGGAAATACGCGAAAAGAGAAGAAATTCCTCTTCTCTCTCGCTCCGTTCTCTATTCGGTATCGCTCGATTCGGACTCGTCACCCTTTCGTCTCTCTGCAATCTTTACGCTTTGAATTCAGGCAAGAACCGAAGCTCGGTTGAAAACTCAAAGAGTCCCGCCGAGGCTGAGAAGGAGAGGTGACCGTCGAACTCTGAAAACTACGTGGAGGGTAATTGCGATCGTTGCTTTTTATGCACGTTGTATTTTGTCTTGTACTGTGCATGCGTAGATACGTGATACGTCAACGAATGATCGACGAAAGAACAGGCGCACGTCCCGCTTATACGATTATCGTGGAGACCTGAAAACCTGCTTTTTATTTGCATGGAATCGGAATCGACACATTCGTATGTACGGGGTGATACCACTTTATACTTTACAGCGAACGGGTGACGCAGTCCGCGAAACCCGTTTACTCCAAAGTACAAAACGCGTCACCGCGTATGTCGCGTACATTGAGAGAAATAATTACTGGTGTCAAAAAAATTTTTCTTGAATCAAGAACGTGATTTTACAAATTTTTGAAAATAGAGACTCTTGATCGAAGAATATATATTTTTGATTGAGGGATACCGTCGCGGGGACGGGAAATTCTTTCTACGCAAAAAAAAATCATTCGAGCCCATCAAATATTTTCTTGTACGAAGAAAACCATGGCTTAATCCTGAAATTATATCGTGCTTTTGATCGAAGAAAACATTTTCTTGGCACCGGCAATTATTTCTCTCGGTGTATTCATGTCGATTAATTCGCGAAGAAAACACGATGCAAAAACCCTGCTCGCTGTGTGTCGTCCCGAAATTCGTCGCTATACTTTCCCCGCATTAAGCTCACCTTCTCTCCGTTTCGTTGTAGATGACGAGGGAATAGCCGAATCGGGGATGTGATGATCTCCGACGACAAGCTCCGATGGAAGTGTCGTGAAAATCCAACACAGATGACGAGCGCGGCTCAAGGAGGTATTGCGTTGCTCAAATTCTCGCGTCACCAAGGACGAACCAATCCTTCGTTCAACGGAGGTAAATCGTTCGGCCTCGCAAACGAGACGGTTCCGCTTTAAACGCGAAAGATTCGCGTCGCGATCGTCGTATGCTTCGTACAACGTCGTATCTGAGCTTTGGCTGGCCCTGAATGCGTTTACACGATTAATTAATCATAATTAATTAATTACCCTTCGCGTCGCCGTACGCAGGACTCCCGGATTCGCGAGGTGTTCGCCCGAAGCACCCTCTCTTACGCCCGGGGATCCGTCGCTTCGCGCATTCACAACGTCGCGTTAATTTAATTGGGTTGCCACTGTTGAACGATTTTCCGAATCCTTCAAGAGTGACGACATCCGTCCAAGAGAGCCATATTAGACACGCTAGAACATTAATATTGTACTCTCGAAAAATCCTTCGTCAACGTTTTCTATTAGATAGATGAACAAGTCAGTGGGAACAAGAAACTCGCATCTACTTAGAAGCTACACCATTTTTTCTAGGAGATACCCGTTTTCGTACGTCGCACCGCGCGCGTACCAGTCGCGCGGATCGCGAAGTTTGTGATAACCGCACTGGCGCGAAAAGGCATAAAGCCGGCAAATGAAATCAGGGAGAGTACGTTTGAAGTGCCGAATATCTCGGTTCGTCGCGCACCTGTGCTTTCAGATCCGCCTGGCGCCGAAACCTCCCTTCACCGCGTGCATACATATATACTCTATACGGAAACACATATCCTAGAGCTATTACCGGACCGGTTTTTCGAAATTGTATATGCGACGAAAAAAAAAAAAAAGTTCGAGTCCCATGTCTTTAAAATACTCGATATAGATTAAACCTGGAGTTTAACTCTCTCGTTGGAGAACCCGCGCGATCGAGCATCGATCCCGTCGCGGGTGTGTACGACCGTAAAATCTCGTTTAATGTTTAAATTACCGCGGTGAAATCGACCCTCAACGGATTACTGTAAATATTTCAATAATGGGCGGTTGCGAAACTGCGTTTTTAACGATCAATCATTATTATTACTGCTATTATTACCATTATTAAGGTTATTACTATTGTATTGTATTATTGTTATTATAATTTTTAACGTCATCACTCATCACAACCGCGACAATCCGTCGCCGTAGTTATATCGCGAAAATCCTCGTTGCAATAATAGCGAATGTATAATAGGAGAGGGCGCGTGACCAATTGAATATTTAAAGAAAACGGATAAATTAATTATCGCACATGTCACATGTCCGGTACACGAATGGATATTTTAGATGGTGCCAAAATCACTTTCCGCGCGTCACCGAATCACTATCACGAGCAGGCAAGTCTCCAAAAACGCCTCACGTCGCCTTTATAGATCAACGATCACGATGTTAATTAAAGCAGAATAATTACGGATGAGCTAATTAAGCCGATCAGCCTTCACAAGTACCGAGGTACTATCTCTAAAGCATAATTATCGAGACGCGCCGCACTTTTGTCACGTGATTATTAGCTATAAATTGGCGCGCCGATGCGACACATCTGCTCTCTGAGGCAATTCGCGAGCAACTGATCGAGATAGGTCAAGCAGAAGCGCGCGGCGTGAGGTCCGCCGTAATTATGACGAAAACCAAAATATGGATATATACGGTGGCCCGTGAGACCACGAACTTGTACTTAAAAGCTGACGGCAAAATCGTCTACATTAGACGAGCCGATGATACAGATATCAGGTCACAGTCTCTTCCTACGATCGCATTCGATCACGAAACGATCGACGCGTGGTACCGGAAGGGTTTTCCGCTCCCAACGCGTCGTTCGCGCATTGGCACGTGTACTTAATTTACACTAAAAAGCGGCCGGGACTGGTATCACAGCCGGCTCCATACAGTCATTGTACATATAATTCATCTTAATCGTATTTATACATAAAGTATTGACTCGAGAGTAATCGCGCATGGTACGAGAGAGAATAAGCGTGTAAGTGAAATCGTATACATGTATAGTCGTCTGTGATGTACGCCGTCAATCGTGTATGTAATCTTGCACATCGTTCCGATCTATTCCGACTTATCATAGATCCGCCTGCTCGCGTTCTTTCGGGCAAATGGGAGTCCAACTGCGTTATTTTTTGTACAATTTACACTTCGAAGCGAGAAACGTATAGCGCGCGTGAACTCTCGTTCGAGGAGAGAGACGTGGGGTCGTTAAATTTTATATTCCGACACTCTCCCGCGCGTGCCTCGTGGCGTTGGCACATATCGAAGCGCGATCTTTTTCGTACGGATTCGAGGACTCGCTTTATACGTCGTATACATATATAGACTCCTAAATAGTATGCCAAAACCATATCATTGTAATAAATTCAATGGCTGCAGCGCTGTGATTCGACAAACTATGCGAAATAGCTGTAGCACTTACCTTTGTCGTAATGTTTTCCGCGAGGAGAAAAGGTACGTATTATACTTCCGACAGCTATTTTTTTTAGAAAGTCTACGGCTAACCGAACGCCCCTTGCCGATATCGAGAGGACTCGCTGGCCGGATTTTCGCGAGAAGTCCTCCTCGGGATAAATATCGATACGAAATAAAGACTGCTCGCCAATGACGTGTATCGCGATAGTGTGTATCGAAGGAAACACGATATCACTCACCTGTCATTTTACCGTATCAGCCGGGTTCCCGTGGCGTCTCTCGACAGTCGTTACTATTTTCTTATATGTATGTATCAATCGTCTTAGTGCGCAACCAAAATGTTCAAATGTTAATTCGTACGTTGTCATTCCATTTGTTAATGCTCTAGAAGGATATTATGAGTTGAAAATACACCATTACGTCACTCCGTACGACTACTTTTCTTTTCACCCGAGTACTAAACATGGGTTGAGTTGCATCGTCAACCGTCCTGCGATGTTAATTGCAGGTATCCGAGCAGTAGCATCGCCAGAGAGCAGCAGCAGCCCAAGACAGGGGCGATCGTAGTGTTCCACTATTCATTGCTTTACAGCGTGTAATCGAGAGTACGGCTAAGTATCTCGCTTACATGTCGATGAACGGTCGACCGTGGAAACGTTTTTACGGCCACTGCATGGGTAACCAGGCTTTTTCGCGCGCATTCGTCTCGAGCAAGGCGTCGCGCACGAAACGGAGTAACTTCCGAATAACGCCCTCCCGATAGACGAGGGTTAAAAGAGGGCGTGAACGAGGAGAGAGAAACTTCTTTATATTTTCATCGTTTCGCAGTCGTGAAATCCTCTGTACGAATAATTGAGATCCGTGATAAACCAGCGCGGTAACGGAAGACCGTCCGATCGCGGCGATATGCGTTTTCAATAATTCACGCAACGTCAGCGCCCGTAACATTGCCACAGATTTTCTCTATATCGGACGCGAGTAGTTTCTCCGCTCGGCGCGCGACGCATTCTATTTTCGACAGCGGGGAAAGTGCACGGAAGCGCGACGAATGCGACAATTATTCGAGTACATTTCCCTATAATCTCGATAGTATATATGCACCCACGGGTGAATTATCAATAACGAGCTGTCCAGGCGTATAGACGTGACCAGTTTGCTTTCATTCTTTCAAAGTTGAACGAGTACTTATAGCGAAATACGGGGCTCCTTCCTTCCTACCCGGAGGTGAACGATGAAATAAGGAGAACGAAAGGAGTATGGAGGATAACGTATAATTGCGGCGACTCTGCTTCCGCCGCCGTGTCGTATAGCTTCAGTCGACCGATTGACACTTGGACGGGAAGTGAGGAGCAGCAGGAAAGCATCTAGGAGGCAAAGATGGGTATGAGACGCGCCCGAACTCTTTTGATGTTTGCGCCCTGTTTTTCAATTGGTTAATACTTGCGACGAATTGAAAACTTCAATAATAAAATACGAGTGTATACGTTTAGATACAACCGCGCTCGACCGTACTGAGGAAATGTGTTTTCGATCAATCGCTACTCCGGTTAAATAAACAATCCGGCCAAGATTCACGGGCCGGACCATGAGTTTGTTTTCCAATTGGAAATTATCGCCCGCTCGCGGACTTCTTCCTTATTCCAACGCCGGATGAGCGGTAGCCGCACGGTGGTTTCTCGGGAAAGAGGTGCGATAATAGCAGCGACGAACGTTCCGCGAGGTTTTTCCGATACATTTTTTAGGTGTAAATTCGAGACATCTACGCACGATTTGAGTACAGCATGTATTTTGATTTGAAGTAGATCCCCTCTGACATATGTTATTCACTATTCACAATCATGTCTGGCGAATGAAATGAATGTGAAACCTCTGAACGTTAAATTCCTTCCAGTCGTTGCTTCAGCTGAAATACGAATGATTTCTTCATAACATTGTTTGATGTGAGGCGGTTTAAAGTTTGCCACAAGTACAGAGACGAATCTGTGGCGACCCGTCACGCTACGGCGGCCTGCCGCCAGATGGCGCCGAGCCTCGACTCGCGGCTCCCGGCCCATAGCTCTCGGCTTCTCGTTAGTGGTCCAACAACGGGCAAGTTACATAAGACCGTAACTGCCCGTCACTCACCGAGGGCCACAGAGCGTCTAAGGCAGGAGTCAGCCTAGCTGAGGAGTGCGGATTTCCGGACTCCTCCTGGTCCTCCTCACGGAGGTGAGTAGACATCATCCCCCGAAAGATACAGGTAGGTCTCGCCGCGGAGATTCTGCGGTGCGCACCTCGCTCTTTCATTTCTTCGGGGCGATCCGCCCGCGCATTCCGTGAAACCACCGCGGGAGGAGAAACGCGCCCGTGTTCGGGGGCGGGCGATCGAACAACCGTGTTCGAATATTTGTTACAGTACCTGTAACAATGCTGCAAATTATCTTTTTCTCAGTGTCGGTCCATATCGCGCGACGGATGCTGTGTTTATTTTAAGTCTTGCGACGCAGGCATAATTACATATTCGCGAAAAGAAAGATCCGAGGGGAGGAAAAATAAGCGTCAGACCCACGATTTTCGCAGGTCGCCTACTCCGCGGATTTGGCGATAGAGATACCCGGTAACCTGAGCCAGGGTGACTCTTGGTACAGACTCGACTATAGTCCCGGAATTGGATATCCACCTCCGAACATGACCATAGCGGCTACCGACATCGGAGACGTCATCAAGTTCCGTGACGGTCTGCCAGGTACCAGGTACGAGTTATGGTTGTACTACAGCAATGGCACTCTACACGATTGGCTGACATGGACCGCCTCGATCACGACCGGTACTCGCTTCCGACTCCTTTTATACTATAGCCCTTCGGAACTCTCTTTCATCCGGGAACGCTCAGAGAGCGATTCGCGAATGATTTGTCTCTTCTTCCTTCGCTCGACAGCACCCGATCCCCCGTCGAACCTAACGGTAACGGTCCGCAATGGGAAAACCGCCACTGTCTCCTGGGCACCACCCTCCCAGGGCAACTGCTCGGGCTTTCGACTCTGGGTGCAGAGCTTCAACGACGCCGCCAATCTGATAACGAGCGTCGTACCGGCGGACGCTGCTTCCTACACACTCAGGGACCTCACTGCAGGGGCCACGTACTCCTTGCAGCTCTTCACGGTCCTCGACGTGAAGGAGAGCGTTGCTTATACCAGTAGAAATTTTACCACGAGTACGTGCACGCCGTATCGACGGAATAAATCGTGCTCTCTTTGTACAATGATAAAAAAATGCAAAATCACTTTCAGAACCCAATACGCCCGGAAAGTTCATCGTCTGGTACAGAAACGAGACGACCCTTTTGGTCCTCTGGCAACCTCCCTATCCGGCGGGCATTTACACCCACTACAAAGTGAGTATCGATCCCGCGGACGCCATCGAAAACGTTCTCTACGTCGAGAAGGAAGGCGAACCACCTGGACTGGCTCAGGCGGCCTTCGAGGGCCTCGTACCCGGTTAGTCTCCAGTGCCAGCATAGTTCTTCGAAGCTCCATCTCCATGAATTTTCGATGAATCCGCCCATCCTCCGGAAATTGCAGGGAAGGCCTACAACATCTCGGTCCAGACCGTCTCGGAAGACGAAACTTCGGCTCCCACCACGGCGCAATATCGCACGGTTCCTCTGCGACCGCTCAACGTCACCTTCGACAGCTCTCTGGTAACTTCGAACTCGTTCTACGTCTTCTGGAAACCGCCAAACGGAACCTCGGAGTTCGACAAGTACCAGGTCTCCCTCGGTGGAAACAGGAGGCTCGCGCCCGTCACCAGGAACAGAGAGGACGAGAGCTGGTGGGAGTCCAAGGACCTGGAGCCGGGCAAGATGTATCAGGTCGACGTCAAGACCGTTTCGGGGAAAGTCATCAGCTGGCCCGCGAGTAGAGATATCGTGTTGAGTGAGTTGGCCTACCGAAATTGATCCGTACTTCGGGTTGACGTCGTGAGAATACTTAAAATCCTTTCGTTCCCTCTTTAAGAACCACTACCGGTTCGGGATCTTCGCGCCTACATGGACGAGAAGACGGGTATCGTCGAAGTATCCTGGCGGCCGGACTACGCCAGCACCCAGGACAGCTACAAGCTTCTCTACCACGAAGTGGAAACTTCGATAGGCGACAGCAACACACTTACCACCGAGAAAACGAGAGTGAGTAGCCTGGTGAAATCGACCCTGTTCGATCTATCGAAACATCTCCCCCTGTTTTCACCTCTCGTCCCATCGAAGGTCACATTGGACACGTTATTGCCCGGCAGAAATTACTCCATACTGGTGCAGGCTATTAGCGGCAAGGCCGAGTCGAATGAAACGATATTGCATCAGGTCACCAGGCCGAGCAGTCCCATCATAGAGGACCTCAAGTCGATCGAGAAGGGCCTGAATATTTCGTGGAAGAGCGACGTGAATTCTCGTCAGGAAAAATTCGAAGTGACGCACAACCGCAACGACACCGGGGAAAGTGCGACCACGCTGACTATGGAGTCGCACATAGTCCTGGAGGACCTCTATCCGGGAGCCGGGTACGAGGTGAAGGTCTTCGCCATCAGCCACGGTCTCAAGAGCGAGCCTCACGATTACTTCCAAGCCGTTTGTAAGTTGTCTCGTATTGAGGAACTTCTTTGTGTACCGAAATCAATGTACAGGAAAACCTCGAAAACGCGTTCATTTCCTGTTTTCCCGTCCCCACACCGGTTCCTTGTAGCGAGGGAAACCGAAGTTTGGTCGACTTATCGCAAGTACACACTTGTGTGCTTAAGATACGCGTACGGGACGACATATCATCGATAGTATTTCAGTATACCGTCATCACTTCTTCGAAAATTACCTCGGGAATATCCGAATCCCTTGGAAGGAAAGCACGTTTCCGATGTTTTTCTTTGGTATTATCGATTTTTTACGATTCCGTTTACCGGTGCTTCAAGTGCCCCATCCACCGAAGAATCTCAGTATCGAGAAGGTAACCAGCAACACGGTTATCGTTCAGTGGGAGGCTCCGACGGACTCGATATTTTCCGAGTACACCATCAGGTACCGTACCGAGGATCATCCGAGGTGGGTGAAACTTCCCAGCGTCCGCAAGACAGAGGCGGAAGTGGCCGATATGACGCCAGGGGAAAAATCCACCATACAAGTGAGCACCAAGAGCTACGGCGTCGAGAGCCTCTATCCCCTCCAAGTGAATCAAACCATCAGTAAGTATCGCTTGCCTTGTCTGTAGAAGTTCCTCTTCATCCCCTCATTGACTTTTTTCTTCAGGACCTAATCCCGTGGGCAATGTCACGCGCACTTCCGATTCCACCAACGTCACACTGGAATGGACTCGACCGGAAGGCAGAATCGAGGTGTACGTCATAAGGTGGTGGCTCACGGAGAATCCCGCGGAATGGAGTATGAATAACGTCACGAAGATGTACGTCTCGGGTGTCGGTATCGAAGACAACGTTCACGTCGAGAAGGTCCTGATCAGTGATCTCATACCTGGCGTCGAGTATGGTTTTTCCATCTACACCGTCTCTTATCATCTCATCAGCGACGTCACCAATCTCACCACCAGAACGAGTGAGTTATCAGGAACACTTCCTTACCACTGGCCCGTGGAATGTTTTTCCTTGCGTGAATTTTGGGCTTCGTTTGCTGTTTGCCGATTGATTTTAACTGACATGCACGAGCGTTGACTCCTTTCTCAAAGTTTTATTAGCTCGATTACGTTTGTACCCGGACTTGAATTTACAGCATGCTATTACGCTCGATCCTTGTGAAACGACAAAAAATCTACGCGTACCAGTGCCCCTGATCCAGTCCGAGGGTATCGTGGTGGTGGACCAAAATCTACCGGGCACCTTGACCCTGGTGTACACTCCCACGCCGGCGCAGTCTTCTCGTTTCGATCTTTACCGATTTCGTATCAGCGACGATGACAATACGACGAAGGAGCGGCTCTTCAATGATACCGATACCAAAGTGACCTTCACCGGTCTCACACCTGGACGACTCTATAACGTCACCTTCTGGACGGTCAGCGATAACGTGGGGAGCCAACCCCTGCTCAGGCAGGACAGACTCTGTAAGTATTCGATACAGATCGTCTAGCGATATTAGTCTTCCAAAACGAAGTTATGATTCACGGTATGTATGTATACGCACCCGTTTGCCACGAGCGAGTTGTTCAGTTTGCAAGGCCCTTTCCCCTCGGCGATGCTTCTTAAACGAAGTGCAAATCATCGCGTTATTCGTAAGCAATGCTTTCCCCATTGGTGATCTTCGAAGTTATCGTTCCATCGTCAGATCCCGAATCGATCACGCGGATCCACGCAGACAATATCAACGACACGGAGATCACTCTGAGCTGGGATACCCCGCGGGGCGAGTACGATGCATTCCAGGTTGAGTACATCGACGCCGATCAAAACTACTTCAGAAACATCACTGAAGCCAACTCGTTGACCATCACCGATTTGCGCCCGCATAGAAATTACACCATCACTCTGGTAGTTCGTTCCGGAACGGAGTCGAATCACCTCAGGAAATCGACACCGCTCAGCGCTAGTTTCACCACCAGCGAGTCTTATCCTAGTAGAGTCGAAAAGTTCCATCCCATCGACATCCAGCCGAGCGACATCAGCTTCGAATGGTCGCTTCCCAGTCTGGAGCAAAACGGTATCATAAGGAAGTTCAGCGTGACGTACGGCTTGGAGGTGAGTGTGCTGAGCATCGACAATTTTGTCCTAATCTTTGGCTCTCGAGGTGGTAAATATCGTTCTGAAGGTATTCTTGCGCGTCGTAGATCCTTCCTCGTTATTATCTCTCGCTTTTATCTTCCGCGAGCAGGGTTCGACGCACACCCAGATAAGGGACTTCAGACCGAACGAGAGCCGGGGTACCATCAAGATGCTCATCCCTGGAAAGACGTACATATTTCGAATCCAAGCTAAAACCAGGATAGGCTTCGGACCGGAGACGACGTGGAGGCAGAAGATGCCCATCCTGGCTCCGCCGAGACCGCCGACGCAGGTGGTACCGATCGAAGTGTGCAGGAGCAGTACCACCATTCAAATTCGCTTCAGGAAGAATTACTTCAGCGAACAGAACGGTGCCGTTACCTCGTACACCATCGTCGTGGCCAAGGACGACAGTAAAAATTCATCCGGACTGGAGTTGCCGAGGTGGAGGGACGTACAAGCTTACAGCATCTGGCCTCCCTACCAGGTAGGTTTATAGAAGTGACGCGCGCGATTAAATTCAATCGCGATTACTCCGTTACTCGCTATGCAACTTTTCTGCATGTCGAGGAATAATTAACAAGAAGGGAATATCGTATAGTGTTTATACTGCGGACAGGAGGTCGATTCAATAATTCTCAATAGCGCATTAGTTTATAAAACGCGTATTTCTAATTGCACCTAAGTACGTGTTTGCATATATATATATATTAATATCGGCGAGTGTAGTTGATTCCGATGAGTATTTGGTGTACGTATCTAGTTATTCACCGTACTTATGCAATTGCAAGAGAGTGAACGATGATTATTCGTGCATTATGCAATACTAAAGCTAGTAGCCAGAGATAGGAGAGCTGGTAGGTACGGGGTCCGTTTCATGCCAGCCGCCTTGTCGCCTACCGAGTGATACACTCTATACTTCGGAGCAAATGGATTTCGCGGTTGCTTTCCACAGGCGTATCTTTACTGTATTCCCGACTACTTGCTGTACGATTACGTGATTACGTTACATGCTGGTGTCCCCTTTTTTCATAGGTCATGGAACCCTACTACCCCTTCAAAAACGGATCGGTGGAGAACTTTACGATCGGATCTGAAAACTGTGACAACAAAATCGGATACTGCAACGGCCCTCTAAAAGCCGGCTCGACGTACAGGGTAAAAGTGCGCGCCTTTACCGCACCCGACAAATTCACCGACACCAGCTACAGCTTCCCGATTCAAACAGGTGAGATACAACACTTTTTTTTTCCTCATATTGCGGCTCCCGCGGTGAGACTGCCCTTCGACTACGCACATCCTTTTTGTTTATGCCTTTCCGAAGGACTGCTGGTGTCAGGTGAGAAAGCTACATTAATAACCGTACTACCGTAAACCGGGTCCGGGTAGTTTCGATTTTCAGTGCTCGCGCGGTATATCGAAATGCGAACGTTAACCGCGATAATTAGGAATCGAAATACTATTTTCTCATGCAGACAAGGACAACACAGCTATCATAGTGGTAGTGACGCTACCGATAGTGCTGCTTCTGATACTGCTGGGTATCGGTTTCATCGTGAGGAGGAAAAGGAGCCAGGGTCGAAAAGCCACGGCAACTTGTGTCCCCGATAACTTGTCGCTTCCGGACAGCGTTATCGAGACGAGGTAATCGAGAATTTGAGCTCTTACACAGCTCATTCTTGCGGGAAACTAATGATTTCTATGATTTTCTTATAGTCGGCCCATCCGAGTGAAAAACTTTGCCGACCACTGCCGTATCATGTCAGCCGACTCGGACTTCCGCTTCTCGGAGCAGTTCGGGGAACTCAAACACGTCGGCCTGGACCAAACCTGTACAGCCGCCGATCTGCCCTGCAATCGACCGAAAAATCGCTTCCCGAATATATTGCCTTACGATCACAGCAAGTTCAAGCTCCAATCGGTGGATGACGAAGAGGGTTCGGATTACATTAACGTGAATTACGTTCCCGTAAGCAGCCCTCTCGTTTTCCTCCGAAGAAATGCGTTCGTTCGTAAAGATCTCTCTCACCAACTCATTCGTCTTCCCACTCTTCCCGTCCGCAGGGTCATAATTCGCCGAGGGAATTCATCGTGACGCAAGGACCGCTCCACTCGACTTGAGAAGACTTCTGGCGGATGGTCTGGGAGAGCAACAGTTGCGCGATAGTGATGCAGACGCGCTGCGTGGAGAAGCTCACAGAGAAGTGCGATCATTACTGGCCGACGGACACTCTGCCGGTGTACTACGGCGATATCTGCGTCACGATCTTGAACGAGGCGTACTATCCCGACTGGAGCATCACCGAGTTCATGCTGTGTAGGGTGAGTGCTCCCTCGATCGACTCTCGTCTTCGTCCTCCCTTCGCGTCCCCGCTGAACCTATGATTTCCGGCTTTCCGCTCGCAGGGTGACTCGCAGCGTGTGATCCAGCACTTCCACTTCACCACCTGGCCCGATCACGGAGTGCCCAATCCCCCGCAAACCCTCGTTCGCTTCGTGCGCGCCTTCCGCGAGCGCGTGCGTCCCGTACAGAGGCCGATCGTGGTCCACTGCAGCGCCGGAGTCGGGCGAAGCGGTACCTTCATCACGCTGGACAGGATACTGCAGCAGATCCTGGTCTCGGACTTCGTCGACATCTTCGGAATCGTGTGGGCGATGCGAAAGGAGCGCATCTTGATGGTCCAGACCAAGAAGCAGTACATATGCATACATCAGTGCCTGCTGGCCGTGCTTCAGGGGCAGCACACGACGGAGCCGATACGCGAGATCAAAAACAATCAGGGATTCGAAGGTGAGTCGAGCTACGAATGGTCGACTCGTACGTGCACCAATCGTTTCGTGCATATTTCTGATCAAATTCGGCAAGCAACGTATGGAACGAATGGTTGTAGGAATCGATCGATTCGAATTCCCCGACGATCGTCGCGGAGGTGATGGTTATCGAGGTGGTGGTGGCTCTCTCCTGATGAGTACGATCGAAGCGCGATAATTACCGAAGATGGAAAACGCGAAAAGAGTAGAAACTCCTCTTCTCTCTCTCGCTCCGTTCTCTATTCTGTATCGTTCGATTCGGACTCATCACCCTTCCGTCTCTCTGCAATCTTTACGCTTTGACTTCAGGCAAGAACCGAAGCTCGGTCGAAAACTCAAAGAGTCCCGCCGAGGCTGAGAAGGAGAGGTGACCGTCTAACTCTGAAAACTACGTGGAGGGTAATTGCAATCGTTACCTCTTATGCACGTTGTAGTTTGTCTTGCATTGTGCATGCGTAGATGAGTACGTGATACGTCGACGAGTAATCGACGAAAGAACAGGCGCCCGTCCCGCTTATACGATTATCGTGGAGACCTGAAAACCTGCTTTTTATTTGCATGGAATCGGAAACGACCCCATATCGACACGTTCGTATGTACGGGGTGATACCACTTTCTACTTTACCGTGAACGGAAGACACAGTCCGCGAAACCCGTTTACTCCAAAGTACAAAACGCGTCACCGCGTATGTCGCGTACATTGAGAAAAATAATTACTGGTGTCAAAAAAATGTTCCTTGAATCAAGAACATAATTTTACAAATTTTTAAAAACACAGACTCTTCATCGAAGAGAGGGATACCATCGTGGAGATAGAAAATTCTTTCTACGCAAAAAAAAAAATTATTCGAACCCATCAAATATTTTCTCGCACAAAAGAAAAACCATTTCTTAAGCCTGAAATATCATATTTTTGAAAAAAAAACGTTGTCTTGGCACCAGCAATTATTTCTCTCAGTGTATTCATGTCGATTAATTCGCGAAGAAAACACAACGCAGGAACCCTGCTCGTTGTGTGTCGTCCCGAAATTCGTCACTACACTTTCCCCGGATTAAGCTCACCTTCTCTCCGTTTCGTTACAGATGACGAGGGAATAGCCGAATCGGAGATGTGATGATCTTCGACGGGAAGCTCCGATAAAAGTGCCTTAAAAATCCACACATAGATGACAAGCGCGGCTCAAGGAGTTATTGCGTTGCTCAAATTCATGATATCACTCACCTGTCATTTTACCGTACCAGTCGGGTTCCTGTTGCATCTCTCGATATAGTCATTACTATTTTCTTATACTATGTACGTATCAATCGTCTTAGTGCGCAACCAAAATGTTCAAATGTTAATTCGTACGTTATCATTCCATTTGTTAATACTCTAAAAGGATATATTATGTGTTAAAAATACAGCATTACGCCACTCCGTATGACTACTTTTCTTTCCGCCCGAGTACCAAACGATGGGTTGAGTTACATCGTCGACCGTCCTGTGATGTTAATTATAGGTATCCGAGCAGTAGCATCGCCAGCGTGCAACAGCAGCTGAGGCAGCTCAAGGCAGCGACGGTCGGAGTGTTCCACTATTCATTGCTTTACAGCGTGTAATCGACAGTACGGCTAAGTATCTCGCTTACATGTCGATGAGCGGCCGACCGTAGAAACGTTTTTACAGCCACCGCGCATGGGTAACCAGGCGTTTCGCGCGCATTCGTCTCGAGCAAGGCGTCGCGCGCGAGACGGAGCACCTTCCGAATAATGCGCCCTCCCGCTGGACGAGGGTTAAAAGAAGGCGTGAACGGGGACAGAGAGAAACTTCTTTATATTTCCATCGTTTCGCAGTCGTGAAATCCTCCGTACGAACATTCGACATCCGTGGACGATAAACGATAGCCGCGCTATCGGCGATTCCACCAGAGACGATTATCGGGATAGGCGTAAGGCTCGTTCTCGCAGATAGTTCCAGCCACGGCGCTCTTAACCGGAACCGACAGTACGTAAAAGTTCACATCCCGGTAATCTAAATTCGACATCAGGAAGATCGGCATCCTGTCGGATATGATCCACAGCTCTCCCTCCTTCACCTGAAACAATTTTGATCCGTCGAGCGATACCGTCATCGCGCGGGCCGACGGAATATTTAATCGGTACATCCCCGCGGAACGATTTATCTCAACGATGCGATACCTTGACATCGGCGGGGAACACGAGAGCCCGATCGTGCCTCGCCACGATGGCATGATTGTTGGGCGAGTAGGGCAACAACGAGTTCCAACATCCCACCGCGTTGTGATCGACGAGATTGAAGAATTGCAATCCGCTCTCGTCCATGACGGAGGCCGTGGAGTGCGATAGCGGTCCCCTCTCCGGCAGAACCTGGGGAACACAATTCGCTGTCACGAAGAACGCCCGACGCGGCGTACCTACATGTGTTTGACAAGAGGCGCGGTACCGAAAATTCGTGGTAACTGTCCAGAGCGAGCTTCTCGTCCCGCAGGATCTTCGTCGACACCGCGAACTCTCGATTACTGCTGAGAGGGTGGAAGAAGAGGGTTCTGAATCCGTCGATCTTCAGCGGCGAGAGACTCAGACCGAAGATGCCCTCCTCGCTCCACTGGAAGTTCAGACCGCCGATGTTGTAATCTCCAGCCAGCGGGTCGGGCATGAAGTATCCGTGCGTCACTCTCCAGGACCTGTTCGTCTCCCAGGAATAAACTATCAACCCGTAACCCAATTCGTCCGACATGTAGGCGTAGGCGTCTTCGCAGCCTCCGGGTCCCAGGTCCACGGCTATGTTGGCGATGAACGTGTTCTACGGGCAGTGAACGGTGCGACCTTTGTCCCCTCGTCTTTTACGGAAGCGAAAGTCACGGCGAGGGGTGGGACTCACCGCGTTGACGTCCTCGGGACGAAGTTTGTATTGTCTCAGGATCTTATCGGTGGTCAGATCGAACACGTTCAAGGTGTAGGGACAAGCTTGCACCGTCGTATTTCCTATGCCGATCGTCCCCGTGTCCAGGACCCAGAGTCTGTCGCACTCGTCTGCGTGTATTCTGCGTTGGAAAAAAAAATCGACGACGAGGCGAATAAGAGAGTTTAGGACTTTCCTCGCGCGCGAAGGATACACGCCTTTTCCATCGATCCTTTTCGATAATACGGTACACACCTGTAAGCGGTGGTGAGACCTCTACCGCAGGCTCCGGCCTCGTTCTGAGCCCAGTTCGGATAGGGAATCAGCTTCGGCGACGGATCGAAATTAGCGTTCAGCGGTACGTAGTTCAATGTTGCCGGAATACCTGTACAAAGACATAGTTTCATCGAGTCGCTGCAAATCGGCGCGGTATAGTAACGGAAGACGATTTGCAGTAATTCGCGCGATGTCGGCGCCCGTAACATTACCACAGATTTTCTCTATATCGAACGAAAGTAGTTTCTCCGCTTGGCGTGCGACGCGTTCTAATTTCGACAGCGGGGAAAGTGCACGGGAGCGCGACGAATGCGACAAAGTTATTCGCGTGTACTGCCCTGTAATCTCGATAGTGTATATGCACCCACGGGAGAACGATGAATATCAATAACGAGCTGTCCAGGCGAACGCGTGACTAGTTACATTTCTTTCTTTCAAAGTTGAACGAGTACATACGTATAGCGAAATACGGGGCCCCTTCCTCCCTACCCTTCGACTTTCTATTGGGTGCGTATCCACCATGCGTGTCTTCGTGACGCATTGGAAAAACGATAAGTAAACGCGCGTTCTTACTAATGCGTGTACAGTGCAAATGCTCGCCGTGTTTATACATATAGGAGGCGCATTACGCGGTTCGCTTGAGCGCATTTTTCACAACAGGCGCGCAAACATCCGCGGTTGAGGAGAAAACGCGTCTAAGCCGTAGGGATGCGTGGGTGAATCGAAAAGATGCTGTATACACCGAAAAAATTGCTTCATCGAACAACAGCGAGGTTGAATGCGGCGTATCTCATTATACGGTCATTTCAGTACCGTAAGATTGTCAGGATAAATACATACAGGGAGAACAAATTTGTGGTAGATTTCGTGACAAGGCCAATTTCTTGTTTTAGGGGCCATCCATATATTACGTAAGACGGTTGAGGGGGAGGGGGGATGTGAATATTTCTTACACTACAGTGTAAGTACATTTACACTGTATGTACAAGTATCTTACACTGGGGGGAGGGGGGGTCAAAAAGTGGCCAAAAACGTCTTACGTAATATATGGATGGCCCCTTACGATAACTACAATTTTAGTAAAAAATATAGTAAAACTTGCAGTAGTTGTTGCAAGCGTTTGCAGTAATTTTTACGAAAATCGCAGTTGTCGTAATGATAAATTGGCCTTGTCCCCCGCATTTTATCACAAACTTTGTAGATGTTTCAATTTATTTATTTTTTTTTTCCGTGTAGAGTTGAGGCAACCGACTTAAAGTTCACCAATTTAAAGTTAAACCCCAAACGAGTAAATATCTGCACGAAATAATTACACCGTATTCAATCTCACCGTGGTTGGGAATGAAGGAAATTTGTCTCTTAGCGTACATTCTCGAAAGTCGCGATAATTTCTCCGTTATCGCACGAGCTGCATCGGGATCCTCACGGCGACCGATACACCGAGAGCATCGCGCACTATACGATTGCCAACCCCGATTGGGCCCGGACAAAGGCGCGCGAGAGGGCGAGGGAAAGATTATTCGCGGAGTTCAGTGAACGCGCGCGGTGGGAGGGGAGGAAACCCGCGCGGAGACCCCAGTCGGTCCGGACCGAGAGAATCTGACGTTAAATGGAAGAATGTGACAACACACCGCGGGCGCACAAAAACCCGGCCAAAGACAATGGTCGCGTCGTACACCGGCGCGGCGCGGCGCACGGTTCGAAAGCTCATTCCGAGGAGAAAAGGAACGAAGAAAAATGAGGCACACGGCGCGCCGCGCAGTCATTGTCCATCCCCCGGTGCCACAATGCACTGGCGCGCGCCAACGCGTATAATAAATATAAAACACGCAAAAAATCCTTGAAAAAGGACGAATGAATAACCTCATTCACGATACGCGGTGGAAGCGGGGATCGGCGGCGGCGGCGGCGGCGGGGCGGGAGGCAAGGAGGGGTTGGAGAGCGAGCGAATTCCATTCAAGGCGCGCCTCTCGCGATTTTCGGGGCTTTCTTGCCGGCGCGCGCACGAGGCGGAAGTCGTCCAGACGAGATTCGAGAGACGAGGTGGTCCGGCCAGTTGGCAGGCCTTCCGGCCCCGGGTGGGCCCGCCGCGCCGATTCGCCCGCGATCGCTGCACTCACCGCCTCGCCATCTCGGCACCGTCACGAAGAGCTTGTCTCGCCAGATCTCGATGCCGACCGGAAGCGCGTTCTCGGGGACGAACTCGCCCCGCGCGATCGCCAGACGTCTGCTCGCGTCGTCCGGGTAGGCGAAGTCCATTCGCCGCCAGGAGAAGCGTTCGGCGAGGGTGGCGCGCCCGAATTTCGCGCCCCATCCCGTCACCGCGTCGCTGCCGGCCAGCGCCAATGTCAGGAGCAACGCGCGACACAGCGTCGTCCGCATCTGAAGGTGCGAGGTCTCGGGGCCACGGGGTTGTCTGCGCCGACTTCTCTCGTTCTCTCTCCTCCTCGCCGCGCCGCGATGAACCCGGATGGACGGATGTGTGGACATGTACTGCAGGCCGTGAGGAATCGGCGCTCGTATATATAGAGCCACGTAGCACGCGTAGTCGTCCCATCGGACCGCGTAAACTGCATCCCACATGGAGAACACATCCACATGGGTGATGCGAGCGCACCGTGACTGCGTCGCGTGTACCTATGGCAGGCGGTTACGCGCAAACCTTTCACTGCAACACCTCGCCTCGTGGAATTGCCGGCGCGCGCCGTGGGGGTGTGGGTACCTTGCTGTACGTACCTTCTGGCTCGCGCGTGGCCAGATTTGCATTCGCGCGCCGTCACGCGATCGCGGGGCAACGTTCTCGACCGACTCGTGCGTCGAGGGATATGTGATGAGTTGCTCGTTATCGAAATTGCGAGGGGGTGATTAAACCGCGCGCGCGCGCGCAAAAAAAAAAAAAGGGCCGATTTCGGTATCGCGGTTATGACACCGAATTGATTTCTCAAGTTGCTCTCTCCCCGTGAATGAATAAACCACAAGTCGCGGCGGACTCTGAAGGTTTCTTAAAGAGAAGTTTCACTCCGACTTATATGGACCACATTGCGCGTATCGAGTTTTTTTTTTTTTTTCGGGGAGAGCATTCCGCGAAACGCGTGAAGCGTCTACGTGCAACCGGCCGGTCGACGGCTCATTAGCGTTCCGTCATCGACGGCCGTCCGTCTCTCGAAGAACTATACATATCTGCGCGCTGGACCATTGACTCCCGCGAGAAACGCTCGCGTAACGAGGCACGACCGCGGCGGGTAGAAAGCGTCGTCGATCGTTAATAGCATCACTGATCTCGCGGAAAGTAGCAGCGGATCAATTACAGTCATTATCGACCGTTAACGGTATAATTAATTAACGGGGTGATTTATCGGCGTCAGAGACGAACGCGCGACGAGGCGTCGCGACGGATTCCTCGTCTTTCCTCCCAATTTTTCAAGTAATCGGCGATCGAATTGTCTCCTCGCGACTCGTGTTAAGGTAGGGCGCGATGGAAACAACGATCCAAGATGAAGTGCGATATTTCTGCTTGCTCGATTACCGCGGGGAACTTTCGATCGGTCGACGGCAAAAAGCGACTACGTGTTCGTCGACGCTAATAGCCGTAAAACAAAACAAAGCAGCGACGCTCGGGGCGCTCATCGCGATCGGCTATTCGACCTGGAATCAGCCTTACACGGAACCCGTTATGCGATCGCCGCATTTCCCGCCGAAGGGGAGGGTTACGCGCGCGCGTGTGCATTTAAATGAGCGGCGTGAGAGCGATCGCGTGCACGGAAAAAAAAAGGACTCTCTGTAGTCTCAGCAAAACTGGAGTTTTGCTGAGAACTTTTTGTTACCACGATGAGAGAGTCATCGGTGGCAGCAAAATCTACGTCCAATATAGCAAATGTACGTAGGGTAAACCACCAAGTTATTGGACACTTAATATAAGCATTTTACAAGATTTGAGACCGCGCGTTGAAAAGATATTTTTCTACCTAGAGATATGAGTGGTGGGCTTGTTTTGATTGAAAATATATTGGCTTTACATTCTGGTAACTTACAATTTTCAGTTGGAGAAAGAATATAATTTTCAACAATATAAAAGACTGGGATAAAGTCCAAAAACTTAGTTATTGGACAGTGTTCTTATTTTTTTTTGGAAACACTCGATCTCCAGTAATTGGACAGTCAAGAATCAATAAGCCGGATACGGGTTTTGATGATATTTATTAAAGTAAAAACTAGGAATCTTGTTTTTATTTATTTAAATCAGACTGTCCGATAACTGCAAGGTGTCCAATAACTGGGCGGTTTACCCTAACTACACACAATCGCGGTGATAATTTTTTCGATAAAAAATATTTACCATCCCGACAAATATTTGTTCTATAGTATTATTCGACGTGCCTTTTGACGCCACGGATAATATTTTTGTCACGGCGGCAAAATATCCTCAGCGAAACCCTGCAGTTTTGCCGAGGCTGCAGAGTCATTTTTTCCCGTGCGGATCGTCGCATGGACTTCGGGACGGCACGGACAGCGGTGTCGAACGTGAGAAAGCTGATCGGCGAAAGAGCGAGTTTCGATTGCGCGGAAAACTAACACGGAATCGTAATACCTACGGTCACGGTACGGTTGAGTCCGAATGGCGAGAGATTCCAGACCCGTTCCTCAACCGCGACGTGACGTCGACGTCGATGGAAAATATCGTAACGAAGCTTTCGAGGTATACAAGCGATTCCAGCAACCGGATCGCGCCTGGATAAGGGATTGCGTAAATCGGCCGGCGGGCGGGGTCACCCCGCTTGCTTTTGTCACCCCGTTGTCGGTCGCAATTGAACGACAGGTTCGTTCATTTTCCACGACGCCCGACACCGCGACGATGACGCTGACAGCCGACGGGGAGCAGCGCCGCGCATAAATTCTCGTCCACTCGATCGCGCTCTTTATCGTCCGCGCGATAATTGCGCCGATACGCGCGTACATGCCGCGAATAGCGCGCGAGCGATCCGGAGGAACGGAGGGACTTCCCCTCCGCGTCGACAATTCGCGTGAATCCCCCGCATGGAAAAAAAAAAGTATGGCGGAAGTCTGGGAGTAGTCGAACCAAAAAAAGTACGGCTACGGATCGTATCCCAGACTTTCGGTCGGTTGACGATGCGCTCTTCGATTAGAGTTCAGTTGTTTTTACGAATTTATGCCGTAATCGATGTCAATTGATATTATTTCAATTTTTATTATTTTATTAAACTCTCGAATTCAGTTCATCACCAATGAACTGTATCATCCCGATACCGAACAAGCCGTTACAGTTTTATAACGAAGAATTCGTACAACGAAATAGAATAAAAAAGGTACAAGTAGGTCGAGTAAATTTTACATTCCAGTCGATACGAAAAAAAAATTGTCTAGCTTAAAATCTGGGATACGATTCGTAGCCGGTCTTTTTTGGTTCGACTTCTCCCAGACTTCCGCCACACTCTGGCCATACTTTTTTTTTCTTACGCGGAGATCGTCGCGTTTAACCCTTTATGTATCGGTGGTCCCTGTAAGGACCACCTCCATTACAGTCGAAAATTCTATGATTTTACCCAAAAACTATAGTATAATATATAGGTATAATATAATAGTACAGCAGACATTTTAAAGAAAAAAAGTTTTGCGTCTTAACCCTTCAAGTTTTACTGGAAGAATAGTTTCCCACCAGACCTAAGTCTCCTGGCTGATGTTTTAATGGAAAACTAAGACTACACAAGATAAATGTAAATTCTAATACACATGAGAAAACAATATAAATAAGTATCTATAATTTAAAAAAATAGGAAAGCAATTTTTTCATGGCAAAAAATATTATATACATAAAAAAGAGTTCATATAATGCGTTTTAAAATGTGTCCCAGTCTTTCGCCACTTAAAGGGTTAATCGTGGCTTTCGTCGTTGCGAGAGACTCGCCACCTCCGTCTCGCGCCTTCGCGAACAAACGAAACGATCCTTCCTTCTTTGGCGTGGCCGCGAATGGCGTTTGCAAAGCAGCCCGCCGCCGCCGCCGCCGCCGCCGCCGCGAAAGAACCGTGGAAAGCGGAGCGGCCTCGGGGCGCGGTCTAATTAGAAACGTCGTAGATATTGCATGCCTCTTATTGCGGCGAGACGCGCTTATATACCTTTCTACTCTTGCCGATTGAGGGACACGCGAGGGAATCGGTTCCCCGCAATTTCCAGTTTCTCGGAATACAAACGCGCGGCGGCGGCGGCGGCGGTGGCGACGTACCCGCGACTCAACTCGCGCCGTAGAAATCGCGACGAACGAATTTCTCGTCTCGAGATTCGACGTCCCGATAATTCGTTGCCCCCCGAAATCTCGTGCGGTGTCTCCGCTCGGCGGGTCGGTCGCCCGAAAGAGAGATCTCCAGCGATGGGGCCGGAGAAACGGCGTCGGGAGCCCTCCTCGCCACCCCGAGAGCCGCCTCGTTCGAGAAGCGGTCGCGCCGTCCAAATTAACTCGAGCCGGTGCATCTTAATTCGGGCTTAGACTTCGTTAGCGCGGCCCCCGTGTATACCCTCGCTCTCTCAGGAATTCGAGATTAAATCGAGATTAAGCGGCCCGTGCTCGCTTAATCTAGCTTTAATAGTCGCTAAGTCCCCGGATTACCGCGGGTGTCGGCGAGAATTGAGCGCGGGGGAGGAAAATGGTCGACCGCGGTCGCGGCGAGACATGAGCGCGCGTGGCGCGCGCCGCCTGCACCGAGATTTGCTCGCTCTCTCTCTCTCTCTCTCTCTCTCCGCTCGTAGGGTGGTTGCGGGAGAGGGGGAAAAAGGGCGGAAGCACAAATTGTCCCGCGCGCGCGCGCGCGCGCGGGTAGAAATTTATTTGCCAAAAGAGCCCGGAGCGTCGCGGCCCTTGCGGCATTGTGTCCGGCGCGCAGTGGCCGAGCGCGCAAGGGAGAACAACGCCTTCGGGACCCTTTGACGTCCGGCCGCCGAACGGAGCGAGCCGCGGCGCTGCAGCGCCGAGCGCTTTCCCATCGTCTCCGGGCACGCGTCCCGCGCGGTAATCGATCGGATTCTCTACACGTTCCGCGTCTCGCCCATCGGGAGACAAATCCGCGTCGAGGGCGCGGTGTTCTCAAGCTCTCCGAGTTTTTCGTCGTAGGAGCGCGCGTCGGCCGGGGACTTTTTTCAGGACGGCCGAAAAAGGCGGAGAGGGCTGGGTGCGGCGGAAGGGGAGGGCGTGGGATACGTGGCCAATCGAAGGACTTGACTAAACAAACTATGAGACCGCGTAAAAGTGACCAGATTATTTTCCGGGCCCCGCGAGAAAGAGAGCGAGCGCTGAAAGAACCTCGGGGCGTGCTAGATCCGATTTCTGGACCGCGCGTTCGCCCGGCTACTCGGCAAATCCCATTCATACGGGCTTTCACGATTTTCCACGCACCCGAGAATTCGGCGCGGCCTGTATCTCCTCGAAATTCTCTCTCGCGGTCCTTTCGAGGGTAGTTAACGAATTTTAATCAGATTTTTTTTCTCCCGGACACCCCCCCCCCTCGCGCCTCGCGCGCCGAGAGCTATTAAAAACCGATCGGTCGATCGGCGAGGGGGGCGAGGCCGACCATTTATCACAGCGGGAAGCCCGCGCGCCACTCCCTCCTCCTCCTGCGCGGCTCCCATATATCGAACACTTCCGATTTTTGGGGTTTTCAAGGTTTTTAGCTTTTTTTCCCCCCGGCCGAAGACTCCTTCCACATCGGGCGGATCGCGCGCGGGAGCACCCTAACGACATCCCGCCACACCCCCTCTCTCTCTCTCTTTCTTTCTCTCTCTCGCGCGCGCGCTCGCGTAAAGCCCGCTACAGACTATGCGCGATGCGTGATGCGCGATGCGCGATGCGTGATTTCGTGCATAGTGTGTAGGGACTTATTCGTTAAAAATCGATTCGTAAACAACATGATTCGTGTGGTTCGCAGTGATTCGCAGTGGTTCGCAGTGGTTCGTTCTTGGCCAACTCGCTACAGACTATGCGCGATGCGTGATGCGCGATGCGCGATGCGTGATTCGCGGCAGTTCGTGAATAGTGTGTAGGGACTTGTTCGTTAAAAATCGATTCGTAAACAGCATGGTTCGTGTGGTTCGCAGTGATGCGCAGTGATTCGCTCTTGGAGGCGGTAAATGGACGAATATCAAAGGCTGCGCATCAACCGCTGTTTCTCGCCGAAGTACGGGCTGTGGTCATAGTTAATTTGTCCATTCTTTGTGCGCGCTATTTAGTTTACAGGAATTTTCCGGTGGTTGAGGGGCTGTAGGTAACCCTCCGCAAGTCACCTTCGGATGGCAGAGTCCGAGGCTCGTTTATGTTTCTGTTTTGAAAGTGACGGCTCTGACTTTCGAGAAAACATCACAATAAAATAATTCGCCGACGATTTGTCGTAGGCCGGCCGATCGGCGCCGTGGGAACATAATGCTCGCGGTAGACATATCGAAGATTCACGAAACACTTTGTATTGTTATTTTTGCCTGTCCGGAAGGGACAATTTCATGGCTCTTTCTCGAAAGTACAGAGAAAGGGGAAAAACGTTCTTACTGGGTTTTTTTTTCCGAACATGTGATAACCAAACAGTCGATGTATATGAACCCGTGCCCTTCGGTGCGCACCCTGAATGCCTCCACCGATATCTTTTTTTTTTATTATGGAGCAGACTCCTACGCCAAAACACCCCTTTCAAGAACCCTTGTCTTTTTCCTATAGTGAAAACTTTCGAAGCTGTAAATCTCACTTCGTGCGTTGAAATGGATGTAAAAAAATGGAAGCGATATTGTGATTAATTACGATAAGGATGAAGCAATAGAAACAGAATTTGAAGACTATTAAGGAGGTTCGACTATCAGACGAAAACCAACTTACAGCCCTAATTTTTTTATATGATATACACGAATATTTTACACAACTAATACGAAAATTTGAGCAATATAGACCGTCTATAGACTATAGTTTCTTCGTTATTTTATTCTAAAGTTGACCACTTTTAACATATCGCCTTATGGGAGACGATTGTACTAAGGTATATTATCACTGACTCTTTAACACACATTCCGCCAACTTTAGACTTATTGAAAGACTAGTAATTTGACAGATGAAATATTAAGGATTATGTAAAAAATAAGTAAATTAGATTTTACCGTATGTTAGCGTGCCAACCTTACCGAAATTTCTGCAGCGATTTTTTCTATATGGTTGCAACGTAATATTATCATGAAATTCGTTTTTACTTCGCAAACCATTAGCACGCCGTATTAACGGTGAGAGACTTGGCAACACGGCAGCGAAACAGTTGTAAAGCTGAAAGACCGAACCTTACCTGGCGTCTATTCAAACTGAGCGCGAAATTTGAAAGATTCGGAACGATAAAAAAAATATTGTCCCTAAAATCTTTATCCAAGTTAAATGATTGTTGAAACGAAATCATGTCTTTACTTATACAACTCTTTTTCTTTTTTGACAAAATTTGACTTTATACCGGCTTTGCTGCATGCTCGCGTCATCCGCCATAGCTGGCCACTGTAGTTCACGCGTCACTGCAGCCAATATAAAATATCGCAGAGTACAACGTTGCCAAGAATACAATGAAAATTGCAATGCACAATAAAGAATGTTTAAACTATAATCATATATCCATGATACTAAATTATCAATCGAATAACTGTTTTATGTCTTCAGCATTCTCTTTGAGTTGTTTTTATAGGTTTTTATAGATTATTTGTAATTTTGTATTTTTCTTTAAAATGTTGGACAAAAAGCCTCTGACGACGATTCCGGAGTCATTGACGCTCTAATAGTTCGCCATAAATTTTCCAGTATTTTATTTACTAATGATTTTCGGCATGAGCGATGCATAAAATGGGTTCATAATTCATTTAATTATTATTCCATAACGTTTCAGATCGCTGTGAAAACATTTTTTTCAAACACATTTTTGACTCCAAAGAAACAGTCGATCCTCCTTAATATGTATTTCAATCATAGTATTATGTTTTTCATTTTTTCATACATAATGTACATACATAATTAGCATTGTATTCGTGGGTAGATAATTTTAGAACTGTGGTAACTTTGAAACAATGCAAGCAGAATTGCTACGAACTGCAACGAACTGCCGCGAATCACGCACCGCGCATCGCGCATCACGCATCGCGCATAGTCTGTATGGCTCTGTTTACGAATTGCTACGAACTACAACGAACTGCCGCGAACCACGCATCGCGCATCGCGCATCACGCATCGCGCATAGTCTGTAGCGGGCATAACGCGGAGGGAATCGGGTGAGGGAGAGGAACTCGTTAGGGGCGCGGAGACGTCCGAGCCGAGGGAAGCGCGCGCCACCACCACCACCACCACCACCTTCTTCATCTCGCGCGGACGAAAATCGAGGAGGTGCACCTACCTCGCGATCGCTCGGCACTCGACGGAAAATCGTTTCCGAGCCGCGGCCGTTAATCGAAAATCGAGACGGGTATGGGCGCTCGCGCGAGCGAGGGCAGGATGCGGAGGGCGGGTTCGTGCCGAAGGGTCGAGCCTGGGAGTTTATACGTCCCGAGAAACAAATGAAGGTCCCTAAACCGCGCGCGGAGAGAGATTACGCCGTCGAGATTATCCGCGAGGCACGCCGCGACCGAGATATGTAGGTGTCCCGAAGTTAACCCGGATCCGTTTCGGCATTCGCTCGTTATCCGAGGGATGGAAGGGAAAACTATAAATTCGACCGATAATCTCGAATCCGTCTCACGGTTCGACTGGCAATGAGAACGAGACCCTTGCGTTATCCGATCTCTCTCGCGGCGATCGGGAATCGTATAACGAAGGGATTGACGAAGTATGTGGTTATTAGATTAACGAAGGTCTGAGATGGACCGATCGAGCAACCCTTGACATTTTCGCTGAAATCAAAATCTCTGGAATCGATCGCTCGACGGGCCTGCATTGTGCATTTCTTTGCGCTGATTACGAAGGTCTGTGACTCATTGAGGAGATTTAAAGGGAAAAATAATTTTCTTCGGCAGAAAGATAACTTGAAACTCGGAGAAGGATATAGGATATGTTGGCGTGATCATAAATTCGCGTCTTTTAAAAACTAATATAATAATTGAAATTCCACGTATAGAGAGAGTCGCAGGTTGAACAGCTCTAGTATTTTATATTTCCTTTGAGAAACGGATCTGACAATCGTGATTTTCATAATCAGCGTGAAGATGTACACAAGATTGGCCGGTCGAGCGATCGACTCCAGAGATTTAGATTATCGCGAAAATGTCAAGTGAAACGTTCAGAGAAAATCTGTACAAATTTTTTCAATTTTTCTCGCAAGAATCGAAATCTCTGGAATCGGATTCTCGACCAGCCTGTCTTGTGTATTTTTTTTGCGCTGGTTACAAAAAGCACGTGTATCAGGTCAATATCCCAAAGGAAACATGAGATATCGGCGATTTCAAGCACGAAGCAGTCGTTTTCTCCCTATAAAATGACTAATTAAGACACGTGGCGATCTTCGAAACCAGATATCCCATCGAGAGAGCGTCCGCTATTAAATCTCCCACCCGACTGAATTACGTCCTCCGCGTGGGTGGACGCTCGTCGAGATCCGAGGGATCCGTCTCGCGCGGTCCGTTGAACCAGTAAGAGCGCAGCATCCCGCTTTGTCTCGTAAACGAAGCTCGACCGTCGAATTCCATGGAAGCCCGTCGTTGCACTTTCGATCGAACGTCGATGCGGCGACCCTCGCCGTAAAGATATCGCGCCGCACGTCGTTTCCATCGCTTCTCGAGCGGATAACGAAACGATTCAAAAAATGCCCAGTTTCCCCGGGGTTAAGAGAGAGAGAGAGAGAGAGAGAGAGAGAGAGAAAGAGAACAGATAAGTAAGAGAGATCTCTTCCCGCGGTTGCATCGGGATACCGCCTTCGATATCTCCGGGATAAGGATCGGTAAGACCCTCGCGCCAAAGAGTGGGTTCCTCGGTTCGACCAGCAACCGCGCAGTCCGCGCGCCTAATCTCACCGAGCACCTTTCGCTCGTTCCACCCGGAGGCTCTCCCATATACGGTGAATTCACGCTTAGCCGCTAACAAGGCAGATCGTCGCCGATAACGCGTTTAGAGGCGATCCGCGTCACGAGACGTATTGGTCGTTGATAAACGAAAGAAACCGCCGAAATAGAGAGCACGACACGGTTATTCCGGCACGGTCGAATTTTTGTATCGACTACTCGATTTTTGGATCGGCGATAATTGCAATTGCAGTGGTAATTACAGTAACGATATATCAACAATCTTCGGCCGAATTAACGTAGACAACGTTTCAGCATCTTCCGCGACGGAGTTTTGGAATGTTTTTTGAAATAAAGCAAAGTCTCTCGCAGTTCGTCGGATAAGCACTCTTTTCGTCGTAAAGTTGCCTACATTGAGAGAAGAGTTTATTTGTAGTTAAAAATGTATACTAGATTGTGACGAAAGAAATATTTCGATGGGCCAAGTAGATATATTATATCGCTTGCTCTGAATGCAATAGTGGCACAAGTCAAAAAACCATGAATTCTGACATTTTGTCAACAATGAACTCTAGTAACCATAAAAGCATAGCTGTTGACAAAATGTCAGAATTCATTTTTTCTTGACTTATGCCACTATTGCATTCAGCAAGCGAATTATATTAATTAATCATCGGAACGTCTCTTTCGTTCAACAGCTGATGAATATTTACTCGGCTCGAAGAAATATTTCTCTCGCCTTTTGAGGTTTCTCGAGCGTTATAGGTACTAAAAATAGTGAGAAATGCTTGAAAATGATTGCATTCGGTAGATTGAAGTAAAAAAAATGTAGTTAAATTTTCAAGTCCTTT
The DNA here is from genome assembly GCA_963678675.1 of Xiphydria camelus. Taxonomy (NCBI): domain Eukaryota; kingdom Metazoa; phylum Arthropoda; class Insecta; order Hymenoptera; family Xiphydriidae; genus Xiphydria; species Xiphydria camelus. Next base: position 36,262,183 of record OY783192.1, on the reverse strand, counting down.
AAGAAGCTCGTTGCAAAGATTTTTGAATAACAAAATAACATGTGTTCTTATGGGTTATAACCGATAAACCGCGATACTTCTGAGAAAAATAGTAAAAAAATTCTGAAATTTTTTGAACAGCAAGTTTAATGAACTAAAACCATCATCTATGTCAATTTTCACGTTCATTAAGAAGCCCGTTATTTTTTTATTAATTGTTCTTTATAAATTTAACCTTTGATAAGTCAATGTGGCAACGTTGCATGACGTACAGTCGCATGACCAGATATTTTAGGCTCCATTTTTGAACTCACAGATACACACACACTACCGTACGTCAAACATTGTTGCCACATCGCACGAAGAACATACTTTAGAGTGTTACAGTACTTCGGTGGACTAACTTTTAGCAGGGAAAAAGCCCCTGTACCGCTCGAGAAACCTTAATCAAGCATACGTATACTAACCATAAATAAAATCTCAGTGTACGAATATATATAGATATCCACAGATCAAACAGCCCCGCGGAAACTCCTTCCGCAGCGAATCGTCGCCCTTTCCCGGCCCGAAAGTGACGACGACGACGACGCTATAACGATTATCCCCCGAAAGCGAGGCACGATAAAGCGGAGAAAGCATTTTGAGGTAGAACACAAATTTTAATTTCCCGTTCCACGTCGAGCAGGTTTTCGGGGCGCGCGCTCCCGACCAATCAGCGCCCACCGGGCACGCTTCCCCGTAACCGACTCGTTCCTCCGCGCCGGTCCTCCGCGTCTCCCTCTCGAAAAGCAACACCGACTATAAGTCCGCGAAGGCACTCACCGCGCGCCGGAGCAGGTGTATGTGAAAAACACAGGTGCCTCGCGCACGCACATGCCCTCCCAGTCGCGCGTCCCGCTGTACACGATGGGATCCCTCTCACACAGCGAAGTCCTCGCGCGCGCGCGCGCGGCCCGGCCAACGAGGACGACGCGCGAGGCTCGAACGAAAACACGTTTGGATAAAAATTACTTAGGCGGGTATATACCTACACGATTTTGAGGAGAGCGGGGAGCGGGAGGGGCGACCGGAGGAATTATCGGGCGAGAGAGGGCTCGTGCTCGCGTTGCGCGTCCGGGATGGGTCGCGCGGAGATTCGGCGAAGAGAGCGGAGCCGCGTGCCCCGTCGACTGGTCCGTGGCACGAAACTTTTCCGGGTTCGTTGACGCGACGAATCGATGCACTCGCTTCGATCGCGTCTGACTTTTTAACGACCCGCTCAATTTTACACCACGAGGCTCAGTCTCAACGAGGTGGGAAAAGGCGCGTCCACCGAAGAGGCTGCATCCTGCGCGCGCGCGTGATCCTTCGGTCTCCACGCCGCTATCGAAATCTCAATCTCGCCAGCGTCGCGGCCTCCGCGATAATAAAGGACTGTCGATCATTTTTTTAATTACTCCTTGAATCGAGGGACGCGGCAGCGAGTCGCTCCTGCCCATTGTGAGAACGCAGTGTCACGGGACAATTAGGCGATCGTATCTTCCGCCCGGGAGACTGAGGTAAAAACCGTCTTCGTGGTTCCGTAGGCATAACCGTGCACGGAACCCGCGCTTTTACTTCGGACGACCAATTAAGCCGGCGCGGCCCTCGCCGCCGTTTCGATCGGCCGGAATCGACGAGACGGAAGGAGGCGATTCCGCCGAGCGTCTCTCGAGCGGTAGAAGAAGAAGAAGAGATTTATTTACCCTGGGACAGAGTCTCCTGAGGACGAAAACGAAGGGAAGATGCAGAAAAAGAATAAGCAGTGTTAAAACATAAGTATACAAATATAACCGAAACACTGAAAAGAGGAAAATAACATTAACGTGAAAATATAATTAAAACAGCGAAATAAGCAGGAAAAATAAAACTGAATGAGTACATAGAGAAAAGAAATTAGTTGAATCCGCTGAAAATTACTTGCAGGGTTGCGAGTAATCATCAATTTATATCAGTGAAAACTTTTAATACATCAATTGGATATCTCTTCCTTACAACCATATGGAATAGTATGCGACTACAAGGAAGAAATATCGAATGAACACATGAAAAAAAAATCGAATGAATGTAAATTGATACTTACTCGCAACCCCGCAAGTAATTATCAATAGATCTAATTATTTTCCTCTGCGTAACATACACAGAAGACAAGATCGCCCGTGTGATATCGACTCGGCGGCGGAAGCAGCTACTTTCGCTCCGTGTATCGGAGGCCGGCCGAGAATTGCTATGAATTTTCCTCGTACGTGCCAGCCGCGCCGCAGCGGCGCGGAGCGCGGGAAGGAAACCGCGAAGAGCGCGTTCGACGTCGACTCTTACTTTCTTCCCGGCACGGGCGACGCGCGGGACTCGTCGCTGTGTTCGCGAGACTCGATTTTTTAAAGCTCCGCATCACAGCCGAACGCTCGCGCGACTCCGGAATAAAAACGACCCTCTCTTCCGCGCGCGAGTTTACAGCGTGCGATTTTTTTTACGGCGCGGCAACGACGCGCAGCTGCCGCGCACTCCCGATGCTTATAAAGTTTCTCCGGCGCTGCACTCGTCGGATAGAGCGCGCGCGTACCTACGCGTCTTTTTAGCTTCCCACACAAAGCCATACAAATTGCCACCTCGCCGGGCACAATGCAACACGGGCGGTTCCAGCGTTCGGTACCCCGCGTCTAACACGGCAGCGGCTCGATTAAAATCTTGACCGCGCGCCGAGAGATCGACATCGCGATAGCGACGTCTCGCGCGTACGCCGTGGACTTTTGAAGCGTTACGAAAATCACCGCGCGCGCGGGGAACGAGAATACGCTCCCTCGCCGAGAGAACCGTCGACGAATGTTGCGAAGGGTTGCGATCGTGCGGTGACGCTGGAATATACCGCGGTGGGGATCGTCGAACGATTTTCGCGAAAGGAGATTTGCGAGCGAAAAGAATCCGCTCGGGTTCCCCTTAAGAATTCTTACGCGATGGGATTTCTAGCCGAGAGCGGGTGAGCGCATACATACAATGAAAGCAAGGGCGGATGCAATCGAAGAGAGGGAAATGGAACGAGCGAGCGCAGCGGCGGAGACCTCGCGCGCGGTCAACTTTTGCGACACGCCGCAAGATCGTTACGCGCGCGGATCCCACCCGTCCGAGCATTGCACGGGCGAGCGCGCGCGTCGAGAGAACTCGAGGAGCCGTGAAATCGATTCTCGCGGCCGATCGCACTCGGCGATTTCGGTCTTTGCGGCCGTGGGCTTTCGACGACGCGATTTCCGGGCATCGACCGTCGAGTTTCCCTCGATGACACGCGCAGCTTCTTCCGTCGACGCGCAGCCAGATAGAGATTCCTTCGAGGAGTGGGCCGCTCGCGCGCGCGGATCGCCCCAGGGTGGAATATACGGTACCGACGGCTAACCCTTTACCGTCGCCTAGGTAGAGGTTCGAATTAACGGCCCTTCCACTTACGGAGGAGGCAGATGCGCCCCCGCGAGCGAACAGCTGTACTCGGTGCTCTCCGCCCGCTCGCCTCGCGTATATATATCCGTCATTCATCGAGTCGGGGGGCTCCGAGAGAAGGGTGGCCGTCAAGAGATACCGAATAAGGACGGCGATCCGCGGCGGGACCACTGGTGGGACGGAGAGGCGCGACGGGTGTATCGCGCAACACGAGAGTAATTAGAATTGATTGTAACGAGGCGGCCGCGGCCACGCGACGGGTCGGGGGATCTTAATGTATTAAAAATGTGTTAAACGTAAAATCATACGCGTCATTCGGGGGAGGAACATCTGGCCGTGCCTCTCTGCAGCGGGCGTCGGACGGCCGGTAATCACGATAATCAAAGTGGCCCCGTCCGACACCGAATTGATTTATGTCGCGCGCGACGAGCGTCGAAATCGCAGCCGTCGATACGAACGGGCTGTCGAGAGGGAAGTGACTCTCGATTTTCCGTCGAAAGTCAGTCGGTGAAAACGAAAGGACGAAGGGATTGAAAGGGAGACGAGACGGAAGCTGCAACTCTCTCTTCGGTCGCTCGGCGTCTCGCATTTCCAATTTGGTGGAACCCGGCGAGACTAGCGGTAAACCTCCATGGAACGGAACGTTTTACCGCCATCTAGCGCCCGGAACGATCCGTTCCCCGTGGGATATTGCGCCGTCCCATCGTTAGAGGCCGCTAGCTGGACGCTTGCCCGGGTCCTCGCCTACGAGTGAGCGTGGAAGGACCACACGGGACACTTTGTGTCCACTTTTCTAAAGCGTGAAAAATGCTGTATGTAATTTTACAGCAGCTCTCGATACTTTTTATGGACTGTACGAGTATTCGCGTGACGAGTGAGCGACACCGAGCTTCCCGGCGATTTTCCGCAGCATTCCTCCTCGTCCTCTCGCTCCTCTAGACGGGCCACGCGAGTATTTCTTGCAACCCGATCCCTTTTCTCGAATTGTTCAGCTACCAAAATACTCCCCGGATTACATAACCCTTCGATACACCGAAGATAGCCGCAGCTCGCGAAAGAAAACAAGGTCCGTTCTCGGAAGCACGTGCTCCTCGAGTGGGGCTCGCGATATTGTTTTCGTTTCGAGTCCCGCGCGGCTGCCGCGGCATCCGCGAGCTCTGGAGAACTCGTCGATTCCAAGAGGAGGGCTGCGGGGTGGACCGAGTCCGGCTGGAGAGCACCTGAAGGTTTCCGCGCGCCGTATATCACATGAGGCGAAACTTACTCGCCGAGAAAGAAACTTCAATCGCTGTTATCTCATTGCCCAAGAGCTTTTGGCTGATATTCGTATGATACTTTTCGACGACTGCGTTCCTGTCTGCAGTAAAGTCTTGTATCGAAGCTTCTTTCCTGGCGAGTAAGTTTAGCCTCACGCGGTATCTCGATTACTACAATTTTCAAAAGTATTCGATCGGTAGCCGCGTCGCTTCCGAATTTACCGCGCCTCGTCTCCGGAGTACCTATCCGTTTGCCTCTCTCTGTGTGAGTATTACCTCTCCCATCAGAATGCGAGCGCGGGTGCTTCGTCGAACTTTTAACAAAGTACACACGGCTGGGTACGACGGCTCCCCGCTCCCCTCCCGCCCCCGTGCGGGTAGAGGCGCCCTAAATAAATCGGGAGACCGACGACGCGGACTCTCTCGGTCGGCTCAAATATTGTCACATCTATTAAGCCCCCGGTCACGGGCGAACCGTCTTCCGTCACTGTACCCCCGGGGACCGACGGGGGAAGTGGCGCCCCGATGTACCCGCCTAAAAGATCTGTTTTTCGTCGCGCGTTTTCGGATTTCACGGGGCAAACGGTGCACTCCGTTCGTCCTCGAGGATCGCGGGGTTCACGAGAGTATCCGCTTTCGACGGCTTCCGAGACGTCCCCGCGCGTCCGTTAATGGGCCCTTCGGCCCGCGGGAGCGAGAAGGCGGGCGCGTCTGACCGATATCGCACGTTTCCCCTGACTTCCGCATTCGCGCGAGTACGAGTTCGGTTTTTGAGCAATTTTTTCTTACCGCAGATTCGACAAATGTGGACAAAATTAACTAGCCCGCATTTCTTCATTTCACATCTTCCGCCTTATCGCAGCTGGAAAACGATATTTTGAGGTGCAGCTACGTCATCGTGCCGTGAGTCTATCTATCTCGCACTCGCAACTCAGCGTAAGTGCGTCTCTCTGGCGTTTCGACGGCTCCACTACGATATCGTAGAGAGAAACGCATTCGCAACTGAGTGAACAATAATTTTTTTCGGATACCCCTTCTCTCTTTCCCCCCGTGACATTAAATATGCGTGCAGATTACAAATTGTATTTTGAAATATGGATAACTTTTTTTTAATTCAAAGCCCGAATTTAACGGAACACAGAAGCGCCTTCCACATCTCGCCGTACGGTAAAAACCGCCACTGCGAAGCACGTCTCGCGCCGTATCGTCCCAACCGCCGTGCCCCCGGCTCGTCGGGGTCGACCCGGTCCGGTATTCGATCGAGGATATATTCGGAGCAGGATTTCTTTCGCCGCGATATCATTCAACGTCCTTCCTACCTGCTCGCTACCTACGCGCGTCTCGCTTCGAGGGGGATGGGAAAACTCGATCGGGCCATGCAACGGGTGTCTGCCGAAAATCCGTCGACCTCCTTTCCCTTCCGAGCAACCCTCGGGACGAGTCCTCATTCGTATATCTCTCCCCGAGAGAGCTCGCCTCTGGAAAAATTAATAGCGAGCGAGAGAGAACCCACCCCGTATACGCGCCCATATATGGATCGGTATACGTATATATCTGGATGGGTACGTTGCCTGTGCGTAACCTACATTCGGAGAGGCTCCTTTTTTTCCTCGAGGGGATCTCCTTCGGCTCGTAGCCGGGCGAAGCGGAGAAAGATCGTCCCAGTTCCTTTCTTCCACCCTGAAATCATTTCAAAGTTAAAATCGAGGCCTAATGCCATTCTCTGACGGGGCCGGGGCACGATTCGTTCAACCTGAATTCCCTCTGATGGTGTTTTTTTCCTTTATGCCCCCCGTACCTGCGCGACGCCAAATTCGTGCCCTTTATTTTCGTACGAAAGGGGGGCCCGAGCCGATCGTGGAATGCATAATTAGCCGGCAATCGGTTCTTCCCCTTCCGGCATCGCCGCGCGATATTTGCATATATGCTTTCGAGGGCATTTTTTATCGTGTGATGGATCGAGGTAGGAGGGGGCCAGAGCCACCCCTCGCGACACTACGCGTGAATCGTGACGAGGGTCCTGGCGATCATTCCTCGTAATTTGTAGATACTCGATCAATTGTCGTCCTTTCTCGCCCTCCCTCTCGAGGAACGCTTCCGGGACGTAACGTAGAAACCGCAGCCCCCTGCGCGGCGCGTCGCCTCGTTAAAAGCTCCTCGACTCCGCCCTCGAGAGGGCCCGTGGACACGGTGACCCGGAAATGCAATTTCTCAAAGGCGCCGACCAAGTTTATCCCCGGGACACAGGAGTGCTTCGAGTATCGGTACCGAGGGATATCGATTTCGGCCATTGTCCGCGGCGCTTTCCGCTTCGCGGTTTGCAACCCCCGAGCCGAGCGCGGCATCATCACGGTCAACGCCGTTTCGGGCCTCGCTGATCCGCGGTGGCTGCAGCGCATCCTCGTACCCGCGTGTAACGCGATACCGACGTGGGAGGGGTGACGGGGGAATCCCGCTAAAGTTTTTCTTGGGACTCGATCTCGCTCCCCGGGACGTAGTAATGAAAGGGAGCGGCCGTGTTTACGCGAACGCGAGCGCAAGTCGCCCGTATAATTTGAAAGCGATCCGTTCGGCCTCGGGCAGCTGGTCGCTCGATCCGTCGAAGATTCGAGAGTCGCGGTCGTCGTTTAGACGACTTATCGAGAAGGAGCGTTTATTATTGCGGCTCTGAGACACCGGCGTCTCCTGAGAGCACAGATGCAAGGAAGAGGAGAATGATAATTTTTGTAATAATAACAGTAGTAATGATAATAATAGCGCTCTGATGGTGGTAGAAGTAGACGCGGCAAAGGACGACGGTTTAAAGTAATGTGATATGTGCAGATATTATAATAAAAGAACTTAAAAGGAACAATATGGAAAAAGCTAAAATTAAAGTGCTTTATAAATAGTAAAAGAAGTAAAAGTTACTGGTAAAAGTAATAAAAATAAGGTACACGGCAAGCAGTGGAATAAAAGAAAACCACGCAGAAGCAAGCAAGAGTTGAAGCACTTTGTAAGTGGTCGAAGGACGAAGAGTAAATGATAAAAGTCAAAATACGTGGTACACGGTAAAAGTAAGCGGACACCGTGCAGAGAAAAAAGCAGAAAAGCTAAAAGTATATTAAAAGTAACTGCACTGAAAACAATATTTAGCTAATCCAGCTATATTTCTGGCTGCCTCGGACATTATTTGGTGACAACTTGAAAAATATTGCTAGCGTAGCAGGAATTCTTGCTATTGCGAAGAAAATTATCACTGCAATTTCTATAATTTTCTAGTTGTGGCCAAATTTTTTGGAGCGTGGTAAAAGTAAAAATATATATTAAAAGAAATCGAGAGAAAGAGAGAGACGCGGGTGAGAGAGGAGCGAGAGCTACCTATTCATACCCTCTCAGCTCACGACAGTTGCCGATTTCATTCCGTACAATTTTCACCCCCGCGAGAAAATCCTTCGGAATCATTTCGCACGACCGTCCGCCGCTCTCAAGGGCCTAAAGGGTGGAAGCTCGAGCGCGTAAACACTCCGTGAAAGGGCCTACGCGCCGGGACCAAAGGGACCGATGTGTCTCGAAAACGTCAGCTCGCGAGACGAGACCATTTGTTCGCCTCCCGACGTGGGAGTTTGGCGAACACCTGGTCCCCGGGCGCAACTCTTTCTCTCGATTTCCCTCGAACGCGTCTCCCTCGCGCTCTCTGTCTAATTCTCGCCCCTTTCACTCGCGTCCTTTCCGCGAGGGATCGAAATTCGATCGGCGATCAGATGGGTTCGTCGAAAGAAGACTCTCGGGCGACCGTCGGAAATTTCTCCGAGTTTCGTACACCGAGTTAAATAATTGCTGGTGCCAAAAAAATGTTTTCTTCAATCAAAAACGCGACAGGTATAAGGATCGCGGTTCCAGGATCGAGCCGTGATATTTTGTGGGAAAAAATATTTGACGGGCTCGTGTAGTTGTTTTTTTTTATCGCGCAGGAAGAATCTCTCGTCCCAACGAAGGCATTCTTGAATCAAAAATATATATTCTTCGAGCAAAAATCTGTATTTTTTAAAAATTTGTAAGATCATAATATGTTCTTGATTTTGTCGAAAAAAAATATATATTTTGTCGGCACCAGCAATTGAAGAGTGTAACTTCTAATCAGTCTAAGTGCCAAAAAGCTAAAGTTGGGAAAATCGATAAAAGCAGGCAGATGCTTCAAAGGAACATAGTGGAGCATGTCTTGCAGATTTTCGAGTTTTAAGCCACTACGTATGCTTTTGCGCGTAGACCCTTTTCAGATGCATTGGGGCTTGTTGCACTTGCGACCGTTTTCAAGCAAAATATATATTTTTGCAAATACGGCACATAGACTAATTAGGAGTCACACTCTTCAATTATTTCCCTCGATGTATAAATTCGTTTTCCCTCTCCGCAGAATTACCCTCCCTCCTCCACATCGCTCCTCGCCGCGGACGTTTCCCCTCTCGTTTATTTCACGGCGCGCCGCGGTCCGACCACCTTCCACGAGAATTAATGACGAGCGTTAACGAGGAGGATTTTTCCGAGGCGCTGGCAATCTCGGAGCACGACAGGGTTCGACGGGGTCAGTGGGAGGTCGACCCTGCGCGCCATCACGAACACGACTATACGAAAATTCGAGTGGAGGCACCCACGGGTGAGGCGGGCTAATTATATCGTTATGCACATCGCGGCTATTTCTGGCATAATAGATTACGGCGCCTCCGAGGGGGTGAGAAAGGGAGGATCCGCTCGCAGAATCGCCGTGAGAGCCTCGCGGAGCCGGGCGACGTTACGAGCTCGAAGATTTTCCCGCGGAAAAAATCCGCACAGCGCCTCCACAAATCTCGCCGCGGTCCATCGAGCGAGCATCTCTCATACGGATCCGCGCTTCCAGAAGGGTTCGAGACACGGCGTTTTTTCCCCGCAGAAAAAAAAAGCGTCACGTAGCGAGTAATGGGTCTGGATTCGCTTCCGTTGAACAGCGGCAGCTGAACCTGATTGAGCAATCCTTGTTTATCCGGCGAGTCGTGCCGAGCGCGGCTGTGCGCCGCTAGTTCTTGCCGCGAGAAGCCATAAGCGACGACGTATCGAGCTTCCAAGCCCATCGCGGTAGTACGAGAAAATAACGAGTCCCTCGAGGTGTTTCCGATTAATTTTAAATTCGCGACAACGTACTCCTCCCGGCGCCGTTCCCCGTTACGGCGTTGTACCGTTAACGGTTCCGGATTCAGCGACGATAATATTGTAACGATTTAACCGGCGCCTGCGCCGATCGTCGTACGACTCATTACGGCACGCGCGGATCCGGATCGAAACTCCCCGAGGCGCTCGTCGCGAAAGATCGACTCTCTCAACGCGGTCGGGAGCGCGCGAATACTTTCTCCGCGTGCCGAGAGCGTCCCTCCCTGCCCCCTCTTGCGCGCAGCCCTCGTCTTCCCACTTTTCCGCAGTTTCCCATGGACCCCGACGCATCGCTTTCCCGCGGCCCCGACGCTTAGCTCCGCAGGTAGTCGCGCACCACCCACGATAAGTGCGTCGCTCCCTCGCGCGATCCTCGATCTGTACTAGGAATTCGGGGGGCGAGGGGGTGCAGCTCTTTTTTTTTCTCTCTCAAAAGGGAAAGGGTTGCTCGGACTCGACGCAGCGATTTCGCGTAGACACACACACACACACATACACTGAGAGAAAAGGTCTAGTTGAATACGTACCTATAACGGAAAAATTTAGTTGAGATACATAGACGGGGAGAAGAATATATTAATCACTGTTATAATTATGTACTAGTGACATTTTGTGGAAAGTACTGCGTTTATTGATTGTCTGTGTGGCAACAATTGATATACGTTTATTGAAGTTCACTAGATGTATGTCAACTGTTGTCATAGAGTAAAGCAATTAATGCAATACTTTTCCCAATATGTCAAATCTATTATCTACAATAGTATAAAAGTGGTTGATGTACTCTTCTCTCCGTGCAGGTATTTATTCACATCGAACAAAAGCCTATTTGAATTTGATAAATGTTTCGCATATCTTTCTAATCGAGTGCGAACCTAGTAGAACATCCGTCCAATTCAAATAGACTTTTGTTCGATGTGAATAAATTCGTATTCGTCTCAAATAAATTTTTCTATCAAGTTCGCATTCAATTAGACCTTTCCCCAGGGTGCACGGGGAATTGCAGCGCTGTCCTACATGGAAACAAATTAATCGTAGCATTTACAAAGTTTATGGAAAATGTCGAGATAAGGCCAATTTATTATCAACCACGAGAACCACGATTTTAGTAAAAATTACAGCAACGCTTGCAACTTCCGCAAATTGTACTCTAACTTTTACCGATATCGTAGTCATCGTAACGATAAATTGAGTGGCTCAGTACCATCCTCGCCTAACCCACGAAAATTTGAATTTGGCGCTTTGTTGCTTAAAATCATATAATATACAGCAATATGTCAGTGCCAGAGGTGTGAGTGGCTCAGTGCCATGCTTGCCGAACCCACGAAAAATTTGAATTTTGGCGCTTTATTGTTTAACGTCATATATGTATATATGTAGGTATGTAGCAATATGTCAGTGCTAAAGTGTTATATTACAAGAAAAAGGCTTAGGCAAGGGTGGCACCGAGCCACTGAATTAATCTCGTCTCGAAACCTACCACAGACTTTGAAAAAATGCTACGATTTATTTTTCTTCCATCTACGGGTTAGCGGTGTACAATCGCGCGTCGGGTGCGGCCGCGCCGGTGCCCGCACGGAGATGGAAGCGCCGCCGCGATCGGATCGGCATTCACGCGTCGTTCCCCCGTCCGCATAAATATACACGCGCGAGAGACGCGGAGAATCGCGTTATCGCGCGCGCCGCGCAGCACGCGCCCGACGATAGCGTATCTCTCGCGCGGCGTCCTCTCTCCTATTCGCGGAACTCTCCCGGTACACCGCCAATGTAAAACTCGCCGAGTCGCGCGCGCGCCTCGTGTACGCGATATACCCCGATCGTTCCCGAGCACGCGCCGCGGGTGGCTGGGTAGAAGGAGCGAGAAAGTGAGAAAGTGAAAAGTTGAGATAGGCCGAACGGGGTGAAGACGCGACGGCGGAGCGAGTAGAGGGGGGGGGGGGGGAGAAAAATTCCAGCCGGGATCCCTGGAATCGACTCGCCGCCGCCGAGCTTCGCTTCTTTCTTATTCCCGGTGCATTCACCAGGAAGGACAGACGGGTGCGCGCGCGCGAGTATTTACCTCCGTGTGGGATTTACTAATTTCTGGAAGCGACGCGCGGAACGCATTGACGTTCGCCACGAATACGAATCGGTGGCGCGCACGGCGGGGTTAAGATGCTCGGTGTGCTCCTGTTTAGCATGTGGCATTGAGACGCGCGCGCGCGGGTCGTCTCTCCTCGGGAGAGCGCGCGTATACATCTCTCCGTGACTCGTGTGTCCCTCCCACCTGCTCCGTTCCCTGCGCGGCATCGGGATCTGATTTACGAAGTTGCCTCCCCGCGTCCTCCTCTTTCCGTTTTTCTTTACGACGACAGTCGGTCGGTGGCTCGAATAACGAAGGAGAATCGCGTCGTCGGGCGAGCATCGCGCGAATTCGGGGACGCTCCGGGTCGATCCTTTTCCGCGGATCGTTGATCCTTCTCCGCGACGTCCTCATTCCTGTCGCGTTCCGACGCTGTCTCGCGCCGATTAAGTTTTTCGAGGCGCGCGCGCGCGTAAAGCTAGGTATACTTACACCCCGGTTCTTCGAGCCGCGCGCGCGAGTGATCGATAAGTCACTCGGCCGTGAAGGCGCAGGTGATCGCGTCGTCACGCGTGCACGCCGCGCGGCGTGCCGCCGCACGGTGCTCGGACGCGATCGGCCGCGTAATGAAACGCGTGCCGAATTTTGATTCGCTCGTTCCCCGCGGCACCGAGGCGTGCCGTATTTCCGGGAAGGTGTGATATATCGAAAGAAATAATTGCTGGTGCCAAAAAAATGTTTTCTTCAATCAAAAAAAAAAAAAAAAAAAACTAATATAATTTCGGGATCGAACAATCGGGCGATTTCTTCGCGCGAGAAAATATTTGAAGGGGCTCGAGTAATTGTTTCTTTTTTTTCGCGCGGAAGGAATTTTTCGTCCCAACGAAGGTATTCTCGTGTCAGGAATATATTATGTTCTTCGACCAAGAATCTGAAATTAGTATTCTTGAAAGTTTTCAACATCGTATGTTCTTGATTCAAGAAATATCTGTTTAATACTACCAGCAATTATTTCTCTCGGTGCACGCTCAGGGTGTCTAGCAATTAGGGGTTCTAAATTTGCATGATCTCCAGGCGAGAGTTCTGTACTTTTCCATGGTCGTATCCGTGACCTCGAACATATTGACACAACATTTTCCGCTGAAATGGAAATAAATCTTTGCTTCGATAACAGCGAGAGCAATTCTCACTGTTTCCTGCCGTTGATCTCCTTCGCGAGCATCAAAGCGAAGTTCACCGGCCGTAATCCGGCATCCCGAGTTCATGCAAATCTTATCAAATCAATCATTTGCTCCATTGTTCCAACGAATGTACTCGGGGGGAATCAAGATTATATTATATACTTTATACTTAAAAATTTGCAAGATCACACGTTCCTGCTTCTAAATATCTCGGAGGACTCGATCTTGGAAAATGGAAGAACCCAACGACGATAACGCGGAAGACCGATCGCCGCCGTGACGACGAACGAATGCGCTACCGGTACCGCGCACACAAATTGGTATTACCAATCTCCCGGCGGGACGCAGGAGACCGTAAAAATCGTTCGGTTGGGTAAGAGGGGCCAGACCTCTCTGTTTCTCTCTTCTTTTTTTTTTGTAACGAGAGGTCGAATCGCCGGGAATCGATCGTTCGTTCGAGCGTAAAATCATCGTTCGCGGGGGTCCGAAATTACCCGCAAAGGAGTCTCGATGAGAGGGGGGGGGGGGGGGGAAGAGTCCCGGAAGAAAATCAAAGACCGACCGACCGTCTACACGCCGCAGCTTCCTCCGAGGATTTCGAACACGCGGCCGCAGGAAGAGGTTCCCTCAGCGGGGTCCTTCCTCGGACCCCCGACCGCCGCCGACGGATTCGATAAACGCTCGCGGCGCTTAACCGTCCGTCTCGCCCTCCGCGCTCCACCTCGCCGCCGCCCTTTCGCGCGCGCGCGCGCGCGCGTTTACTCCACATACATATTCATGCCGTGTTATGGTTTGTTCGCACGCACCGCGCCCGAGAAACGCGCCGACACCATGGGAGCGTCGTAAACATCGTAGGCGTGCCACGATGAATCCCATAACGCGAACAGTGGGAATCGCGTTCATCGCGGCTCCGGGAGAGCCCGACGCACGCACGTCGGATTTGTGGGACGCTCGCGCGTGCTTCGCTCGCCGATCGAGGCGTCGACGTATAGACGGAGAAAAAAATTTGCCAGCGAAACAATTTCGTTGAGCCAATTTGACGGTTCGACACAAATTTTCACGGATTATCCGATTAGGTATTTTTCCGTGCCGTCAAAGTTTTTGTGAGATCGTCGATACAATTATGCGATTTCAAAAAAAAACCGTCGATCGGCTCGTGTTGATTCGAAATATTTTGTTAGCCCGACCAAGAATTCTCTTAATGTGGTAGGAATTGTCGAATGCGACTACGCGACGTTGCTGAGGTCGTGTTACATCCGCGTCGTTTCTTCGACGTGGCATCCTTCCACGTGGCACCGTCGAACCGTGGGGGCGTATTCAGAGAAGAAGAAGAAGCAATTTCATTTAACTCTGCAACAGAGTCCCCTCAGAGCAAACTGCAGTATAAGCAAGAAAATAGCGAAAAGGAATTAAAAGAAAAATCCTTACAATTAACTATATAACGACAAAGAGAAGAAACAAAAATAGCTGCAAGAGGTCATGCAATCAGCGCTTAAAGCTAACGACTAAAAATAAAAACAAACGAGCAAGGGAGAAAAATAAAGAAAAAAAAAAAAAGACAGAGTACACGAGGATCGATTTCCTCCTGCGGTCGAGAGAAGCGGAGGCGATCGAGCGCGGAAAACCGAGAACCCCCCGCGCGCGTTTCGGCCCGTGAATCATCCGGGAGTGAAATCCCGTACCCCGGGCGAGATCACCGCGCTCGTCGATCGGGATCGAGGCGTGCCGCCCCGTTGCTCTCCCGACAAAGAAACGATCCTCGGCGTCCCGCCTAAATTAGATTCGGATTACGTCGCGCGGAACGCGCGTTTCACCCCCATCTCGTCCTCGTTCGTCCACGAGGACGTCCTCACGACTCGGTCGAACCCCCGAGGCGATTTCTCCCCGAAGAAAACGCGCGTCGAGGCCGCGGCTGGCCTTGACATCGCGCGCGCGCGCGACATTATTTTCGTAACGCGGTTCTCGTTGCGCTCCGTTACGACGCGGGGCGGCGGCGGCGGCGGCGGAGGAGGAGGGGGTGGCTCGTATTCTTTTCGACTTCTTTTGTCGGTAGCGGAGCCGGGGGAGAGCGCGCGCCGCTGCACGTGCCACGCGGACGTGACTCGGCCGACATTGCGCCTTATTCGCGCAATCGTCTTATTGCCTCCGTCGCGCCGACGAAACGAAACAATCCCCGGGAGAAATTGAAACAAGGCGCGCGCGCGCGCGACCCACAAAACCGCTACGCCGCGCGCGCCGGAGTTCGTCTCGCTTGCCTCGTACGAGGTGCGCGCCGAGAACGAGGGTCTTCCAGCTTTGCGCTCCAAAAAAGGCGGGTCAAATTCTTTCAGGAGCCTCGATCTTCGGTGCAGGCTCGAGTTTCGCGAGCGTCGAACCCCGAATCGGGCGCGCGAGCATCGGGGAGACGCTCTTTTTTGCATGGTGCCCGTCGCAGATTAGGTATCGGCCGCATAATCGGCGGCCGTCGGCCGATTCGCATGCTCGCCGTATGCCGCGCCGACGGTGGACCGCCATATGTCCCGCGCGATCGGCAAACTCCTGCTCCGATCCCGTAGGTACATCCGACGCCAGAGAGTATTCGCGACGACGAAATTCCGGCGAGCGAGGCCCGCGCGAAATGCTGAACGGGGAAGAGGATCGATGATTTTTCCCTCGGATAAGGTGTCTGATACGGCACACGGAAAGACTGATAGCTGTAAATTTCATTGTATTTACGATGAAAGAGGTACGCGTGAAGGTTTTCGAATGTTTTTACAGTGCGTTAAGGTAATTTCTTTGTTTGAAAATATTAAATCGTGATCATTTACATTACAATGTACTAATTTCTAAAGAAAAATTGTCCTTCGACATGGTAGGAACATCCGAAAATCCTCATATGTACCTTTTTTTTTTATCGTAAATACAGTAAAATTTACCGGTATCGGTCTTTTCGTGTATGGGACGATCGCTGCACTGGAAACAATAAATCGTGATAATTTACTAATTTCTAAAGAAAAATTATCCTTCGGCACGGTAGGAACATATATGAAAACTCTCTCATCTGTACCTTTTTTATCGTAAATACAGTAAAATTTACCGGTACCGGTCTTTTCGTGTACAGGACGATCGCTGCATTACAATTAATAGTTTGTAATACAATTTTCCAGTTTTTAAGAAAAAATTGTTCTCCTGCACAATGAGAACACCGGAAAACCCTCGTGAATGAACCTCTTTTATCGTAAATACACAGAGAAAGAAAAAAACAATACATTTGACTAAATCGGCGGTCACAGGCGGGGAAACGCCGATCTAGTTACTCGAATGAAATAATTTAGTTACAATGCTTTGAAATCGTCTGAATTCAGTTCCAGCGAATTATTATTAGTTCGAGTAACTCGATCTGCGTTCCCCCTAATTTAGTCCGATCAATCACATTTTTTCCTCGGCGTACGGTAAAATTGACCGGTACCTACCGGTTTTTTCGTGTAGGTACAGCACAATCGCGCGCGCGTGCGCGCGCGGCGATCCTTTGTCCCGCCTGCGCCACGAGCGCGAACCGTAATTTCATTTGGGTGTATCATTAAGCGCAAAGGGTACTTGGAATAAGGAGCGCGCGCCGGCGTCTCGGGCGCGGCTCCCGTGCGCGGAAGGTCGAGCGGCGACGGGAGTGCCATCTTTTCAAGGCGCGGGAGCGTCGACGCGCGTATATACACAGAGGCACGACTCTGCCCGGAATTCCAAGTTCGCCGGTTCTCCGCCGCCTCTATCATTAGCCGGGAGCGCTGGCCACGGCGGACGTACGCGCGTAATATCCGTTAAGAGGCGAGGCTCGCTCTATCGCCGTGCTAGATATAATAACAGCGTCTCGATCTATGGGTTACGCTGTAAAATCCCCGGTAAACCGCAACGGTCTTCTCACCGCGAGCGGCGTTCGCCTCGTAAACGGCGTAAACGTCGTCCGGTCCGTATTTCTCTCCGCGCTCGGAGCGTGCCCCGATGAGGCGCGCGCGCGCGCGCGCGTCTCTTCTCTTTTCCCTCTCACCGCGAGGCGTCTAGACCGCGGTCTGCGCGGAGCCGCGCGTGAGACGCGTCTAGTCGGACAGCGCGAATTTCCGCGCGGTGGGCGTGCGAAGGCAGTTCCGGTCGTGGCGGGCCGTTGGTTCCGACCAGAAAACGCCATATGGCGTCGTTATGGTTTCGTATGCGCGACGGTTCGGTCCCGCGCGCTTACGGGGAGGTCCGTAATTGCGCGGTGGTGGGCGAATGTCCCCCCCTTGAACCCGTCGCGCAAAGGCGATCAAACTTTTCATCGAAACCCTGGAGGGAGGGAGGGGGAGAACTCGGCGTGTCGTGTTGGTCCGTGCCACGCAACGAAACTGCGTGGGAATAAGCAGCGGTATCGTTACCGCATCTATGCGCATGGTTGAACAACGAAAAAAAGAGTGTCCCGCGCGTTATTACAGTCAACCGACCGCTAACGGGGTGCGGGTCGGTTTCGACCGATTCGTCGTGGACCGCGCGTATGCGCTGTCGCGAGCGACGCTCTCTCGCGCACCTGTCGTCGACTCGACGGCGCACTGAGAACAATAATTTGCCGATGTGTTTTGACATATTTTTTTTTCAGTCAGACATATCGTCGTTGAATCGAGTATACGTTTTACTCGAATCAAGCGTAGATTCGTTCAATTCGATGAACGTACACTTGGCTTAAATAAATCTCTTTTTTTTCTACTATTAAGTCGATGGTTATACTTGGATCGGCAAATTATTTTTCTCCGTGTGTATCGAGGAGATATCGCGTCGATTTTTAATTGCACGCGAAGAAAAGGAATTAGTCGGATCTACTGAAAATTACTTGCGGCGCCGCAAGTAATTAATAATTATCTATTTATATCATTGTGTAATCTTTTAATACATCAATTAGATATCTCTTCATTGCGATTATATGGAATATAGTATAAGATTGCAAGGAAGAAACGCGTAATTAATGCGAAAAAAAAGATCAGATTGACGTAAATATCTAACTTTCAGTAGATCCAACCAATTCTTTTTCTCCGTGCACGATTTTTGCGCAGAGAAAAAGCATCGAATGAATTCCAGAAAAGAGTTGACCGGCGAGAAAGCGAGGGGAGGTTCCTGTTTTGACGTGGAATCGGTCGGTGGTCCCTTCCTCGGAAACGGATCCTCGCGGAACATCCCTCGGGAGCATCTGTCGTCCCTCCCACCCACCCGCGCCACAGTTCTCGACGCGGTCGAATCGACATTTTCATATATCTCGACGCGCGAGCGGGAAAGGGGTGCGCGCGCGCGTGCCCGCGCGTCACCTGCTCCGTGCAAAAATCCCCCGGAAAACTCGAAAAATCCTACGCACATACTCGTGCATCGTCGCAGCTGTCTACCGCGCCTCGAATATCGCGCGCGTCAGGCCCCCTGCTCCCTCGAGCGCTCATTCGTGGCGAGGGAGGGACGGTGGCGCGCATTTTCAATAACGTTTCCCCGCGTCGAACGGGTTGACGCGCCATTATCCTCGCGATATCTCGCGCGCGAGTAGAGGTGAATCCGCGCACACACACAGACGCGCACCTACCGCGCGCGTCGCCGGGATTTGCGCGCATCTGCCGATCGTTATACACTCCGATTCCGCCCGCGCGCGCGGTCAGCGCGCACGGGCGAGCGCCCCGTGTGTGCGGGGGTCCGTCTCGAAAAATTCGTCATTCCCGCGCGGCTGTACTATACGCGCGCGCGGGCACGTAGGTTGCGCGCGGGTTCCCCGAGGGGTGGCTGGTACGCGCGCGCGGGGGAGGCCAGGTGCGCGCACCAGAGTCCGTTCGCGTCTGTAAGCAAGCGACTGACGGGAAATGGGGAGAGAAAAAAAAAAACGTCTGTATGCACAGGGATACCGCGCGCGCGAGCGGCGCGCTCGGTGTAGCCGTGGCCGGTGATAAAAGCGCAGATCAAACAGCACGCGCGCGCTCGCGGCGCGATACCGCGGACTTCACAGAATCCACGGGGCGTCGTGGGGGCGCGCGACCGGCGGCGCGCTTTCGCGGCGTGAATGATTTCCGGTCGGAGTCTCTCGAGTCGATCGATCTGTCGTGTCCAGCCTGTGTTCGATGTGTGAAAATTTAACGAAATTCCGGAAGGGTGCAGTCGCGGTGATTATGTGCCACCGCGCGTGCGACACGGGGGAGGTTACCGCGTTTTCTGTACATGTATACAAACGAGGGAGGGCCGGTGTCGGTGGCTTCGTATCGATCGAGCGGGGGGATAAAATCCGATGCGAGGATATTCAACCACCTGCAGGGGGGACAGGTGATGCCGAGTGTAATCAGGACGGGGCGCCAACCTCCCCTTCCAACTGGCGTCGAACGTTCATTTTTCTCGTGTAGCGCAACGCGCGCGCGTGAGCGAGGAGCGAACCGAAAACGCGCGGGAGCCAATTCCGAAAGTCGAGTTTCGACGAAGGCGATATGTAATGACGATCGACGGAGTACCTTTAGCGCGATACCCTCGAACGGAACGCGCTACCTTCGATGTTGCTGATCATCGGGTCCGTTATCCGCAGGATATACACATACATATGTGCGCGTATGCAGATACAATGCGTCCTCGTTAGTCCGGCGTTTCTTCTCCCGCGGCGCGACGGACGGATCCGAATGGATATCTGCTTCTACCGTGTATCATTGATTCCCTTCATTTACACAGGAAAACGAATTAGTCGGATCCACTGAAAATTACTTGCGGAACGCAAATAATTGTTTATTTAGGTACATGATTTTTTTTCTTTAATAACATCAATCAGATATCTCTTCTTCACAATCATGCGAAATAGTATGTGATTGCATGGAAGAAATATCTATATTAATTGATATGAGACAAAATTGAATTGACCTAAACATATAATTATTTGTAAACCCGCAAGTAACTTCTACTATGTAGATCCAACTTATTCCTTTTCTCTGTGCAGTTGTAGGTATAGGTACTATTTACTCACACCATTTAGTTTTACCATCTTTCACTCAGTTTCACTATTTTCTTCAGTTATTCTCTTCATCTTCTCTTGCCACACTTCTTACTTTTACCATTTACTTAGGTACACTGAAAAAAATATTTAGCCAATCCACAGCTATATTTCTGGCTGCCTCAGACATTATTTGGTGACAACTAGAAAAATATTGCTAGCGTAGCAAGAATTCTTGCTATTGCGAAGAAAATTATCACTGCAATCACTATAATTTTCTAGTTGCGGCCACATTTTTTTGAGTGTACTTACCTACTGTTTATCATTTATTTCTACCGTCTTACTCTCTATTACATTTGCCTCTCCTTTTCTGCTCTCAGGAGACGCCCGTCTTAGATCCTATTCAATAAACGCTTCTTCTTCTTCTTCTTCTTCTCGAATATTCGCTTCGCTCGCGCCAGTACCGATGCACCGTCGCGTGCGGTGGTGCTTATCGCGCTCGCGCGAGAATACGACGTCCCCTATGGGATAGATCGTCGCGATTCCGCCTGCTTAGTACCGTCGCCGCCGAGACGAGCGAACGGAGGTTGCTCGGTCGACGGTACAAACCGCGGTACGGGGCGGTACCGGCATGCTCGGCGAACCCGCATGATCGCGGCAAAGAAATAGAAGAGCGCCGGGAGAAGGACGTTTGCCTCGGATCGGCGCGGCGTTGTAACCCAGAGAGAGGAGCGCGCGAGCCGCCCCGGTGTCCGAGTGTCCGACTGCACCAGTCCCGCCGCCGTCTCGTTCCCGGAGGACCGGTCTAGCGACGTCTAGCAGTAGTCTGCTCGCCCCTCAAGGATTCCCTTCTGTCGGCCGTTTTCTCTTTCTCTCTATCTTTTATTCTCTCTCGAGAAAGAGAGCCCTCGGCGTTTCTTCTGCGTCCGAACCGACGCACACTTCCTGGCGGCGACCTCTCGCGTAATTGGTCACGTCGATATACGTATATCCGTCATCGCCGTTGGGGAGTACCTATTGGGATCTGACATTCGCGATCTTGAAATCTGGCGAGAAAAAGTGGAAACACCTGAAGGATGCTGTTACTTTGGCATTTGTGAAGGGTTGATGACGTAATCGGCTGTATTTTTCATGCTGAACTGAAAGTTGAAATTCCAGAACAGATGAGCATTTGTCGTTCGGTTCGAAATTCGGAAATTCGAAATTACAAGTACTTCGCGACACCACTCCTGAGATTTTCTGCGTTTATCCCGAATCGTACGATATATCCTGCTCTTATAACTCTTTCAACCTCTGTGAACTTTCCTCGAGCGAATTTTCTTCTCAATATTGTAAGTATTTTCAATTCATGTAAATATTTTAACAAAAGTATTCCAAGTCACATGTATACGAGGGTAGAGTGAAAAGTCCGATACTTTTCTAGTAGATGGTGGTGCGATCGCGAAGATGAGTATGTGCCCTCATTTGGCGAAAAAAAAAAAAAAAAAAAAAAGTTCTTTCACCATGACAATGCACCTGCTCATTCGTCTGCCGCTGCAACAGCGAAATTGGTCGATTTAAAGTTCGAATTGCTGCCGCATTCACCTTATTCGCCGGATTTGGCTCCCCGCGACTTCTTTCTCTCCCCGGATTTGAAAAAATTCTCATCAAACGCTACTTTACACACTTTGGGGTGCACCACCATCTACTAGAAAAGTATCGAACTCTTCACTCTGTCCTCGTAGAAGAAACCGTAAAGAGTGTCCCCTTCTCGGTGTCACGTCAACCGAGCCCCGCCTCCGCGTCAGATCCCAATAGAAATACGCCGCGCGACCTCCGCGCGAGAGAGATCGAAAAGTGGCACGAAAAATCGTAATCGAACGACGCCGTATGTGGGATACCTACCCGTCGATCCGCCCCGATCGGAGCGTGCTCGATCAACGGCATCCAAGGTAAACTTCGCCCCTCCCCCCCCATTTAATTAGCCACTCATACGATCGGCATTCGTACAGCGTCGCGTCTCTCGTCCTCGCCTGGCGCGAGAAACGACTTCCGATTTTTCAGCGCGCGCGCCGAGATGTGGGCATACGGGCGCTACGGGCCCATCTCACCCACCGACACCGCGCACCCACGGCAGGTGCTTATAGCTCTCGCGCGCGCGCGCGCGCTCCTTTCCTCCCGTCGTCTCGCGGTGTCCGCGCTCCTCGTCTACTTTAATGCCGCGCTCGCGCGCGCGTTGGACGGTTGAAGAGCGGCCCGAGAGCCGCGCGCCGAAAGAAGTCGCGCGCGCGCGCGCGGTACCCCTACATCTGCTCTCTCTCCCGACGTGCGGAGAGACCGAGCCACGTGCCAACGATCCCCTCTTCCAGCGGCGCGCGAGCGACTCGGCCTCGCGGAACGACGACTCTCTCGAGAGGGCACGAGATAAAGAGAGAGAGAGGGAGAGAGCTGATATTTATTAAGCGCTCCTCTCCTCTGGCCTTCCCCTCGCAGAGGAGACCGAGGCTCGGGCGAAACTCCGACGATAATTATTGTGGAGACGCGCGCACGCGCGCTTATGATATAACGAGGAGCGCGAGGAGTGCGCGAATTTCGGTGCGATTCGTGGGGGATTCGAATTCCTCGAGAATTCGAGCACACTGAGAGAATTTATAGGTCGCACAGCAATAATAAGCATAGCTATGCTAAGTATATTTTTGAGCTAAATGAAGTTAACTAGACACAGTATGGGTAATACAGCAATACCAAATAGTGTGACAAGAACAATACGTATTGCTGAGAAAACTAAAACTTATTTTTAAATTAATAAACAGCACTGAGAAAAATAACCTGGTCAATAAGTATAACCAAAATCTCGGAGACCGTAACCACACCGTTTGGTGAAATATGGATCCTCTTCATCCGCGTTTGGTTGGACTGACCATTTCTCGATTACAATAATTAGACGTGCATTCAAAATTACCAAACATATAGTTGGAATAATTTGACATTTGGTTAAACCAACCAGCATTGCCGCGCAATCTAGAGGTACATATAAAATTTCTCTCGGTCCGCATTCGCGTCGGCGAGTACACCGCCCCGTACTCCGAGATCTCGTCGTGTTTCCGCTTCCGTTCGATTCGCGGGAGCTTTGTTCTCCCGTCGCGGCGGCGAGAGCTTCGATCCTCTCATCGCGCGCGGCCTTCGCCGCCGCTCCTTCGCATGCAACGTCCGCGCGCGGCGTTTAGTAGCCGCGGGTCACGTTGACGTGTAATCGGGTGCACAAAGGGTCTGTTGCTGCTGCTCACAATACCCACCCACTCGGTATTATTTTCGATTCCCCGTATTCAGCCATTGAACTCGGCCGGATCGTTATTGCCGACCGCGCTTTATTCCGTCCACGTGAAATCCCCTCGCGCGATGCGGTATTATTTGCGTCGGAATAAACTCTCGCGCGCGCGCATCGCGTCGTACACGACAATGCGAACCGGCGTGACGCTCGCGCGCGCGCGCGCGCGCGACCGACCGACCGGGAACCGGATACATATCTCGCGATGGGACCGATTCGAGCGGTCGGCGATCGCGTGTGCGCCCGGAATTGCCGCGCGATTAATTATGTCGCGAGTCGATTCGGGGAAAAAGGAGGTCTCGCGGCCACCCGATCGGGACGCGAAGCGCGCCACGGCGAAAATTGGGAGCGACGAGCTGCGGACCCGTTCGAGCGGTCGCTTGCCTTACGCGTCGTGAGGCGAGAATTCGGGAAATGATCCGCCGATCTTTCCCCCCCCCCCCCCATCAGGAAGACAACGCGAGAAATCGTCGAGGGACTCACTCGGTCGAGAGACACGCGGCGGGAAATTCTCCTTAAAATTCAAGACGCGCCCTCCTCGTTGGCGGGACGGCCCCCGCGCACCGGAGTGGCATTGACAAGGCCATACGCCGCGACGCGCGGCGTACGACCCGTACGACTCCTTTGCTCGGGTCGATCGAAGATCGTCGGGATCGGGGCCGATCCGCGCGAAAATCGCCCTCGGCGGCGATCGCCGACTGCGGAGGAGCGGAACGTCGCCGCGGTCGGCCGTGAAATTCGACAGAAAATTCCTCGACGGCGCGCGGGCGGCGTCCCACGCGGAAGCGTTCGTTTTCCATGTATTCACGCGCGCGTATACGACGAACGGCGTCATCTGCATACAACGCCCGTGCGAACACGGCCACGGGTGGCATTATGTAACTGGAGCTCTTTAAGCAACGCACGATGCACCCGGCCGAATCATCCTCGAGCGTCCTCGGGGAGAACAATGAGCGAGTGGGTGCGGAGGAGGCTAGCTCGATTATTGCATCGCGTCTCCGACGCCCGCGGTCCGCGAGGTCGACCGCGGGTTCAAAGGAGTTCTCGCGCGCCGATGCGCTTCTCGCGGTGCGGTTGCGGCCTCCGCGCACGCGCGGACCGAGCTTTGTATACGATGCGTCGTGGAAAAATATAATTCGCGTGTAAAGCTTTTATCCCCGATAGGTGATTACGAAAATTAATAGACCCCGTTACGAAATTTATAAAGGCGATTTCGTAGGTATACCGATTTTCATAATTACGGAGTAGGTATATTAATTTTCATGATCACGCATTGAAAAAAAAAGCCTTGTATAAAAGTATATTAAAAATACAATTTTTTTTTACAGTGTAGAGTAAAAGTTGGATGGAAGGCCCGGGAGGGCAGATATTTGTATAGAAATGCATGGCTGTGTGAACGATTTTTGATAAATAGTACCTCTCCAGTTTCGTCAGATCAATCCGTCGAAAATAAATGCTATCTCGTCTTTGAAAAATTCCTCCCTATAACTACTCCGTCGTCCCTCTCAGCGCCTCTCTTCGCGTCCGACGAGAGATCGATCCTCTTAATCATCTCTGATCATCTTTATACAGAAATCCGTGAAAATATGAACGTTTTTGATAAATAATACGCTGAGAAAAATAATTAGGTTAAAACTGCAAAACACATCTAATTAAATGTGTTTAATTACTCTGACCAAAGTGCTGGTGTCAGTTGAACCAAATATCAAGTTATTCCAATCGAATGCTTAGTTATTCCAACCAAACGTTTAGTCATTCTAACCAAAAATTGGCCAATCAAACTAAACAGATGGAGGATCCACATTCCACCAAACGGTTTGGTCATCTGCACCTCCAGGATTTTGGTTAGATCGACCAAGTTTTTTTTTCTTAGTGCACCTCTCCAATTTCGTCAAATCTATCCATCGAAGATAAACGCTACCCTATCTCTGAAGAGGAGTTCCTTCCCTCTCTGCGCTAGTTACATCTCTAGTTACTTTTCGTTTCCATTTTTCGAATTAGTTCAGGCTAAACTTACTTAACTCTATTCTACTTACAATTAGCTTACTTGCGTTACGTTACTCGCTTACTTGTGTTCCATCTATTTATTTTATTTTATTTTGCTTTTCTTGCTTTATTTACCTGCCTATTTACTTCAATCACTCAATTTTTACTGCATTTTTTCGTATCTTTCTTTGCGAGCTCTCAGAGGGTTTGCCCTAGAGCACAATAAACACTTCTTCTTCTTCTTCTTCTTCTTTTTCTATTCGTCGTTCCTCTCCACGGTTCTCTTCGCGTCCAGCGCGAGATCGATCGTCAATTGTCCGCGCGAGCGATCGATCCCCTTTATCGGCACCGATCCGCTCGGCATTCTGAGCCGAGGTGTGGCCCCACGGCGAGACCGTTCGTCAAGAATAGCGTGGAAAGTGGATAGCGGTCGCGTACTCGTATCGCTATACTTATATATACCAGACGCAGTTTCGTGTTAATGAGTGCTGGCGCGCGCGCGCGCGCGCTACCGCGACGTCTCGTCGGTGAGGTAAGAGAGGTCCGCGGCGCGCGCGCGCGCGCGGGGCCTACGAAACGGCAGCTGCAGCTGCAGCCCGATGCCACGCGCCCCGTACACCGCCGCGGCTCTCGCTCCGTGCAGGCTCTCCCCCCGTTCGGATACCGTTTTACAGGTCCACGCCCGCGGGGCTGTGCGCACGGCGCACGGTGACACGTACGCACACACGGGCGCGCGGGCGCACCGTCGCAGCGCGCGCGTCGAAAAGACCACCGGACTCGTCACCTGCGCCTCCACTCGGCAGACTCCCCGATGGTCCTTCGACCACCGTCGACACCTCGCGCGGCGCGGACGGCGATTTCGCGAAAATCCACAGGTCTCGTCTCCCTTTTTTTTCGCAGCTCGCGTTTTTTCCCTCGTCGCGGGAACGGGGAAGGAACCCGCTTGTTCTCGAAATTCGTCGGCCGCGCGCTCTCGCGCGCGTGAAACGGGACGGCGAGCGATCGGCGATCGATCTCCTCGAATTTTCGAAGGAGAGCGCGCGCCGGTGTTATACCTACGTACCCGCGAGGAGCACCGCCGCACAGGGGAAGGGAGCGGCGCGAACACAGGCTCCGCCTTCGATTAAAAATGTGTGCGTGCGCGCGAGGGAATCGTCGTCGATCTAGATCCATCTTTTCCCGCTGCACCTGCTTCTCGGGGTGCCGTCCGTTTTATGCCGCGTTACGTCAGAATCCGGAGCCCGCCTCGGGACGGACGGACGGGCGGACGGACGGTCGCGTCGTGGAAGAAAGTTACGCACGGCCCTCGGATCCGCGCGCTACCGGGATAATTTACTCGGACCCGTGTGTGTCCGGCGGGTTTTCCTTTTTTCCGAAATCTCGGAGGACGCGCGCACCTCGGGACGCCGATGTCGCTGGCACTCCGAAGAGCGAAAGCTCGAGCTCCTCGGAGAGAGATAGATAGATGAATGTTTACTGTTCAGTTGGAATAAAACTTTGCACACTCTGCGAGCAGTGCACAGTACAAGTAGTTATATACCAGTACAGTGCATATATGGTGCAAGTCTGAAACAGCATATTTTGAGCACAGAATAAGTACCCGGTACAAGTATTTATACAATAGTGCAGGCGTTGAGTACAAGGCAGAGACAGCGTATTATGAGTACTGGATAAGAGATAGATAACAGGACAGAACAGCCGAAGAAGCAAGGAGCATCAACAGCAAAGCAGCGTCTGACGTGTGACGATAGAGAGAAGAAGAAGAAGAAGAAGAAGCATATTTTATTTGCTCTAGGGCCGAAGAGGCCCTCTGAGAGCACACGAAAGGTCAGAACAAATGAATTACAGAGAAAGCAACAAATTACAAAGAAAGCAGCTAAGAGAGCGAACGAGTGAAAAGAGATAAAGTAAAAAACAAAGTAAAATAATAGATAATAGAACGGCCTAGACTAACAAAATAAGGTAAATAAAAGTTTACAATACAACTAATACGGATGAAACTAACAAAGTGAAGTGTGCTAAGAGGAAGGCAAACAAGAAGAGAGATTGAGAGAGGGAGAGAGAGAGAAGAAAAAGCAGTGAACGCCGGCAACTGGACGGTGAATCGGAGGGGAGGAACGACGGAAATTTAATTCGGTCGTCGCAATGAAAAAAAGGGACCCTGTACAAAGAGAGTTGTGGTCCACGTGTGCGGTCCGCGACGCCACTTATTCGTATCCCCGAGAGCGACCGCGGGTCACGATTGTTTTTCTAATTACCAGAAAAAGCTAATAGCGACTTTGTCCCGCGCGCCCGTAGCTTCCCCGTGGCGGATACACACACGTCCTCCACCCCCGGCGATCTGCCCTCTTTCTACGCGGGAAGAATTATTATCGAATTAGGAAATTAATCGAGATTACCGTAGACGCGGCGGGAAAAAATTGAAACCGCGTGACGGGCACCCGTGTATTCGCCTCGTAACTTTTTTGTTTGCCTCCCGTCCCGATCGTCCCGCCGCCGTCGTTGCGTGAGAAGCGAGTTACCCGCGCCGCGACGCGAGTTCCCGGGCGTCGCTTCATTAGCGTTCTCCTCTCGCCGGTCGTGCCCCCGGAGAATCTCTTCACTTTCATTCCAACGAAATGAAAGTAGGACGGATAAATGTCTGAGGAATAAATGTTACACAGCAAAATACCTTGTTTTTAGAATGTCGATACATCGTAAACTTACCGTTAGGTGTAGTAGGTACAGCTTTGCTTCCGTCGTTTTCGATTCGTGGATCGCTTCAGAAGATGACCAGTTTCTTCAACGCGGTATTCGTACGCTGCCCGAAAGATGGGAGAAAGTGGTGGTCGGCGATGGGTAATGCTTTGAATCATAAATGTAATGTATAACCAGTTTCTTACAATGAAGCCTCGAATTTCGGAAAAACCGGCGGAAGTAAAGTTGTACTGTTAGAATCTGTCAATTTTTGCAATCGAGAAATATAATTCGGTTGAGAAACAAGCTAAAATATCTAGAGAAATGAGAAATTTCGCTTATGCTATTTTGGAGGACAGATACTCTGGATTAACGAGATTAGAAATTCATTTTCGGAGCTGCGACGCCGAAAATATAACGTTTACGATTTTGTGGAACTACTTATACAGAAGATGACGCTCATCGTCTGTACTTCCGCAAACTCGTCTACGTCGCATTTATTGCACCGAGAGAGAAAATTGTATATTCGATTAAATTCTCGTTTACAGCTGGGGAGAGTGCACAATTAATTTCTCGGACTAAGAAATCTAGTTATATCGATTAACGGCTATTTGAAGGAAACGGGCTGCAGTCCAATCGAGTCAATTATTAGTCCAAATAACTAAAACTACATTCTCCCACCCGTAACCGTCGATTCAGTCAAATCTACCACATTTTTCTCTCGGCGTGTATAGGTACTTGCCACGTCTCAGATTCAAGCGTTCGCCCCGCATATTCTAAAATACAACGACAAGGAAAATCCTCCCGGTGCACCATCCATCCTACTTTCACCCCGTTTCACCACTCGCGCGTTTCCATCGAAGCGATCGTCTCCGAAACGGAGATCGATCGCGATCGCGCGGCCGCCCCGAAAATCCACCACCCGACGCTCGCCGCGCGGTCACACCCCCGTCTCGTCTGCGGGCTCCCGTGTGAAATCGCTTGATTGAACGAGGAAGGCGTCACACCCCCGTAAAATCGAAGCTCGGACTCGCGAGCGCCGCACAAAAGCGCCGAAGCGCGCGGCCCCTTTGTCTTCGCGAGACGCGACGCGCACCCACCAACCTCCCCCGTTCGATTCGAGAAACGATTACACCGTCTCCCACGAGGGGCGAGCACCCTTTGCGCTCGCGCGCACGAAATTCGCCCCGAACGCGATGAGAGGCGAGGGAACCCAGTTTCCCTCTGCGCGCTTCCCCTGCGGCCGAGTATAGGGAGGAGAAGATATCTCTCTGTCTCGCGTAAAGACGCGGCTCGCGTTTAATCTTCATTCACGGGAGGAGCCTCGATCGTTTACCGATTCTGATGCGTTCCGCGAAGCTCGCGTGCGCGATCGCCCGCAAAAAGCCAAGAAACTCGATAAACGGGGGAGCGAGAGAGAAGAAGAAGCGTTTATTGTGCTCTAGGGAGAGAGAGAGAGAGAGAAAGAAAGGGAAAGAAGAGAAAGAGAAAGAGAGAGGGAGCGCCCCACGACGCGCGCGTGCATCGTCCGACTCGGCGGGCCTCCCCGGGCGCGTCGGATGCGATCGCTCCGGTTTTTTGCGCGGATTCGCGAGCTCGACACGAGGGGACGACGACGACGACGATCGATCCGCGATCGGAGCTTTCTCAAACGTGCAGCGAGAGATCGGGGGATGCCGCGCGGAGCGCGAACGCGGCCGATCGTCGCGGTGGTCCGCTCCGTCGAAAGCCACCTGCGACTTGGAAGCGAACGCGAGAGGCGCAAGGACGTCGCGAGTGCGCGTGTGCGCGTACGGCACGACGTGCGCGCGCTAAAGTCGCCGCGCGAGGTCTCGGCGCTGCTCGCGTCTCGCGGCTCCGGGAGAGAGAGCGAACGCGGGTTTCCAATTAATGACGATCAAGTCCGAAAATAGCAGGCGGCGAGCGTTGCCGGCTGCGGTACCGCTCGCGGGGGGGGGGGGGGGACGAGAGAGAGTGTTTTCTTTTTACTCCCGGAGAAAGAAGAGACGGAAAGGGTCATCGCGACGACGCGGAAAGGTCGAGCGGACGAGACACGGACGGAGAGACGCGCGCTCGTCCTTGACCCTGCGCGAGACCTTGACATCCGCGCGGCGCGTGATCTTCGAACCGCAGTACGCGTGCGTCTCCGGCTCTCAGGGTGGACCACCGTTCGCTCGCTCGCTCGCGCGCGCGCCGCAAAGGACGCGCGAGGGACCGAGGAAGCCGAAGGTGAGAGAGGGGGGAGAGAAAACAAACCGAAGGAGAGACGTATAATGCACACGCCCGCGACGAGCGGGTCGAAGAGGGGGCGCAATCGTCCCCCGTAATCTCGGTAATTAAACTTATCTCCCGAATATCTGAGATTTTTCTCGGGGCACCCGCCGCCGCCGCCGTTTGCCTTCGCCGCGGGGACCGCCAAAGGTCTCCTCCGGGTTGTGCCAGTGACCATTTAGATAATGCCGTTAAAACCACCGATTATCCCGGCAGATACGCCAAGATTCGGTTTTTACTCGGAAATTCGGAGGATGCGGGCGGGCCGCGCTGAGAGCCCGGGCGCTGCTGCAGCATCCGCGCGCGAACTCCGCGAAGCCGGTGGATTCCTTGTCCTCGGTTTCTCTTCTCTTCGTATTTGGCTCTCGAACACTTTCGACGGTTGCGCGCGCGCGCGCGCGCGACAAGTGCCGGCGACGCGGAACCTGAGACTTTGTCTATGAGCTTCGCGCGGACACGCCCCCTTCTTCGAAACACTCGATACCCGCGTCTGACACTCGATCGGAGCCCGAATCCCTCCTCCTCCGCCTCCTTCCACGCGACGGAATCGGCCCGGAATTTGCCGAAAAGTCGCGACGAAATGGCGACGAAGCAAAGTTATGTACGCGTCGTGGATGTCGTGCGCGGGAGGAGGAGGAGGAGGAACGTCGCTTCCAGGCGTCCCCCATCGATCAATAGAATAATCTTCCCCGGAGGTTGTCGCGCCGATAAGGGGAACTCGCGCGAATGGTGCATCGCGCGCGCGTATGCCCATGAATGGGGCCCGTTGTCGCGTCGCCGACAGAGCGCCTCTGTAACGCATCGAGAGGCGCGTAATGGCTCGTAATACAGACCGGACGCGATATCTACGCGGCGAAACGCGTCGTATTATTCTACGCGCGGCGACATATCGAGCGGCGCGTCGTCGGATTCGAGGGAATTTTCAAGGACCTCGCTTCGATCTTCCGGATCGATCGACGGTGACGACGTCGACTATTAGCGCGAGCGTACGGAGGGTGCCGTCGGAAGATGAACGATCGCGGCTACCTGTTGCGCGGTAGCCGCGACTCGGATCCTCCTTCACTCCCGCGCGAAGCCCTCGGTGAAGTGTCGAATTAATAATCCGGCCGATCGCGAGGCCGTAAATCGAATCGGGCGCGACGAGTCCCGCTTGTGAGGAAAATAATTTGGTCGATCTGAACACAATTCTGAAGACGACGAGCAAACCGTTTAGTGAAATATGGATCCTCTCTCCATCTCTCTCTGTTTGGTTTGACCGACCACTTTTTCGACAGATTGATTAAACGCGCTTTGTTGGAATAATCAAACACCTGCACCCAGGAAAAAGGTCTGGTCGAATGCGAACCTACTGTGATATTATAGAAAAATTTATCTGAGATGAATAGGAATTTATTTACATCGAACACAAGAGTCTATTATCAGAATTTGATAGATGTTCTACGAGGGCAGAGCGAAAAGTCCGATACTTTTTTCAGTAGATGGTAGTGCGATCTACTGGATGAACAATTCATAAAAGAGAAAGTCTTAATTTAAAAGGTATCGGACTTTTCACACTGTCACACACTCAATTAAAAATATAGATATGCAAAACACATCTGTCCCATTCAAATCGATTTGTGTTCGATGCGAATAAATTCCTATTTATCTCAAACAAATTTTTCCATCAGCTTCGTATTCGACTAGATTTTTTTCCCCTCGGGGTGTGGTTAGAATAACTCGATATTTGGTTGAACCGATCAGTATTTTGGTCAGAATAACTAAACGCGTTTGATAAGATGTGTCCCGTCACACTTTAACCTAATTATTCTTCCCGATGCGCGTGAATAAACGGAAACTACCCCTTTCCACGCGCGACGACGTATTCCCCGCGAGGCTGGTAAATCGGTAGAAGAATTCGGAGCCGAAGAATGAAGCGCGCCCCGCGCGGAACGATCGGACGCCGGGCACCCTCTATACTCACCCCGTTAGCGCGCATCCCTTCACGTCTTTCCGCGCGTGAAAAATGACGGAGCGAGGCGCTCCCTCCCCGCGGCCGCTTCGACGGCGATTCGTATAGCCGCGTCGGTATAAAAAGCCGCGTCGACTCTCGATTTCACGTAATAAATCTCGACTCGCGCGCGTCTTCGATCTCCTCGGCACCCCCGTATAACCGGCCATTGTCGTTCGATTCGTCGTGTTTGACGGAGCCCTCGCTCCTCGAGGCTCCTACGCCGCCGCTTGATGGATGGGGCGCGCCTCGTTGGTCCATCATCGCGCGTTAATGTGAAAGGCCGCGGGAGATTGGGCCTTCGATTTCGAAAACGCTCGCCTTTTTCCCGGGAATCGAATGATTCCTTTTTCGTAGATAATCTCGCGTTCCTCGCGTCCTTCGAATTAATTCCACGCACGACCGCCGACGCGATCCTGGAAGAGCGTACAGCCGACGCACGACGCTCGGGGCTCTTTCCTCGAACGCGCGGAATTACATAGGGGCGCGCGCGAGAAGCGCGCCTGTCGTTTTTCGTAAACCCGCTCGTCGATTCCTCCGCGCGCGTTTCGGGGAAAAATCGGTAACAAACCCGACGTGGCGCAGGCGCGCGGGGAACGCCGGCGATCGCCGTATACGCGTCCGGGATCATTAATCATCCGCGCTAGACTCGCGCGCGCCGCATAAAGGCTCGACGATGCGGACGCCGGTGTGCGTGTCTACGATGTGTACGTTACACGTCCACTGAACGGAGAGATAATATGCTCGGTCACCAGCTCGCGCGCCGCGCGCGCGGGGTGTAAGGTAACGTTCGTTTATTCCGAGACGGGGCGGATGACTCGCGTCTTCCTTCCACCCTGTGCACCCCGCGTTGAGTGGACGTCGACTTCTTCGCGCCGAGCGAGATCGAACATCTCGCCTTTCCGAATTTCGCGTGGAAGCGGCGCGAAGGGGTGAAGAGTAACGCTGAGAAAAAAGGGTGGTAACGACTATTTTCGACTCAACTGCACCAGTTTTACATAGTTATAGCGATAATTTTTGTCTGTTCCAGTAACTAAAAATAGTTACAACTGCAAAAACTGGTGCTAATTGCCAAACTTGAGCACTCGAGCAGTCGCAACGACATTTATCTCCGTCGGGGAAGATCAGTGCGAGGGGTGCGCGAAAAACGCGCCAAATCCGCTCGCGCGCATTCTCGGCGCACCCCGCCTGCCCGACCAACCTGCAGCGGCACCAACGAACAACGTGTACGACATATGCTCGATACGTTGGCCCCGCGCGCCGGTACCTGTGCCCCGCGCACCGGGTGCGCGGTCGCCACGACTTACGATCGGTCCTCTCTCTCTCTCTCTCTCTCTCTGGCAACCCCCACGGTCGTGCATAGAATATACGCGCGCACAGCGCCCCCCTTCCGAGTAACCTGCGACGAGTGGACACGTACCCGTGCGAGCTAAGCGCCCGCGCGACAGATGCGAGCGCCGCGCGCAAGCCGACACGTGGAAATCGATGCGCTTCGAGGGGAACTTTGCCGCGTCGGAGGGAAACAGGTCGCTCGCCCGCAGGGGTGGGTCGCGGTTGCCTCGGGCGAATATCGCAGCGCGGCGTCTCGATCTTCGCGCGCGGCTACTAGACGCTCCTTCCTTATCCCCTCGTAGCTCGCGCGCGCGCGCGCGCGCGGCGGTAATCCGACAACTCGGCCGTTTATATACGACGGCATAAAAAAGACGGCCGGCAGCCACGGTTCGCCTCGGCGATACCTGGGAACTCTCGTACTCGGCGCTGGCGACTCCGAGAGGGGACCGGCGTAGCGGGCTGCGCCGCCGCTCGGCACGAACCGGATGAGACTGCGTTTTCCACCGCGCGCTCGGGGGGTTGGCGTCGACGACTCCGCGCGTACACCGGATCGAATCCCGGCGCTGGATTTAACGCGGTATATCAATTCGATCGAGAGCGACGAGACCGGAGAAATGTTTCTCGCGAAGAAAGGCTCTCCGTGGAGTCGACCTACATTTTGGCGTACGGAGAAAAAGAGGAGGAAGAACAACAAGAAACTTTATTAGTTAAAAGAGAGAGAGAGAGAGAAAGAGAAAGAGGAGAGGAGAGGCGAGCGGAAGGATCCCACCACCCCGTCGGGAGTACAACGCCGCGCGAGAGGGGCGAACGCGCATTCCCGGCGTCCCCCGATAAGATAGGGACGTCCCAACGGTCAGTTATAAAACGCATACGGGTCGCCGCGCGGCCGGGGGAGCCTACCCCGTCGACGACGCGCGGCACGTCCCGCGGGTCCCGTGTAACTATTAAAACCCTAATCTCTGTATAATCATGTAGGATGATGAGTCGCGTTCCAATACAGGTACGGCGATCGCGCGTGTACGTGGAAAGCGTTGGGCGATGCGCGTTCGTGTGCGTGAAGAGGTAAGCGTGTGTGCGCGGGGCGCGCGCGCGCGCGCGCGCGCGTACGAGACTTTATGCGGTCGAACCGAGGCGCATCGCTCATCTTACCACTTAGCCGGTAATTAATTTCATGATAATTACCGGCGCGAGTCCTGCCGGAGCGCGGGGCCCGAGAAAATAATTACGGTATAAATTCTGAAGTCGAAGAGGTGGGTACCTGAAAGGAAATGCCTCGCCGAAGACCGCTATTTAGAGGTACTCGACCGTTTGGGAAAACGGCGTCGGGCACCGTACCGCTCCGACGTCCGAGCGGCTCTCCTTCGTCGAGGCCGTTCTCCGCGCGCCGTCCGGCGCGTTGTTCTCCATCGGACGAACCTCGATTGTCGCGCGAATAGACCGTTCTCGACGGGGCGTTCTCGTCTGACGTCATCCATTGACGAACGGGACAGTTACGAGACACAATTGAGCGCTCGCGCGATAAGCCGCCGGTACTACGAGTCGATATTCTTCGCGAGCATACACTCGGAGGAAAATCTGGTTGAAAGAATCACATAATTCGTATTTTTTAATCTAATTTCTAATCTGCATGCATATTCGACGACAAACGAAAGAGAAACGGTCCGAAGGAAATAATTATTCGCAGAGTTGTAACAAGTGCGTTTCTCTGTATGAAATTGTGACGTCATCGAAAAGGCAGAGAGACGCATTTATGCTGAACAACGAGTGCGACGGCGACAGTCTTCTAGATGACGTAGTAGCTGCATTTCAAAATATCGTTTTCCAATTCAGATGAAACGGAAATGTACATGAAAGAAAACGGGGTACATAATTACGTCGAAGTGTTGTTCGAATCTGCAGTAAAAAAAAATTAGCGTTAAAACCAAATTTAACCAGAAATCGTGGTTGATTTTGGCGCCGACCGTAATTCCATAATTGTCCTGACCGGTGAGATTCTCGTTACAGTAATAAGAGATCAGGATTGTGTGTGCCGCAACCAGGTCAACTTGCAGCATGGTAAATTGACGTCCGCAACTTTTTCTTACCAGTTGATACTGCCATGCAGCGGTATTATTGATCTACTCTTACGGTTAATTCAACCACGGTGCGCACAGCTATTATATTATAAACTACAACCTCGTTTTTGCAATAACCACGCAACAAAAATTATTTCCACCGCACTCGTGATCCATCTTATCCTAAATACAGTACCAGCACAATCAGGAAAATTCAATCTTGCGATTACAGTCGATCTCACCACCCACTTTTTTCTCATATCAGTGGTAGTGGGCGGAAAGAGTTCACGCTCTCCTAAACGAAACCGCGCGCGCGCGGGCGCGAAGAGGTTTTCGACCTCGTTTCCCGGTAGAGTACCCAGCTGCTTCGAGGAATCGGTAAACTCGGCTCGCCCGAGGGATCGGTGGGGGATTTAGTGTAATTTTACGAGGAACCGAACAAATACCCGACCATTGGCCGATTAGGCGCGCGCTGGAAGCGGCGCAGGACGAGCGCGGTTGTCTTCCGGGTGTCTCCCGTTGCGAGTCGCGGCGGACCGTAAAGCGCGCCGGGGGAGAACCCGCAGACCCTCACGAGTCATAATCGCGCGAGTTCGAAGATCGGAGCGAAATTGCGGCGCCTCGTCGATCCAGGAGTAGGTACCTACTTATCGAAATCGCCGGTCGGGCGCGATAGAGGCGCGAGATCGACGTACTCTCACGTCGGAGTCGTGGCCGATTCGCGCGGACAACGAGTACGTTTTCGACCGTGAAGCGGAATACCGCTGCCGTCCTTCGTCGATTCACCCTCTGTCGACCCTTGACTTTCCTCCCTCCCCGCGCGCGGACGGGTCATTCGCGCGAACGCCGATACCGTTACAGCGTCGAGCCACACTTCTGTTCGTGCAGAGCTGATCCTCGAATCCACGATACGAAGGGGGTGGAGAGAGGTAGTTTCTCAAAGTCTAAAGAACGTTTCTCAAGTCGTCGCGACTCAGAGTTCTTTGTTCCGTGTGCTCGAGTACATCAACGCGCGCGCGCGCGCGCGCGCGAATAAAGCCGAGTCCTCGCTTCGGCCTGCAATAGGGATAGAGCTGCCCCACAGGGAGACGCGCGTTTCCGAAATTCGTCCTCGTCCTCTCGCGTCCACGACGTCGTCGCCGCGCGCGTCCTCGAGAAACGCGGGTACCCGCGACGCGCCGCGCATCGCGAGCCGCTCTCATCGATACACGGGGAACGGAACAGGGCATACCTGTTCCACGTGCGCGCCTGTGTATCGCGGACGCACTCTTTCACGCATGCTCGCACACACGGCCGCGCGTAGGCGCGCGGTGCGCCTCGGGGTAGACAGGGTGGTGGGGATGGCGCGCGCCACGACACGGAGAGGGGAGAACGGCTCGCGTCTCGCAGCCTCCCCTCGTCGTGTTGTTCTCCCCCTCCCGTCGCCCCCCGCCACCCCGCCGCCCCACTCTACCCGCGAGCCCGTGGACCAGCTTTTTTTTCGGCCGGTAACTGTTCAAATTTCGTTCCCCGAGACCGGGCGCGCTGGTGGGGATGCGCGGACCCTCTTCGCGGGCCAGTGTCTCTCACGCGGGCACGAAAATCCGGCGGCGACCCTCTCTCGGGGGCACCTCGCGCGAATTATTGGCCGCGATTCGTGTCGTTGTCCCGCGCGCGCGCAGGAGGCTTCGCGTCCAACGGAATTTTACGAATCGGGGAGGGGGAAGTTTCGAATTCGGGGTGATCGCGGGATTCGCGTACGCGGCGTTACTTTTCGGGGCGAAGATAATTGACGGAAAATCTTCAGCCAAATTAGGCCGTGATAAGTTCGACGACGGGTGCACCGTGCGCGAGCCCCCGACCACGGGGATGTGTGTCGAAAATCGCACGCGCGAGGGAGAGAGAAAACGAGAACGCGAGAGAGAATGAGAAGCGCGCGCGATTTCGAGAAGATGAGAATCTCGGGTGGCGTAGGGCCTTTGGGGCTCGATGGTGGGGGAGACGGGGGTTTAGGGCCCTATCGGGTGCGGGTCCCGGTGGTGGGGATAGGCGCGTGCCCGCCCGCCTATATAAGGCCCCGAACCCTCCTCGCCAAGGCATTTCGGGAGCCAAGACCACGTCGTACGCATTGCGCGGGGGGGAGGTGCGAGAATCCCGCGATCACAGTTTCTTCCTTTCCGAGGCGCTTCTTCTCGCGAGCGTATCTTCCGTTTTTGTTTCTCTTGCCGGCGAAGGCGGCAAACCAGCGCGGGTATACCGATCGAGTGGGGATAACAAATTCCGGTACGCGCGTACGCAGCGGCTCGTCCAAGTTTTCGCCCGTTCGTTCGCACGCACGCACGTTCGGTCCGCGTACACGCGTCGTATTGCGCGTACATACGTCCAACTCCGAGACTGAGAGAGAGAGAGAGAGAGAGAGGGGCTGCGAGCCATCGGGGGAGAGTGACAGAGAGCAAGAGTGCAGAAAGGAGGAAGGAAGAGGGAGCGCGGAGAAGCGCGGCGAGAGTCCTTGGACCGCGCGCCCGCGCCGCGCGCGAGCGTGCGAGTGGACCCATCTCCTCGCTTCTCGTCGTCGTCGTCGTCGTCGTCGTCGTCGTCAGGGTTACCCGGGACGCGCGAGCGCGCGCGCCGCGTCGAGTGGCGATAACAGTGTGATATGACCCTGGTGGGACTGAGGGAGGAAGACTCGAGCCGACTGCCCATGATGCTCAGCGTACAGCACCACGGCGGCATCCAGCTGACCAATTCCGTGACCGGCACCCAGGGTCACCACCATCACCACCACCACCACCACCACCGGGGCAACGTGATAGTCACCGCCAGCAGCGCGCCCGGCAGCGACGGCAAGACGACGCACGGCTGCAAGCGCTCCAAGATGTACACCCAGGCGACGCCCTACGGCGCCGTGCCCCACCAGCCGGCCTCGGTGGCGAAGAGGAACGCCCGCGAGAGGAATCGCGTCAAGCAGGTGAACAACGGCTTCGCCACGCTGCGTCAACACATACCGCAGAGCGTCGCGCAGGCGCTGGGCGGCAACACCGCCGGCACCGGCGGCTCCAGGGCGGGCAGCAAGAAGCTCTCCAAGGTGGAGACACTGCGAATGGCCGTGGAGTACATCAGGAGTCTCCAGCGTCTGCTGGACGAGCACGACGGCTCGGACGCCACCGGCAGCACCGCCTCCGGCTCGCACACCGACCTCATCTCCGAGACCGGCATCGGCGGCGGCGGCGGCGGCGGCGCGGGCCACCGACTCGCGTCGAGCGGCGCGGACCTCCACCGTCACCTGTCGCGACCGACCGCGAGTCCCGGCGGCACCACCGCGTTCGCCCCGCCGCCCTGCTCGGAGGCGTCGAGCTCGCCGACGCCGAGCTTCGTCTCGGAGACCTCGTCGGCCGGCAGCCAGGGCTACGGCACCGCGTCCGGCGGCACCCTCTACGCGCCGCACTCGGACGCGTACGACAATTACGAGCCGATGAGCCCCGAGGACGAGGAGCTGTTGGACGTCATCTCCTGGTGGCAGCAGAGTCAATGAGGCTCTCGGGACAAACGGGGACTTCCCTCCGAGGTTGGTTGGTTTCCGCTCTTCGCTCGCGCTTTTCTCTCCCGCGCCTCGGCTGCGGCTGCGGCGGCGGCGGCGGCCTCCTCCTGCTTCGTTCCTCCCCGCCGGGTGGGGGAGGGGGAGGAGAATCAAAGAAAATTTCTGACTAGATTTGTGACCTTGCTCCTTCACAATGACGCGCGCGACCCCTCGCCGAAACTCCTCTCTCGCCATTCAAATCGCAGACTCCATTCAGCCCCCGGCATACATCCGAGAGAAGCGACGCTTTTGTGCGAGATTTCTTTCACGGTGTGTCGGTCGCCCTCTTTCCCTCGCTCTCGCTCTCCCCCCTCTCGCCCTTGCCGCCGAAGAGTTTCACTACCTCGCGCGCTCGCGCGAGGGAGGGGAGGGGGATCGGGCCGGCTTCCGTTTCGCCGGGGACCCGTGCGCGTATATCGATCGTCGGATCCGCTCGGCGATCGGCGACGAATTCGCGCTCGAGAAAAATGACTGCTGGGAAGAGAGAGGTGTGCGCGCGCGCGCGGGATTCCCGCACGGTCGTAATCCGAGAGCGATGAGGAGAGGGTGTCTCTCTCTCTCTCTCTCTCCCGGTACCTTTTCTCTCTCTCTCGGCTTAACTTTAATCCCCGCGCGCGATCTCTCGACAATAACGCCATCCTTCGGCAGACGTAATCTTTCCAGTTTTTGTCGTCACCCCCCCCCCCCCTATCCTGTTGCCATCCCTCTCACACTATTCCAGCTTCGCGGAGCCCCACGGGGACACCGAAGGAGAGAGATACGCTTTATCTCTATCTCTCCTCGGTCCCGCTCGAACGATTTCGCCTCGCGCGCCGCATTTAACTTGAATGCATCTTTCACGATATTCCAGTCTCCCTTTTGTCGGTTTTTCGAACCGGTATGCCATTCTCTCTCCTTTCTTTCTTGTCTGCCGGCGCGCGAGGGAGCGAGAGAGGGAGGGACCGTGGGGCTCCCTCCGTGAAACCGCCCTTTCCTGAAATCATCCCCTGCTCCGTCTTGCCGCGCGTATACCTGGGCCCCGGATCCGAGGCAGTGGCCGCGGTCGCGTCTCGCGG
This sequence comes from Xiphydria camelus, assembly GCA_963678675.1. Classification (NCBI taxonomy): domain Eukaryota; kingdom Metazoa; phylum Arthropoda; class Insecta; order Hymenoptera; family Xiphydriidae; genus Xiphydria; species Xiphydria camelus. The sequence continues at coordinate 36,221,934 of OY783192.1, read as the reverse complement.
AGACGGAGCGACGTGCATCGCGCGCGCGATAACCTTCCCCCGACTTCGTCCTTTATCGACTCTCGCGCACGCGCGCGCATCGTCCTCCCGTCGACTGGAATCGAGCGAAACCGAGTCTGACGGGTGCCGTTTTTCGTTCTTGTTGCAGAAACGAGCGCCGAGGCGAGGCCCGACGTTAGAAGCTGAAGAAGAAGTGGAGGAGGAGGAGGAACGGGGAAGCCGAGGAGGGGGCGAAGACCAGCGGCCGTTCCATCCATTGTGATCTAGTCATATCTCTGTACAGAACGAGAATTATTCGTCGGAGGGGATCCCTCTCGCGATTTCCATAATTTCGTACTCGCGCGCGCGCGCGCGCGCGCTCCAAGGGAGATTTGAGGGGGCTAACGAGAGATTGGGAGTACGACTGACGATCCGTTAGATTAAGATATTTTTTTATACGAATATAATTTACGCGAGATCCCCGAGGGGAGTTTTTATTATTCGAGAAGACTTGACGAGAGAGCCAGTGTATATACATATGTATATATACACGCATATATGTATATGTACGCGTATACGTGATAGGTTATTTTTTTACGTGGAAGCGAGGTCCGACGCCGTCGTCTCTTGAAATAGCGTAACGGGTCGAGGTCCCAATTGAAAATGAGAGCGAGAAGGAACGCGAAAAATGTGTCTTAATTCAGGGAGGAGAGAGGAAAATCGTCCGCCGCGCAAGCGCTCGCAATTATCGCGAAAGCGGTCGCGCGAGCGGCATTCGAGAGTGCCTTACAAATAATTTATAGAGCTCACCGCGCGCGATAGCGTTGACCACGTGCCGGGTACTATTACTCTTCGTGTACGTGTAACACGGTACATCCGATCCAATCGTGCGAAACACTTGACCCCGCCACTTTCCACACTCGGGGCGTATTTATTTGCCGCGCTCGCAGCGCGAAGGATGAGTCGAGTACAGAGCGTCCCAGATGTAAGGACGTCGGTCGCCGTTCCCCCGAGATTCTGTGAGCCAGTGCCTTTTTATGTAAATATATCGACGGATGAGTAACTTGTTAAATATATGTGACAACGTTATACGCAACTCGGTGACGTTTTCTTTCTTTCGATCGATTTCCCCATGAAATCCCATTCCCTCGGCGCTATCCAGAGCCCGGCTTTTCCACGATCGTGCTTTCCCTTGCGACTTTAGATGGAGGAGGAACGCGATTCTGCACATTCCCGGTTTATTATTCAGCCGCGAAGAGACCGGGAATTTTCTGGTGAAACCGACGGGGCGCGACAGGGGCCAAGGAGTCATCGAGTCCTTTGTACCGGATAACGGTATCTGCCGAAGGCAATTCTTGGTCAATAAATTTATCGATTTGGCACCCATCGTATAACAGAACGAATTGCACGACCCAGTACTGGTTCCGAGAACAGGTATAGTTTCGGATTACCGAGGCACCCTAACGGCGTTGACCCCGGGGATATTTTAGTGTACCATCAGGTAACGATTGTGGGATCGATTCCGTTCTCGGAGCCGACGGACGCGATTTTTATGGAGCGTGCTTAGCGGCCGAGAATTTTTCCTCCCCATAAAATCATCGGTAACTCGGTGTTCCTTTGATATTTCTTCGATATATCTATGATTTTCGGAACCAGTGCGAACAAATAAATAAGATGGGACGGTCGAGAGTTCGATTCCAGGGATTTTGATTTTTTTTGCGAAAAATTGAAAAAAATTTTCAGAGATCTCCGAAAAATCGAAATCTCAAGAATCGATCGCTCGACTGTCTTGTCTTATGTATTTTTTCACGCTGATTGTGCGAGAAACTCGGTTATTACGTCCGAATCTCAAAGGAAATATAAGACGTCGACGATTTTATGCCGAAGAAAAGCATTTCTCGCCCAAAAAATCGACGATATCTCGGCGTTCCTTTGATGTGCGTTCAACAAATCAGAGATTTTCGGAAACAGTGTGAAAAAATACATAAGACCGAGTAGTCGAACTACTATTGATTGAACTACATTTTTTTTTTAAATTAACTTCTCCATCACCGGTTATATCAACCAAGGGAACCGCAATGACAACCGGCGCAAAGATGATGGCTCGGAATTATCTCGCGGTGGCGAAGCAGTGTCATTAGCTGACGGAGAGAGAGAGAGCTCCGATTTTCGTCCCTCCTGGACCCCGTCGTTATAAATGAATAAAATTCAACAGAGGATTCACACGATCCGTCAATTTCCCCTTATTACTATCATTATTGCCTCGCGTCTCTCTCCGCTCCGACCTCGTCGCCAATTTAATATATATATAAAATACCGTACGAACCTCTCGAGGGAATAGAACCCATTCCATGCGATGGGCCCGTTACACCATCCAATTTCTACCGTTATTCGCTATTTCTTGGCTCGGAACGATGAGAACCGACGTCGGAATAGGCACGCCCCGCGCGCCGCGGTAGCATTTCTCGAACGGAAGAGAAAACCCGATACGGCAGCCCTGCACGACCAGAATGGCCGTAATTCGTTTGAATCATCCCTTTAAATTCCCATCCGACGCCTTCCATCGCGAGTACTCGCATATCCGGTTCCCGTACGACGGTATTACCCTCTCGCGTACCGCGACATTAACATTCATGACGGATGACTGTGCGCCGTTTTAAAGGGTGTTACGTCGATGCCCGCGCGAGCGCGCGGTTGCGAGAGGAAGAGAGAAAAAGAAGAATACAGAGAGACACGAGAGGAGAGAGCCAGCTCCGGCGGGGTAACCGCGTTTCACGGGCGGCCAGCCATCCCCATTAACGTTTATTTCAATTACGGCCATAGTCGGAGGGTTACTGGCCTTGGGGTGCGCACCTCCCGCGTCTTTTTCCCCCGACCGGCTCCGCGCGCCCCTCTGCCTCCTCTCTCGCACGGGGGAGATCTCTCTACCTGGAACTCCTCCCTCTCCCTCGAAACCCTTCTCGCGCGAAGCGAGCGAGGATCCTGCGGGATGCGCCAACGTTTTCCTGGGACGGGCAGACGCGGATATGGAGAAAACCAGTGTGTGTTATCGAGTCTCGTATGGGAGGTACTCGTACGTGTCGTACGTTCGAGCGTATGTAAAATGTACATACGTACACTGAGGAAAATTAATTAGGTTAAAATGATAAAACGTCCTATCTAGTTGGATGCGTTCAGTTGTTCCAACCAAAATAATGTTCAGCTGTGAACCAAATATCAAGTTATTCTAATCAAGAGTTCAGTTATTCCAATGAAAAAGTCGTCAGTCAAACCTTGCAGGATGGAGGATCCGTATTTCACCAAACGGTTTGATCGTCGTTTCCAAGATTTTGGTAAGAGATCCGTTCAATTTTTGGTTCTCATGTTGTATACGTAGGGCTGACAAGGGCTATCAAAAAAACTGCTTTCGCGCCACCGAGATCGGAACAGCGCGGACCTCCTCCTCTCGTCCGCGGCTCCACCGCGAGAATTCCGGGAACCCGAACGTCTCGCAGGAGCACTTCCGTCGGTGAATGAGACGTCACGGTGCTCCGCCGCGACAAAGCGATCGTCTCTGCCTCGGCGCGGGTGGTCCAGCCCGATTCGCTGTCACTCGATTCCATTTAGCGATTGGACCACCGCTCGGCGCTGGGAGAGAAAGAGAGAGAGAGAGAGAGAGACGTCACGCTCGCGCCCACCCCCGCGCAAATAAATTCGCCACGACGTCCGGTGAGTCGTGTCGGTGGACCAGCTCCCCGGTAAAAATTCAATATCGCCGTGAGAGAAGCGTGCGCGGGAAAAGCTCCTTCCGCGGTTCGCGCTCCGGATAACATCTGCCGCGCAGGGTCCATCGGTCATCTGCCGAAATTTGATTGGGACTCGCGATCCTGCGGCGCCCGCGCGTTTCCACTCTCGACTATACCCGCGCGCTTCTGTTCTCGAGATCGCGCGAGATCCGATCTGTGCTCTCGAAGGGAGGTCCACCGTTTTCTCGCGTTCTCTCCCCCGTGAAAAAACCGTTCTCAGATATTCCCGTAGATTGTCGAAAAGGTGACGCGGTTCCCGTCGAGCACGCAGCCAGGGTCGGGAGAGGGTGAGACGCGAACGAAAATTCCCTTCCTCGGCTCACCGAGTCTCTCATCCGGCTCCTGAGGGAAGCTGCGTCTCTCTCCCGTCTCGTAATGAGATTCCGAGCTGTGAGCGAATTCCGACGGCGCGCGCGCGCGCACGCGGATGACTCGACCCCGTCGCCGCGACGAAGGGACTCCGGCGTTTTTCGAGGAGCGTCCTCTCGCGAGAGCGCCGTCCCGGAACGGGTCTATCTCGAAAATCGAGAGGGACACCCAACGAGCCGGCGCGGCGAGACGTACGGCCGAGATCGATCGACGCGAGATGGAGCGCGGCGATAGCGGAAGCGATGTGCCAATTACACGGAATGACTTCTGTTTATACCGCGCGCGGCACCCCCGAGAGGCCTGCGATCACGATCTCCCGCGGGGGACCGCTCCTTCTCGATCCGGCTCACGATCGACGTCGCCGCGTCCGAAACAAAAGGACGCGGACGTGCCGACGACTCATTTGCATTCTTTCCCTAACGAGCCGACCCTCTGTATTGTAACGTCTCTGTTAAACGACCCCGCGAACGAGCCGTTTACAAAGGGTTCGCTGCGTGCCGCGCATATTTATATCGCGTGGATCGACGAAACGTTCGGACGGCGAGAAAATCTTCGAAGTAGGTACATACCCCGTCCGATCGGCGCGCTCTCTCTCTCGTCTCCCCGCGCCCGACGAAAAGTCTACTGTCCACGTCGCGCACGCGCGTCGCTCGTCCGCGCGCGCCCCTTTCGGACCGCTCGCGAAGCGAGATAATGAAGACGTCGATTCCCCGCCGTATACGACTACTCGAGCGCGCGCGCGAGGCGACACTCCTACGACTCCCGCGACGCAGCCAGCGGCGGGATAGGAGGACGCGGAGAAATCTCGCAGGGAGAGAACTCCTGTGCTCGTTGAATATATACATCGACGCGCCACTTACTCCGACCGGGACAGCCAACCTAACGAGCCGACGCCTTTGGGAGTTAAAAGGCTCCTAGCGGAATATATTGCTCCGAGAGCGCGTCCGTATAGAGGTGCCCTCCCTCCTCCCTGGTCAGGTAGGAAGAAGGCGCGAGCGCGTGTGTACTCCCGTACGCCGGGGCGCACACGCACGCACGCACTGCCGCAGCGCGGCAGCGGCTAATCTCTCTCCGGCTGAGGATCGTTTCTCCGGGACGTTTTTCATTTCGATATGGGAACGCGCGCACGAGGAGAGCGGGTTCGGGCCCTAATTTGGTATCTCGTAGCCACCGTGCCGTTCGTACCGGGACGCGGTATTATTATTGCCACCGGTATATAGAGAGGACGCTCTCGCTCTCACACTCTCCCTCTCGTCGGAGCTCGGCGCGCGGCACGTTTCCACCGCTCGAAGGATTTAGGGCCCCGCTTCTACGGAAGATACGCGTGGCAAGATATACGGCGTCGAAAGAGACGCGTCCCCCGTCTCGTACGTCCGATAAAAATTCTTTCGTTGGGAAACTCTGTCTCGGCCGCTTTCGCCGTGGATGCCACGGCGCACTCGGAAAAGTGATCGGTAATGTTGACCAAACGTTTGGTTCGTACGGGAACAATGAAATATCTGTTGCAATTTCGAGTTTTTTGCGCTTTCGAAATAACGTCGATATTATCTGTTGGGTCGACGCGGGGCACCCTGAAATGCCACGTGAAGCGTCCCCGTCAAATTCCATCGGAGGAAGTCTCATGTTTGGTCGATTGAAATATTGAAATTTTTCTTTCTCTGACCTATCGAAATAATCTCGATATTATGTATCTTCGGGTCGATGCGGGGCATCCTAAGATGTCACGTGAAGCGTCCCCGTCAGATTCCACCGAAGGAAAACTGCACCTTCGAAATATTGCAATTTTTTTTGAGCTTCCGGGATAACGTCGATATTATCTCGTTAATCGCCGCGGAGGAAGAGACTTGCCTTCCCCGCGCAGAACGATCCCTCGATTTTCCAACGACGATAAATATGATACAGGACCATCCGCGATCCTCGATGACATCCAGTCGTTTTTTTATCCGCGGATCCCTTCTCGCTCCCCATCCCTCGAAAGCAAGCGAGCTGACGAGACCCACGCGAACGAATCCTCTCCTTCATTTATCTCCGATCATCGTATACGACCCGAAGAGAAGGCGGGCCGCCGACGGTCCGGTATAATACGAGGATGTGACTTTGCCAAACGCGGCTCCTCGACCGGCTTAATTATCCGCCGCACTGATATTAAATGGATCGATCGGTCGAAACGTCGAAACACGAAATCAACCCTTCGGCCACCTGGAGCAGCGGGTCGCCTCCGGGGTGGCTCGAAAAAATGATAAATAATTAAGCCGGGAAGGGAAAAAAACGTATACCGATGCCGCGGTCGATACGTCGCGCGGGGGGACGGACGTCGAAAAAGTGGGTCAGTCGAACAAAGAATCTTTTTCTCCCGCGAACCTTTGTCTTAATCGAATCGGAAAAAGGATCGGAGGGTGGCCGGATCTTCGACGGGAGGATGGTCCCCGTCGCGTGTACACACAAGCGGGCGCCACGGGCGCGCATAGGAACTAGGAAGTGACTGCCGAGAGATCCGAAGACGCAGATCGGGTTCTGCTCCCGTGGGAAAGATCCCGGACCACCTATGCGCGCCGCAGGAAGTGACTTCAAATATTTGACGAAGACCTCCGCGGCCTGCAGGGGGCGCCTTTCGACGGGGCGATAGAAAAAAGAAAGGGAAGCGATAAAGACGGGGTAAAAAAGGGGTCGCGATCGAGTACTCGCGCGATGCATCGGTCGATATGCGCGTAAATCACTTTGGTTCTCATACCGAGTGTCCATCGCGAGTTACGCGAAAATTAGCATCGCGTGACTGCCCGAGATAATCGCGATTAGGTAGAGCGAGCCTCGCATATACCTATACGTCGAATTCGGGGCAACGCGGCCGGGGGCGAAGAACTCGCGTAAAACCCCCGAGGTGGCCAAAGCGCGACGCCCCCCCCCCCCTTTCTCGGACGCGCCCAAAACGCTAGGCCAAGAACTAATAAGCGGTCGGCCACGCGCGCACACCCGGCCTGTATCGCCGGGCCTAAATATACACGTCGAGTGAGAGCTCGAAAAGTGCGTGGCGATTAAAAAAAAATCCAGGCCGAGGGAGCGAACGGCGGCGGTTATACTGGCGAAGATAATTAAAAAATCATACAGCCGTGTTATTGGCGCGCTCGCGCCGACCCGGCGCTTCCGTGAACCGCGCGTCCCTTCGGCACACCGGTCATCCTCTCTTTTTCTCGCTTCGCGGTAGCTCGACTTTCGTATATGTATATACCGAGAGAAAAATCTGGTCAAGAGAGAGCCATTCAGCTAGAAATCACGGTCGATTTTGACGCCAACCATGATTCCATGATTCTTCTAAACGATGAATTTCTATAGTTACAGTAACATGAGATTACGATTGCTGCACCAGATCGATCTGCATTGCGGTCGATTGATGTACTCAAACTTTTTTTGTACAGTTGACGTTACCATGCACAGTACACCGAAAGAAATAAATGTGGTTGTGACGACTATTTTCGACTCAACTGCTCAAGTTTGATAATTGGCGCCCGTTTTTATAGTTGTCGGAAATATTTTTAGTTAGTGGATAGAAACAATTGTTGCGATAACTATGTAAAATTGGCGCTGATTGCAAAACTGGAGCAGTTGAGTCCAAAATAGTTGCCACTACTTTTTTTTTCTCATTGTCAGTGTAGTATTATCGATCGACTTTTCTGGTTAATCAAATCATGGTGCATGGCTATCACAAAATACAATCTTAACGTCGGTGTAATCACGTAACAAAAGTTATATCGACTGCATTCATGCTCTGTTCGATCATAAATATGTGTACAGTATTAGCAACCAAGAAAAATCGACCACAGGATTATGATTGATTCGACCACCCACTTTTATCTCAGTGTACACTGAAAAAAATCATTAGGTTGAAATGACGAAACGTGTTTAGTTAAATGCGTCTAGTTCTCCTAACCAAAATACCAGTCAGTCAAACCGATTATCTAGTTATTCCGACCAGATGTTTAGTTATCCCAACCACAAAGAGGTGAATTTAACCAAATAGATGGAGGATCCATATTTCATCAAACAGTTTGGTCATCGACTCCAAGATTTTGCCATGATCGATCAAACCCGTTCTCAGTGTACGGGAGTGCGCTATAAGCGTCACGCATACGTTGGAAAATAGTCCATCCGGCGTCGCCCCGGAGAGGCGGTCGTCGGTCCGATGGATTTCCCGATCGAAGATCCGACCGCAGCGCGACGACTCCCGGCAAAATTTCTACGGTCACCTCGAATCGTCGAGCATTGTTCCCCCCTGTTGGCGCGGCGCGGAGAAGAACGGAGGCGTGATTTTTCGCCATAGACCCGCGCGGTCGATACGCACCGCGCGCGAAGACAAGGGGGGGGGGGGCGAAGCCGCGGGAAGCGCCGTATTTTTCTATTGACGACCACGAGAGAGCGTCGCACATAATTTCGCGCGAAATGTCTCGCCGTCGGCCGCGTAGTCCCTGGCGCGCGCGCGCGGCAACAAAGAAGCGCTGTCGAAGCGAGAGAATGGCACCGGTCAATGGGGCGAAGCGTGAGACCCCGGCGGCGAGGGAGGGGGCGAAGAGAGAATTGTCCGAAAGAAAACGCGAGCGGTGAATGGCGAAGAATGGAGTCCAAACGAAGCTGAGTTCGCCGTGAGGAAGGGGGAGTGTGGAAAGCGAGGAGGAGAGGGAGCGCGCGCGAACAACGACACCCGAATCCGTATATCGGGGGGAATCCCATAGGCGCTCCTCTCCTGGCGCGCGAGTCACCGGCGCAGCGGGTTGCGATAATATTTTCCTAGGACGGAGGGAAAAGCTCGGCGACACTCGATCCTCCGATATACGTGAGCTTTCGAGAGAAAAAAGAAAATCTCTCGTCGCTACTCGTTACGAATACGAACGCGCGGAGGATATTCCCTCGCGCGGAGAGATTCTCCGCTTGCAGTTTCGCGGCGGGGCCTCGACCGCGCGCGCGCTCCGATTTTTCAGATCGCACAGCACGTGCGAGGCGCGCGCGCGCCACGGCACGCGAGAGGAGAAGCCGGATCGGCGAGCGCGCGCGCGCGCGCGCGCGGAAGGATCCAAAGAGGTCCCCCGATAATTACGCGCGCGCCGAGTCCGCGCGTTGAGTATCCTCGCCTGCAGCCTCGCGAATATAAGCCGGACGGGTTTCGGCCGCGCAATTATTAATGTATCTAAGGGGGGAGGACGACGCGCGAGAGCGAGGAGACGGGATGCGAAGTTGGATGCTGCGGCGCGGGTGGCGGCGGTGGGGGATCGGTGCAACGGTGGGTCAGTTTTTTCTCGGCGAGCGTGCGGGGCGCGCGTACAGGTAGGATGCGAGAGCGACTAGTGGGAGAGCTAATCAGAGTGGAGAGAAGGGGATGCGGGAAGAAAACTCGGGAGTATAGCTCCTCGCCGACGTTGTGGGTATACACTGAGAAAAAAGTATGGCGGATTAGACTAAATTAGCGGTCACGGGCGGGGGAACGCAGATTGAATTATTTGAACTGATAATTTGCTAGACCCGAGTACAGCTTGTTTTCGTTAAACAATTTCATATTATTTTACTTAATTCGAGTAACTAGATCGGCGTTCCCCCGCTCGTGATCGCCGATTTAGTCAGATCTATATTACTTTTTTTCTCTGTGTACATTGTAAACAAAATCCCGTTAAATTTAACAGAAACGTATATAAAGCTTTTATCCGAGATACGTGATTTTGAAAATTAACTCGTTAACGCTCAGCGTCACCTACAGGTGCTTCTTATTCAAAAATCGCTTATATATACGTTTACCAGCACGAATTCGGCGTCATTAACGGTATCAGGCGGTAGAGGGCGCTCCTAACAAAGCGCATGATGCACTCAATCGCTGTCGGTATTCAATAGAGCACGCGTTACGGAAATGTCGCAAAAACGCGAGGTTATGAACAAAAATCGCTGGGCTCTGAAGGGTCAATACACTCCGTTATGAAATTTGTGAGGGAAATTTCCTAAGAAAATATATTAATTTCCATAATCACGCATTGGAAAAAAAAACTTCACACAGAAGTATAGTAATCAAAAATACGAATTTTTTTTTCGTACAGCGTACCCCGATTCCGTCGCAACGGTCCCGAGACCGCACCGCGCGCCGTACGCAGGTACCCTGGCGTAGTCGGGTGCACCAGGCGAACCGGTCCGCGCCGCTCCGAGATCACGCGCGCAGCGCAGCGCCGGGCATAATGAGAGCACCCCGCGTGATCTATTCGGCTCTCATTAGTCGAACAATCTTGATCCCGAAGAAAGATGTATCATTTCGGTGGGCACAATGCGCGTCGGAGCGGAGCGCCGCCGGGGCTCACGCGTGTCACCGATGAAGGATGAACGGCCCGCGGGAGCCCTATCACGGATCAAACTCGCCTGGACAAACACAATGGTTCGTAATAAAACGCCATATCGAGTCCATCCGCCTCTTTTGTCCGCGCTGCGATAAGTGTCGGTCGTTAGCTCGCGCCGCGCGCGGCTACCATGCCGTACACACCGCGCGTCTTCTCCTTCGGGCCGCGAGGGGTGCGGCGGGAGGGCTGCGACTTTGAGAACTGCCGGAGAAAAGGAAGGAGGGAGGAGGAGGAGGAAAGAGGAGGAACGGAGGAGCGCGGCGGGAGCCGGCCGACCCGGCGCGTTGCACCGCGCGGTATACGGAGTGTCGCGAATCGGCGCGGCGGCGCGCGAGCTCCGAATAAACGAGAGTACGCGCGGACCGGGTCGAAGCGCGCGCGAATGTGGACCAGTTCGTATTGAAAATGGAGCGACTCGTATTGCCGGCCTCGCGGCACACGCGAGCCTATACCGAGAACCGCGTGCTCTCGATTGCTCGCAGGCTTGAGACACCCAGCCGGGTATCTCGCGTATCCGAAAACGAGGATGTCTATCGATTTTTCTCTCAATCCTTTCTTATGTGGATGCACCTGTGCAGTGAGAACAAAAAACTTGGCAAATCTAACGAAAATCCTGGAGATGACGACGAAATTGTTCGGCGAAATATGAATCCTCCATCTGTGGATAGTCAGGCTGACCAATTTTTGATGAGAATAGCTAAATTCGTGGTCGGAATAACTTGATATTTGGCTCAACTGACCAGTATTTTGATTGGAGTAACTAAAAACGTGCAACTAGATACATTTTGTTCATTTTAACCTAATCATTCAAATTATTTTTCCCAGCGGACAAGTGACTCGCTAAATTTTGCGATGCGAGAAATCCAAATTCGTTTCGCTTCATTTCGAGTATTCCGCTTTCTCGATCTCCGTACGAACGAGTTTATCGAAATACCTATCCTCTTCGTTCGAGCACCGCGAATCAATCCCCAAAGTGTCTCCCGATGGACGCCTCCGCCGTCCCAATCACTCGCGAGACACCGCCACCGGTGCCTCGCGCGAGAAGAGAACGCGGTCGGTCCACACGCCGCGCACCGGCGGCAACAGCAGCAGCAGCAGCAGCAGCCCGCACCGGAGAAGATATCGGAAGGTGCACCTTACGCCGCATTCTACAGGTCTCGCGCAACCTCTCTCCGTCCCACTCTCGCTCCATCTCCCTCTCCAGGGCCGCCGAGACCCGCCGGCCAGGATCTCGTCCCTCCGCGCGCCTCCTGCATACCTACAGCCGTGTGGTACACCCGGGCTCACGGATTCTGAGCCTAGTGACTTTTCAAAATGTCATTTTTAAAGGTACTCTATCCAATGAACAAATAATTCTCATGCTTTCTTTAACTATAGCGGCGTTTATCCTATGGCTAATGGAAGCATTAGAGTTGATTTGTCAAGGTTAGTACGTTTAAAACTGACATTTTGCAAAAGTCACTAGGTTCAGAATCCGCGAGCACGGGTGTACATCCGCGCGCGCGAGATCTTCGGCCTGTGGCGACCCGTCACGCTTCGGCGGCCTGCCGCCAGATGGCGCCGAACCTCTCGGCCCTCGATTCCGCGGCTTCCGGCCCACGGCTCTCGGCTTCTCGTTAGTGGTCCGACAACGGTACGGGTATATAAGAGCCCCGTCTCTCACGGAGGAGTCATGGAGCGTTTAGACGCAGGAGTCGGCCTAACCTTACTGACGAGTCCACGGGCCGACTCCAGGACGAAACGCTCCGCCACGAGTTGGCGATCTCACTTTTCGTTCGCCACAGTAGTTTCGCCTTTTTCAAGTTTAATCGTTTTATATTATGTAGTCTTGCTATTAGTTCTGTTCCAAAATCGGCAGGGAACTCGGTACAGTCTCCGAGTTCAAATTCTTCTAAACTCGTTAGTGTTCCTAAGGCATCAATTCTTTTCTGGCCGATTTCACGCACTGACCTCAAACTCTGTAAAAAGAAACGCGATAAAATCCGAAATTCTACATTCCCACGTGGCCTCCAGTGAAATACGAAAAACGTTTAATTCCATACTTGGGCATACCAAGCGAAGAACCGTGTGCAATTGATCCATAGAAAGTATTCTTACTTGTTCACCTTCATGATGTATCACTGCAATTTGAAACAGATCTTTCAGCTTAGATTTCATATACGATTAGTGCACATTTAATGTTATTCAGTACCATGCGCCCAGTGATCTAAACCTATCAGGTTGTATAATAATTCTAATTTAAAAAACGTACTCCTTATATCTTCATCTTGGTCATTGAGCTCCGAAAGGCGTGGTAAACGACCGATTGGTATACTATCATCTATAACAAACTCATTCATAATTGCAAAATGTAAAATCTGGACAATTGGAGTAACTCCAATGTCATCCCCCATTGAAAATGTTGTAAGTTATTCTTTAATGCATCGATGCCATGGATTATGAGCTTGTTGGAAACAGGAAACATAATCTGATTGGTATAAGTCGGAATTATAAGTAAGTTTCGGATTTGTTGACATTTTGCCAAGTAGGTATATGTCAAAGTTGTTTGTCACGTCGAAGTAGACCAATTCTAGTTGGTATAAGTTTGTTAAATTTTCCATGTCTTCGAACACGTTAAGGGTGGTGTGGCGACCCGTCACGCTACGACGGCCTGCCGTCAGATGGCGCCGACACTCTCGGCCATCGACTCCGCGGCTCACGGCTCTCGGCTTCTCGTTAGTGGTTCAACAACCGGCAAGTTACATATAAGACCGCAATTGCCCGTCTCTCACAGAGGACCACGGAGCGTTTAAAACAGGAGTCGGCCTAGTCTTACTGACGAGTCCACAGGCCGACTCCGGGACGAGACGCTCCGCCGATTAGATGGCGACCACATCTTTTCGCCACAGATCCTATCCCGACCTCCCGACGATGTAATAACCCTTTTTGCAAAGTTTGCACGACGAGGACTGCGAAAATGCCGCGAATGATGAAAAGTCTCTGCACGGTGCGCGGAAGCTTCGGACGAGCTTGATGGCTCGAAATCGATCTCTCGATCGCTCGGAAAAACAGACGCCAGGGAGGAAGAGCCAGCTTCCTTTCGCGACGTTTCCCGCGATGTAGGTCGCTCCCTTTTTTGCGCCGTCGCGCGATCCGCGCCCGCCACCGGTGCGCCGCGAGTACCGGAACTTTCACCTCTCGCAAAACGCGCGAAATTATCGCGCCGCCACCTCGATTCGGCGGCCGTGCGCGGAGAGCGACGAAATTTCGACCGATATCCGCACGCGGTGCGTCCGCCCGTCGACGCGCGCATGTGTACGTGCATGCGTACGCGAGGACGCGCGAGAGGAGAGGGCCCGGGCGCGCGCGAGTAGATCGAGAAGAAAGGACACGACGATCTCTCGGGCAAAGCGCATGCGCCGATGCGACCGAGCCACGCGACCGACGCGCGCTCGCTTCTCTCCTTCTCTCTCTCTCTCCCCCTCGGCGTCTCTCGCTATCTCGGAAATGTTCCTCCTCCGTTCCCGCCCTCCCTCCTTTTCCCACTCGCGCCGCGCCACGTATCACCCTCGAGATATCGCGTCTCTCTCCTTCTCTCTCGAGAGAGGTTCCATCTCTCCGAAACGGCATCTCGAGCGCGCGCGCGCTTCTCCCCCCTTTTGGACCAACACACACGCGAGCACCCCAGGAGGATCCCCCTACCGCCTGACCACCTCCTCCTCCTTCTCCTCCTCCTCCTCCTCCTCGTTCACCCGGACCACCGATCGTCTTCTGTTACTTCAGTTGCTCCCAGCGGCAGCAACTTCTCAGGTTCCCACCGAACTCGGGCTCTCCGTCTCTGACCGACCGACCGACCGACCGACCAACCTGCCGGTCGGTCGGTCGGGGCCGCTCTTCATCTTCTCTCGGGAGTCGGGAGTGAGGTGCGCGCGCGCGCGCGCGCGCAGGAACTCATTCGACGTATGCTCGGTCTGCCTCGGGCGCCTTTCTCACGCGGTAGGACCGTCCCTTTCGTTCGACCGCCGCGCCGTATACACCTCAACGATCTGCACCGAGCCGCCGCGCCGCCACCTACCCTCCTCACGACTTTGCGCGAGTCCACCGCGCGCGGGTATAGCCGAGTCGGATGCGCGCGTGTGTGGGTGCGTCTCTCGACGCGGTACGCGAGAGGTGCGCGTAGGCGAGAGGGCTTCGAGAGAGACGAAGGAAGCTGCGGCGCGGTACCGTGAGAGAGTCGCGGTGGAGAGAGGGTGGTGTACACTCCGAGGTAGCAACCGGGATGCGATTTTCGACGGCGTTCGAAATTTGACCGATTGGTTATCGAGTCTGCATCGTTATCGAAATATGTGCGAGCGGTAGAAATATCGATATAATGCCGATAAAGCCTCTCTATACGGGATGCTGGAAAGAACCGCAAAGCGATTTGTCATCCCCCCCCCCCCATCGCGAGATATTCGATACCACCGTTTTTGCGAACCGAGTTAAGTCGACTCTGCGAAGTCGCGAGCGACCGGCGGAGGCGACTGTACCTACTCGTGACTTCTCGACAATAAGCTCCGCTCCCGGAGAGAAACGACGTGAAGCGGCGGCGGCGATTTGAGATTCCCAGCGATAAAAGTCGATCTGGTTGGTGCCGCGTGTGAGGCGGACTCCGCATCGGGCGGCGGGTCCGTTCGCCGCGGGTCCCCCAAAAAAATGTACCCGCGCGCGCGCGCGCGCGTGTACGTCGAGGCTCGTATATATCGCGGGCCTCCGGGTTAAGGAGTCTGGATGAGATGAGAATGACCGGGGGCAGCGCACGCGAGTCCATAATGATACACTGCTGAGAGAGAAAAAGAGAGAGAGAGAGAGAGAGAGAGGAGGGAGAAAGGTAGATCGACCGAGACCGGTATAGAGCGGTGGACACCGTGCTTACGCGCTCCTCGCTGCCGCGAATCGCGGAGCGGGATGAGGAAATATTCGTGTAAACGGACCTGAAGAGGCGCTCGCGTTTCGATGACGATAGGTGCCGAGGAAGCGTCCAATTTGATCTCGGTATAAAAGAAAATCATAGTTTTAAATTAAATTTCTCATCCGTATACATAATTCACAATGAGAAACGAAAAAGAGATGGTTCGAAAAAATCATTATTCGCAGAGTTATAAGTGCGTTTCTCTACGAGATCGTGACGTCATCGGAAAGGCAGAGAGAGACGCACTTATGCCAAGCAACGAGTGCGAGTGAAATAGTCTTACTAGACTATGACGTACTGCATTTCAAAATATCGTTTTCCAACTTTGATAAGGCGGGAAATGAAGAATTGAAAAATACAGAGTTGTGATAATTTTGTCGAAATTTTTCGAAACTGCAATAAAAAGAAGTTAATATTAAAACGAAATTTTAAGTTTTGGAAAATCGCCTCGACGTGTCGCGCGTATGTAATCGGAACGAAGCTCATCGAGGGATGCGCGGCGCGCCCCCCCCCCCCCCCCCCAATCGGCGAGATCGCGTCAGGGGGTTGAAAGGCGCGTAATTCTGGAAAGCTGAGATCTTATCTGCGTATATATATACATATTATGTATATAGGGTTGCTCGCGAATAACGCGGAGCCTAGAGTACCGGTCCGGAGCCGTATCGGCGTGGAGGGAAGGGCGAGGGTCGCGCGAGAGGATGGGTGGTAGATGTTTCGATAGAAAATAATGGGGTCTATTCCGTTCCATTGTGTTCCCTATTTGTTAAATTCCCAGCCCCATTCTTCTCCGTGTTCGTTAAACGGCCCGACGATGCGTCGACCGTCGTAGATCTCGAATCGCGATAAATTCGGTTAATTTGGAAATCTCCCGGTCGGGTGGAGCGACGCGCCGCGTTCGATCCGCGTTCGACGGCGTCGTTTTGCCCCCGCGCCGCGCGACAGCGCGCCAGAAGCACGGTACGCTCCGCGGTCTTCATCAATTATTAATCCCATTAAACCGTCGGTGGCGATGCTGCCGCGGGAAGGGCTGTTTTTCGCCGCGGCGGGGGCATTAGCATGACAAAGGTGGCGCATAAAACAAAAGCGCGTATCTCCCGCAACCGCTGGACCCCGGAGACCGGCGCGCGCGTAAGATGATTTCGTACGATAAGTCCCCCCCGAGACTCCCAGTGCGCGGGCAACGACGCACGGGGCCTCCGCGCAACACGATCTTGATAATAACGCCCCGCTGCTAGACAATTTGACAACGGATTCGTCCGCCAACCGCCCCGACCCCAACCTCGGCTCCTCTCGCTTTTCTCGAACACTCTTTTTCCCCTCCCCGCAGCCACGACGCGCCGAGAAGGTGGCCGAAAAAAAAAGCCTTCCCGGGAAGTTCGAGTCCATACGATTCGAAGACTCGATGCGCGCGCGCACGCGCGCACAACCGTCGGCCGCTGATTTTCGAAGCGTTCGCGAGAGGTAGGACCTACGCCCGGTGGGCCGAACGACGCGTGGTGCGCGCGCGCGCGCGCGCGGGAGTCCGCGGTCCGACGGAAAGGCTTGGAATCCTATTTGACTGACGGAAAGACCATAAAGCGAGGAACGACGACGGACACGGCGACGCGTAACGACGCATAACGACCACGAAGACCGTGTTCGTGGCGCGGGAATTTTAATGAAATTATAAAGCCGTAAAATTCGGCTACTTTACGATTGTTCCACGGGGCCGCGCGTTCTCGATCGCCGCCGCGCGACCGCCTAGCCTAGCGTTTTGGCCGGATCCCGAGAGGGAAACGATCGTTTGAATTTTCGTTTATTGCCGGTCCCCGTAGAGCGGACAGTGGGATACCCTCCTATATGAGCTAACGATCCGAGTCCCTCCCTTTCTCTCTCGGTTTCGTTTCCTTCGAGCTGTCTGCGGTTACGGGGAGAGAAGACCCTATATAGATGCCCCCGAGATAAAGAGTTCCGACGTCCATTCGATTCGGTCGCTCGCTCGCGCGCGCGCGCGCGAGAGAGAGAGAGAGAGGCGCGTCTAGGACTCCGAGCCCGAAATCCGTGAGGCTGCGGCGTCGCGGCCGCGCCCGGTCCGGTCTGGTCTCTCTAGGTAAGACGTCAACGTTTTCCGTGCGCGGTCGCCGCGCGTAAAAACGAATGTGGAAATACAACCACGCCTCCGGCCGCGAGGCGGACTCCGTGCACGCGCCTCTCGCGCCGCGAAGAATCTCGCCCAGAAAGGTGGGCTTCTCTTCCCTCGCGTCCGCGTGAAACCGAGCGCGGCGCGCGCGCGCGTAACCTATCCCAACCCGGAGCAATTGCGATTTTCGACGAGCGATTTTCGAGGGAAGAGTAACCCGCGGCCGCGGTGCTCGGTCGACCGCAACCACGAAAATGCCCGGGTTCGGGTTATCGCGAAGATCGGTAATCGATCGAGTCCATGGACCGTCGTGGGGACGTCGATCGCGGTTCAACGAACGCGATCCTGTCACGGTTTTTCGAACTCGTCGTTATGGGAGCCGCTCGCAAGGCTCCATAAACGAGGCGATTCCGCCGATCGGTAGCGCTCCCCGAACGTTTCTCGGCCCCTGATCAACGCTCGCCCATCCAGCGCGGCTGCTCGAGGGCCGATCCGCCCGATCCGCTTTCAGGGGCGCGCCGGCGATTCGAATTCGGTTATTTTCGCGAGTCGATCGGCAATTTTTCTAAAGTTCTCCCGAGTCTGACCGTTCGATCGACCGTGCCCGACAAAGGGGAACGCTTTCGATACCGCGACGCGTACGGATACGTATATACGGCAGTTACTTGGACGATTTCGGCGCGCTTCCCCGACCAATCGTCCCTCTCCGCTCGCTCGTTACCGACGTGCGACGAGGAGAGGCGCGCAACCGCGGTGCCGCGTGTGCGAGATCGAACCCGGAGCGAGAAGGAACGACGGAAAGAGACGGGACGACGCGCTGCACCTGTCCATCGCGTCGCTAGGGCAAGGTGTCCGCGACCAATACACACGTGCGTCCGCTCTCGCGCGTAAGAAACACCAAACACACCGAATGAATGCCGATCGCCGCCGATAGCGAAGCTAATGAGCCGAGGCTGTACGCCCGGGTCCCTCCCCTATATATGGGATACGTTTATCCACGCTACTTGTATTTGTAGGCGCGAGAAAGATCGGGCCCCGGACGCGGTATCGATGTGCCGCACCGATTAGCGATTCCAAATCGACTCCGTAAAACGACGACCTCGACGTCGTCGGCCGTGTAAAGTCTTTCGCGATGTCTACATTGAAAACTCGACCGGTCGCCGGACACGTCGCGGCCGTCTCGCGCGAACGAATAATTAGCTTCCGGGTGGCGCGACTAAGTACAACTCAACCCGGACCATTATTCGGCTCCCCGAATCCCCGCATCAGGATTCGCGAACGTTATTCGGGACGGACTCGGGGCCTCGAAGAATCGATTAGCATCGCTCAGCGGATCGATTCGCCAGGATGGTTGTGCGATAACACGCTCGCCTAATCCCGCACGCGAGCTGCGCGTATAGAACATTCGAGCCGGTCTTTTTTTTCTCGGGTTTTTCTCCCTCTTCATCTTCCTCTTCGTCTTCCTCTTCATCGTCTTCTCCTTCTTCGTCTTCCTCTTCATGGTCATCTTTTTCTTCTTCGTCTTCCTCTTCATGGTCATCTTTTTCTTCTTCGTCTTCCTCTTCGTCTTCTCCATCTCGTCCTTTATCCTCGCGTAATTTCGCGCACCCGCGTCATACACGCCGTATTCTCGAGCGAGTTCTCCTCTCGCTTTCAAGAGACGCGCGCGGCTTTCGCGAGCTCGCCGCGCGTGTAAGCGCGCACGCGCCGGTGTACGCGCGTAATTTCGCCCGGCGCTCGACGTATCGACGATTTCTTTTAATTGGAACGAGTATTCGACAGCGCGCGACTGAATGAGAGGAGGGCGAGGGGTCGGGGGAACGGCGAGGAGGAGGAGGAGGAGGAGGAGGAGGAAGAGACGAGAGACTTTTGAGGAGCGGCTCTCCCGCTCGTGGAGAGGTCGTACACCTGCTGCTGTTCGCACGCCACTCGAGTCGTCCTCCTCGCTCCCGCTGTCCGCGGCACGTTCCTCTCTCCCTCCCACCCTCGCGACCGGGTCCGATCTTCGATGTCACTCGGAAAGAGCGAGACGGCGAACGCGCGGGAGAGGGAAACGGCGGCGGGCAGGGCGCGTGCCGCGCTTATTAACTTTTTTTCCCTCCTTTCGGTCGATCGGCCTTCTCGTTCTTGCCCCCTCCGCGATCGGTCTCCTCGGCTCTCCCTCGCGGCGATATCCGAAGAAATAACGAACACGGGCCACCGATCGTGGCGATCGGTCTCGAGGTATCCGATGTCTCTCTTTCTCTCTCCCCCCCCCCTGCTCGTCTTTCCTTCAAAGTCGAGGAATCCCCCCCCCTCTCGATTCGACTTGGGATCGCTGGACGGAGAAAAAGCTGTCGCGCGCGTGCGTACGGTCGAAGGAACGATAATCGATAAGTTGCGCGCGGAGATCGATAAGCGATAAGCGGCACGCGCGCTCTTCGCCGCGCGCTGCACGATTCCGTGTCTCCCGGGGTTGGGGGAAGAGCCGTGCGGGGAGAGACGAGTGGAAGTAATACCCGCCGATCGGAATACCGATCTTTTCGCGAATGTCGCGGCGGCGCTCGGTGCGCCTTCTCCTCGCCCTCGTATCTCCGGCGAGTCCACGGGTATACACAACCCATACCGAGGCGCGCGTAAAAATACGTTAAGTATACAGGCCGCGCGTGTGTGCGCGCGTCGGTAGGTAAACACACGCGCGATATCGTGCGTGCGCGTGACTCGATTTTTTCTTCCGTTTTTACTCGTCGCTCGTTTTTTCCCTTCCGAAATATAATTGGCGGTGCGATGCACCTGTCTCCCCCTCCCCCGACCTGCCCTACTCTCGGCCAACCCCGTCCGAAGACGCGTGCCACCGCTCACATATCAACTCGCGCTGCTCGGCGGCACGGTCGGGCGACCACCGCCGATCGGTGAGTGTGCTTCGTCGCCGCGCGACGAGCTCTCCTCTCCGTTCATCGCTCGGCGCGTGCGTGTATCATGCGTACCTTGGACTTTAGAATTTTCGAAAGAAATACAAAAATACACAATTCTAGAGTCGAGAGAATACGCCTTATACGCGTGTATTTTACGCGTTCGATGGAAATTGAGCGAATGGAGAGAGCACAATGAAGTAATTCCAGACGACACGTCACGACGATCTCTCTTACTTTCCCGCAGGTCTTCCAGAATTCCAAAGTCGTACGAGAGACACCCCGAGCTGCCAGGATCCACGGGAGGAAGGGAGGGCGAAGCCGATGCCCGCAAAAACTTCCGCGCCGCACCCGTGTTGCACCGCTGGGAGCATCCCTCCGCTTTTTTTTTCATCGACGTCTTTGAAGGCGCGGATTCGAAACGGTCCCCGTGCCACGAGGACGGCCCGTTCCCCCGCGCTCCGCGATCCTTTCTGCTGGAAAGAAATCATCGGGTTCCCTTTGAACCGTTCCCCCGGTGCCCCTCCCCCGTGTGTATTCTTCCCCCATAGAGTATATTCGCCGCGTCAGATATGGAGATTTATTTCCTGATTGGAAACTCCCCGCCGCTGCGGACCAAAGTCCGATCCATCGCGGCATTGTCCCGAATCGATCGCGTCACGGCGATAGGTCCTTGTGGATCCGTCTCTTTTCGGCGTGACGAGAGACTGGGACGAGACTCGGGGAAATTCTACGCCCTCCGCGCGATCCTTCGGAGCTGAAGCTGCGTCGAAAGCGCGGCGAGGAAGAATCACGGTAGAATTTCGACACTCTCGAATGTATGCAACAGATTATCTTTTCGCCCATGACTTCGTCTGCGTGGATCTCGAAATAATAACATCCCCTGTTCAACCCTCTCTTCAGGAATAGATAAATCGCCAAAAATCCTGTGAAACACGTCTTTCTCAATTTCCAACCGAAAGCCAAATACCTACCAATTTTCATGGATCAAATTTAAACTTGAAAAATGACAGATTTTCATGCAAACTTGCAACCCCTGGTTTTACCATTTCAGGGAAAGAATTTCGTAAGATCCTTTCTCACAGTGGGTGCTTACGTCACAGAAGAAACTATTGTCCAAATTTCATGTAATTAGCTTCAGCGGTTTCGGCTCGGCGTTGATGAATCAATCAGGACACACTGAAAAAAGTATTTAGCTGATCCAGCTATATTTCTGGCTGCCTCAGACGCAACTAGAAAAATATTGCTAGCGTACCAAGAATTCTTGCCATTGCGAAGAAAATTATCACTGCAATTACTATAATCTTCTAGTTGTGGCCAAATTTTTTTGAGTGCATGTTCTTTTATACACGGTAAAAAAATGGTGTTAATTTTTTAAACCATTTCACCGGTGTGAATCCATATGTACCACATCTGGTGTCGTTCGGTCTTACGCCATTGTTATCCACCAACACCAAAAGTGGTGTTGATTTTGAACACCATTTCACCGATGTGGATCCATATGTACCACATCTGGTGTCGTTCGGTCTTACACCATTGTTATCCAACGCCAAAGGTGGTCTACATAAGTCCGCACCGCAGAATTGTTTACACAGTGTACATATAGACAGATAAATTTAGATGATAAAGTCAAAGATGAAGAAGGAAATTCGAGCCGACGATAAATCAGTGCCAACAGGCGACGGGGCGAAAGCGGTGGGAGGTATTGTGCGCGCTCGCACGCATCGAATGCGTCCTCACGCGCGAGCTCGCCGCGCGATCGACCCCAATTTGCATCCCCCGTGCCGCGTTCGACTGCGATCCCCGAAACCTGACCGAGCCCCTGATTTTCGGCATTCAGGTGACATATGTCGTCCGCCGAACGCATGCTGGGGCCACGGCGGCTCGTGGACCTTGATACGGCATAGCTGTGCTCTCGTATGGTGTCGCAGGGGTTGTCAGTGACGAATCTACGTGTCAGTCGCGAGAAGGAAAGCAACTTATCGATACGAGAAACTCTCTGAACGCGATCAGGTCGATATCGTTTCGACGGATAAATTAAACCCGACGATGCAAACAATTGATACGTGAAATCGTAAGGGAAGGTGATTGCGGAAACGAATAACTCGTCGAAAAAAAAAGAGAAAAAGAAAGGAGAAATTGAAAGAACCACCTGACGATGATCGACGACGATCACACATTCCTCGCATCGAGTCGATTCCATTAAAACCGTCACCCCGTTGAACGATAATTTATTTCCAAAGACACACAACCCCCCGATTTGAGAACCGTTGCGTTCGCGCGTACGCGCATGTGGAGGCACGCACTCCGCCGATGAGGGTTGCCGTTCCACCCCTCGCCGTCGCGGGGTACGCACGAGAGCGCGGTGTACCAACCGGGGAGCGAGAGAGAAAGCGCGACAGTGGTGGAACAGGGTGCGAGAGGGAGCGCGCGCGCGCGCGCGCGCGAGACCGTCAGAATGGAGACACAAAAGAATCGCGTCGCATGCCGCACGGGGCCCCGATTCACCCCTAAATAAATCCACTCTCCCGTGCCGAATTCTCATGCAAGGTAGAGGCCTCGATCGCGGCTCCGTGGGAGATGGTCGAGACGAATATGGCGTACACCGCGCTTTAACGACCCACTCGCGCGCGTTAATGGCGCGGCAACTGTTTTTGGTTTTTAACCGGCGTGCCGCGTCGAATTTATTCTCTCCCCCGTCCCGTCGATCCTTGGGCACGCAACGACCGACCCCGAGGAATCTACGATCGTAAGACTATAAACTTACTCGCCAGGGAAAGAAGCTTCGATCGCTATTATCTCGTTATCAATGAATTGTTTGCCTATACCGATATGAGACTTTATTACAGATTGAAACGTAATCTTCAAAAAAGTTTATATTATACAAATATCAGCCAAAAAAAGCTCATCGGGTTGTGAGATAAGAGCGATTGAAGTTTCTTTCCTGGCACTGAGTAAGCCTCATATCGCTGCTTGAGAAGAAGACCGTCACAGCTCAAAATTTCAGTAGGAGCATTTAAAGCTTATGACAAATTCAAATTAAAAGCTATTGTAGAATGAGTTGTTGTCTGAATTTAGCGGAAGTCAAACAAATTCAGACAACAACTCGTTCTACGATAGCTTTTAATATGAATTCATGATAAGCTTTAAATGCTCCTACTGACATTTTGGGTGGCGACGGTCTTCTTCTTAAGCAGCGATATGGCTTCTTCATCACGGATGCTGCGAGCCGATTCGAAGATTTCTAGCCAAATGTTGTGGTAAAAATATCCCCAATCTATATGTATTGGCTCTGTTCATGACCATACAACTGTTTCTCGTGCCTGTCTGTATTAGTATAAATGCAGCCACACGAATTTCCATTGGACGACATAGAAGGCATTGGTATAGATGCATGCGTACTATCATACAGAGGCATGAGAAATATGTAGTTGTGATGGTTAATGCGTGGAGTGGATAAGCGTTTGAAATGCTTTTTGCACCGAGAGAAAAATGTAAATAGTATACGTACACATTTGGCTAAATCGGCGATTATGAGTGGGGGAAAACATATCTAATTACTCGGATTAATAATTGACTCGAATGGACTACAGCCTGTTTCCATGAAATAGCCGTTAATCGTTACGATACAAGGAAATTTATCAGTCGAGATAACTAATTCTGCATTCCCCCACCCGTAAACACAGATTTAATTGAATGTACCATTTGTTCCCTCTGTGAACAATACAATTACAGTTACAGTGCCCGCTACGCGTCGTGTTACATCGCGCAACACGTCTTCGCGTGACGACTCGACGTCAATTGCTCGCCGCGCGAGTAATTCTTGTTATTACGCGATCTCGTTTCCGTGTACACGCGCGCAACAATCCACGTTCAACAAGTGGTCGATCGAATTCCGCCGTTCTCGGAGAGAACCACTGCGTACGCGTGTTCCTCCGTACATCCACGAGGGTGCACGCACACGTGCGCGCGTCCTGAAAGTGGTGGTTGGATGAGCCGGGGTGTTCGGGGTGGGCGCAAGCAAGAACGCTCGGGTATAGGGTGCCCGGGGCTTTTTTTGGATCGGGTCGAGCAGGGAGGACGGGAGGGAGGCAGAAACCATCTGCCCGCATATGTTATCCCCCACGACACCGGCGCGTACGGTAAGAAGGAGAACCGCTCGCCCAAAACCAGGAACCGACTGTCCGCTCGTCCGTCTATCCGAGGAAGTCGGAAATGGCGCCCCCCCGGGGGCCCCGAGAAAATAACTGTTTTGGTAATTAGAGAAATATGGGAAAAAAAAACCTCCACTTTGCGCGCGTGGTCGACCTCGATCGGCTCGAGACGGCGTACATATACCTACGGAAAACACTACGTAGGAGCGCGCGAGCCGAGCGCGACGTCTGGGGGGAAGCGCGTGTACCTACTCCTGCGACGGACGAACACGAACGTATGTTTCGCGAGGGAGAGAAGGAAGGACGCGTGCAGCGAGACGGGAGGAGAGGTGGAAAGATCCTTAATTTTTTTCCTCCCGAGTCGATCGTCGATAAATCAAGGCCGAAGCTGCCTCGGAGAGGTTCGATTTCGAGGCGATCGCCGTGTAATGGTCGGTAGGAGCAGCAGCAGCAGCAGCAGCTGGTACCGAAAAGCCGAGCGAGAATCGCGACGGCGAGTGACGCGCGCTCTCCTGCTCCCTTTAAAGTCCTTCGCGCGACTCTCGTCGGGTTATGAAGCGCGGGGCATTGACAATTAGCATTGTCGGGGGGAAGGAGATATATTCCGCTCGCTGGAAGTAGCGCCCCGCAGGACAGCTGGACTCTCTCTCTCTCTCTCGTCGGATGCTCCGGGGGCACGCTCCTCTCCGAATTCCCCTCCTCGACCGTCCCACTCTCGTTCTCGCTCGCTCGCTCTCGGTCGTGCACACGCGCCGCGCCTCTCTTCCGTCTCCTCGCCGCCGCGATACCGCGCGTGCTCTCGACGAGGACGGAACTAAGGTGGCCCACGCTCCGGCCACGCGACTCCTGATGCGGCGGCGCGATTTCGGCTACCCTCCGGTATATCCTTTCTGGACCGCGTCGACGCCACCCGCATTCGGACCCTTCGCGCGAGGGAGGCGACTTGCCGTGACACCCCTATCGGTGATCCCGATTTTGACAGCCCCGCCGAGCCGCCCACGCTCGATTTCGCGAGAGGCACGCGCGCGTGGATCGATCGCGGGAGCGCCGCGTCACGCGTGATTCCACGTGTCCGTGGAATGTGGCTGCGGTCGGATCGAAGGTTTGCGGCGTGATTGAAGCGTCACGCCGTATGGCGCGACTGCGAGACGCGTTGCCTCGAAATCGATCATTACTGCAAACGAGAAGGGTGAGACTTTGGTGAAATCCTCGAAGACGGTTGCACGTGCAAGGAAAAAAAATGAGTGCAGTCTCAGCAAAACTTGCGATTGCTGAGAACTCGTTGCTATCGTGACAAAAATATCATCCGTGGCGGCAAAAGATATGTCCCAATAGTGGTAAAAATATTTGCTGGGATGGCAAATATTTTTACCAAAAACAACTTCACTGTGATTGCAATCGAGGGGTTTCTGGGAAAAACAACATTTATCAAGAAACATGAATCGTGGCAAATTGACAAAAACTGTTTTTGTTTCTTATCAGCCTATAAAACCTATTTTTTAAATTTTTAGGCCATGTGAGAAGGCATCTTAAATATTTATCAGTCAGCAGCATTGAAGTATGGTAAACGCAATAGCGTTGCCACTTCAATTTCAACAAAAAGTGACATGTTGTCTTTCCCAGAAACACCTCAATTATATTTACCATCATTAGGCATACCTGTTGCCAACACAGATAATATTTTTGTCGCGACAGTGGAAAATTCCCAGCGAAACCTAGTTTTGCTGAGGCTACGAAATCTTTTTTCTTTCGTGCGTGTAAATCGATACGACGACAACGAGACTAATTCCTCGTCCCGCGAAGAAATTCGAAGGACGCGCGGTGCGTACATCCTTGCGGTCGGAACGCACCGAACTTCTCACGCCGATCGTGGCTCGAATTAAGGCTTCGGCGAATGCGAGCGTGTGCACGCGCGGTCGGGGCCCGGCCGAGCAAAAACGCAATTCCATCGGGCGCCACGACGCGGCCGAGTTCGCCTCGCGCGCGCGCCAACGGCTGCGATGCTCTTTTTACGACTGCTGCACCCGAGAAGCGGGGTGTGGGGCGCCGCGACTATAACGAAGTTTCCGAGCGATCCTTTTTTGCGGAGACCGCGTTGTATATCCGAGAGAAAAGAGCGCGATCCTCTCGGAAAACAGCCAGGGGTGCGTTGTTGCGCGCGCTCGCAACGGGTACGTTGTAGACCGTCAGATAGTGACAGATTCTGGTGTCCCATTTTCGCATATAAGCCTCGAAGAGGGTTGAAAAGTACTTCGATTTTGAGTTGAATGAAGGGAAATTTACGAATGGTCCCTGGGGACAACATACGGAAAATTCGATTTTTCTTAACAAGAAAATAAAAGGTACCTCTTGCCAATTTTTTCACGCGCAAGCCTTGTTCACTAAATGATTAAATAATAAAACCTGGCTTCGGAAATCAAAGGCTTGTGTGGGAAAATCGGTCAAAAAATCTCGATTTTTCCTTACAACATTACGCCCTTACTTCAACCCTTTAGCCACCTGCAACACTCAAGCCTTTGGTTTTCCGAAGCCAGGTTTTATTAATTAATCATTTAGTGAACAAGGCTTGCGTGAAAAAATGGGCAAGAGACACCTTTTATTTTTTTGTTAAGAAAAATCGAATTTTCCATATGTTATCCCCAGGGACTATTCGTAAATTTCCCTTCATTCTACTCAAAATCGAAGTACTTTTCAACCCTCTTCGAGGCTTGTATGCGAAAGTGGGGCACCCCAGAATCTGTCACTATCTGACGGACTATTGCGCCTAGACGCAACGAACGCGCTAAGGATGCACGGGAGAAAGTCGACGGCCTTCGATATTGTCGTGAAAATCGAAATTTCTGGAATCGAACTCACGACTATCGTATTCGACGTATTTTGTTTGCGCTGATTCTGAAAATCATGGATATGTTGAGGAAATTTCTGAGGAATGCCGAGATGTCGTTGATTTTACAGGGAGAAATAATTTTGTTTTAACATAAAATTGCTGATATCTTACATTTCTGTTGAGATATCGACCCAAATAATCGTGCTTTTCGCAAACATCATAAAAAAATACGCAAGACAGGTGGGTCGAGCGATCGATTCCAGAGATTTCGATTTTCGTGAAAAATTGGAAAATCGAAATCTCAGGAATATAATTTAATTATGTAATTTTTCACGCTGATTTCGACAATCTACGCTGTACTGGTTAAGTCTCAAGAGGGCACCGAAATATCGTCGATTTTATGCGGAGAAATAATTCTTTTTTCCCATAACATCTCCGATAACTCATATTTCCCTCGAGATATGGGCCTAATAACCGTGTTTTTCGTAATCAGCACGAAAAAAATACACGAGACAGGCCGATCGAGCCCTCGATTCCAGAGATTTCGATTCTTCTTAAAAATCCTTTTACCATTTTCTTTCGATTTTTAGCGAAAATCAAAATATCCGGAATCGGTTCACCCTCTCGAATGTATATCTTCTTGCCGATTTCAAAAATTATTAACTCATCAGTGAAATCTCAAAGAAACGCCGAAATATCGACGATTTCTCGCGGGAAACCCGCATCGAATGGATGCACGATCGGTACACCCCACTCCCGCGAAAACACTTTTTCGACGGTAGGTATCGTTTCCCGCGCGACGAACCCTCCGCCCGGCGCGCGCACGAGGGACAGAGAGAGAGAGAGAGAGAGAGAGAGAGAGAGAGAGAGAGGGCGTCGGAAAGCGGCGAGGTGAGGAGAGACGGGAGGGGCCCACCGATCGTATAATTTTGCACATTGTAAGAGGGAAATCGAAAGGCCCCCGAGGCGGGGAGGATGGTAGAATTACCTTTCGAAATTCAATAGAACGCACCTATACCATTCCGTATCCCGCGTACGCGAAGCGAGCGCGCACCCAAGTGCTTCGCGCGCGCGCATAGTTAGCCTCTCTCCCTCTCTGCGCGGCGAAGTATAGCGCGTAACAGAAGTGCGTAGGCATTGGTCGCGCACACGTGCAGGGGCACGCGTCCTAACAAAGGGCCCGCACCGACCCACCCCCTTGCTTCTCGATCCCCCGAATCCCCCGGTGCCTCGCACGGCCGAGCACTGGGCTGTGTGCGCTCGTCGACGTCGTGCGATTAGCGCGTATATACGCGTTCCACGCCGAGCGTGCGTATTGGTACACGCGTGTTCGAACTCCCACGGTGTCGCGCGCGCGCGCGCTTCGACAGCAACGATATTCGAGAAGAACGTGTGGCGCGCGAGAGATCGAACGGTCCTTATCGCTTCATCTGTCTCCCTCGATCCGTAACAACGACGGGGGGGGGGGGGGAGGATTTTGGCCGCCGCCGGAGGGACGAGGAGTGCGACGCGACCGCGACCGTCGTTTCGCGACATAATACGCGCGCGGTCGAAATTCGGGAGGCATTCCGGGGCTCGACGTAATCCCTCGTTCCCGGTTGCGATGCAGCGCGCGGGGACGACGACTAGACTGCATTCGGGGTTGCGTCTCGGTACGGATTAAGCTCTACGGGGGGATCGTGCGGGGCGCGGAGACCCACTCTGCGCGTTTTATGTATTATAAACTCGGTCGAGCCCTACTTTATATGTAGGCTAGTCAACCCCCGGGGGGTGCCAGGTATATATCTGTACGGATATATCGCACGCCCTGTTTTATTTGCAACGCGCGGTACGGTGGTTGACGCGATCGATGCGATTATCGGAGAAGGACGAGGTCGGGTAAATAGAACTGCCGTCAAAATTTCGATGGTGGAATACCGCGCGGAAAAAAGAATTTTTTGCAACTTTTGCCGCGTCAAATATCGTTAATTTCTTCGTTTATCGAATACTTTGTACAACATTCTCTCTTGCGTTTGGCGATTCTCCGCCGGGTATATCACCCCGCGTGGCTGTGGAGGCACCGTCACCCCTCGACCACTCAGATCGGTCCGGATTTCCAAATCGGCACAGAACTACGCCGCGGATAACCGATCCTCCTGGACGCGCGTTGTTCGCCTAACGACCCGTCATTAGGTACCCCGCCTCCTCGCAACCGAGACTTCCTCCAGGAGAGCCCCAGGGCACCGATAGAGAGGGATCGGCGCGCTCGTTAGGATACCGCGCGCGTAAGATACCCGGCGGCTATAATGGTCCAGCGATTCGATTTCGTTCGATGGAGAAATCTCATTCATGCGGGGGGGGGGGGATAAAATCTGAACCGGTATAGAAAAAAAAAATAAATCCCTCCCGCGCGAGAAAACCGGCGAAGAGATGGGCGGGAGGAAGGCTCGCCCTCCTCCTCCTCCTCCTCCTCTCGGCACGGCATGCCCGTCCACCCACCGAAACGCGACACTTCCTTGAAATCGAATTCCCTCTTTCCCGGCTTTTTACGAGGAAAACACGAGGATCCACCCGCACCGGCCTTCCGCTCGCGCCGTGGGAAACGCGCCGCGAGTCGAGTCTCCGGGTGAAGTTATTTCCTACCCCGAATCGCGAGAGAATCGGCGCATTTCTCAATGATCGATAAATCTGCCGCATCTTTCGGTGTACGCGCGGGAAGATCCTCTCGAATATCCCGACGCTCTGCCGCTGCCGCCCTCCGGTTTTCGCCGGTACGGGGGATTTACACACGCTCGCGGTACCTACTCGGTGGAGCGTCTCGTCGTCGTTGCCCCCCGGCATATGGCGCGGGCCCCCCCCCCCCCCTCCCCTTTTCAGTTCCGGGGGAAACGAGGGGGCTGCCCCGTGGCGCGTGCTCAAAATCCCCACCACTCCGCTCCCCTAATGCCGCGCGCGACGCGCCGGGGTATACACCACTGCGCGTAGCCCGCGACCGGTAAAATGCTGAAACCCAACCCGTCTATTCGATGACCGAGCGCCGCTCCTCATTCCCGACGCGGACGCCATGCAGTGCGAAGCCCGCGGACCGATCCGATTCGGAGGATCGCGAACGTACGGATCGGCGTGTACGTCGTCTCTGTCCGCTTCCGTGTCGCGCGCTCGCTACGCGCGGTAGAGCAGCGACGGCGCGATAGCCGCGCGATCGCGAGCCGGTGCTCGGTTGCGGTGGTGGCGATCGGCGGAGCCGAGGTCGCAGGGGTGGTTTTCGGTGGTGGTACGCGAGTGCGCGCCCCTCTGGAAGCGCGCATCGTCGTCGCCGTCGAACGACGACGAGCAGGAGGACGAAGAGATAAGAGAAAGAGAGACGCTCTCGGCGTGGAGGAGCGCGAGGAAAGGCCGTTATCGTCGCGGCGCGGGAGCGCAAGTTGACAACCGCGCCGTCGTAATAGACGGTGACCTCATGCGTTACCCGAGGGGCAGCGGCGGCGACGACGACGACGGCCGCGACAACGGCGATCGCGCGACAACGAGACAATTAAAGTTCAGTTCGCTCCGCGGGACTGGAGCCGCGAGGACGCGTTCGCACGGCCGTCGCGCGGTGAGACAAAGGATCCTCCCTCGGACGACGGGCCGCGAGGGAACTCTCGTCGCGCGCGGGTGACGGATATAGGCGCGATGAGCGGCGGCGACGACCTGGGTACGATCTCGCTCGCGATCGATCCCCCCGTCGAGCTTTAGCGCGCTCTCGTAAACCCGAGCTGCTTCCTCCCCTTTCCCTCGCCCCGCGCCGAACCCACGTTGGCACAGCTCGCCG
Organism: Xiphydria camelus; assembly: GCA_963678675.1. NCBI lineage: Eukaryota > Metazoa > Arthropoda > Insecta > Hymenoptera > Xiphydriidae > Xiphydria > Xiphydria camelus. Next base: position 36,190,725 of record OY783192.1, on the reverse strand, counting down.
AGGAAGACTCGAAGAGAGAAACGGACCGGAGAAAAGAGACGAGAAAGCGATCGAGAGAATCGGCATTGCCGCTGCCGCGCGGTAGTGCCCTGCTGGTTTATTTTTAAGTCGACCAATTAGATTCGTCCTCGACGAGGCATCAGTGTCGATATAATCGCGTCGCGCGGACTCGCTCGCTCTTCCATCTCGAGAGCGGGAAACGTGTGTTGAGAGAGACAGAGTGAGAGTGAGAGAAAAAGAGAGAGAGACGAGATCTCTGAAAGATGACCACCATGGGTGTGACCGTGTACTGCAATCGGGTGCAACTCGGCGGCAACGACTGCCAGCAGGAGCAGCTCATGTTGCTCAGGACCCTGCAGGACAACGAGGGCAACATCCTGAGCAACCAGCAGCCCCAGCTGATCGTCCCCAAGAGCAACGCCGGCGGCGGCGGCGGCGGCGGCGGCGGCGCGGCCACCGATAGCGCGGCGACGGTCCTGCCGCCGTACGATCCGTCGAGGCTGAAGAAGCACGGGAAGAACGGTCAGCCGCCCCCGGTGGCGGTGGCGCGGCGCAACGCGCGCGAGCGCAATCGCGTCAAGCAGGTGAACAACGGGTTCGCCACGCTGCGACAGCACATACCGAGCCACATCGCGGCGGGCTACGGCGATCGCGGGAAGAAGCTGTCGAAGGTGGAGACGCTGCGCATGGCGGTGGAGTACATCAGGGGGATGCAGCGGCTGCTGGCCGAGGCGGACGGCCTCGAGTACGATCCGAACGCGGGGATGGGCCAGAGCCTGCCGTCGCCGGCGAGCAGCGTGATGTCCTCCAGCCATAACGGCTCGGGCGAGAGGCTCGCCCTGGAGGACGAGGTCGAAGAGGAGGACGCGAAGCCTCCCATGGGTCTCAGGTGCGTACCTATGCCTTTTTTCTCGGATGGATGTGACGATACGTGGAGTCCTTGGACCATATGGGGAAGGACTGGTATACCGGTCAATTTTACCGTATTTAGGATACTAGAGGTGTTACACCGTTAAACATTTCTGTTTTGAATTCACGAATTGTCTTGAAAGCTGCTAAGAGACGCAGAAGTGCGGTAAAATTACTGACGATTTAGTGCGAAAATAAAAATTTCTATAAAGAATGTACAGGAAAATCACGATGAATATTGCAGAATCACAATAAGATGTCGTAAAATTACAATATGTATTGTAAATTACCAATTGTTCTTGAATTTCACGATTAATTTTGCAAATTTCATTCACAAATGTGTCGCAAGCTTTTCACAACTTCTAATGGTGTGATAGTAGACCGGGGTGAATCGGATCATAGATCTATATTTCGATTCTTCGTACTACATCATTGGAGAGCAACGAAGTAATGCGAAGGACCAAAATGTTCATTTTCAACACAATCCGAGAAACATGGATCTACGATACGAAGCCCTGTAATTCGGTTCGCCACGGGGTGGGATTCCGTATCGATAGAATTCTACAATCGAGATATCGTTGCGCATGCTTCGTTATACTTAAAAAAAATATGAGCAACGATGACGATCGTAGGATTCTATCGACACAGAATCCCACCCTTGGTCTGCTGTATGCATGAGGATTTTCGAATGTTCTCACAATGCAGTGTACGATAATTTTTCCCTTGAAAACGTTAAATCCTGAGATGGTTTACATTAAAATTTACCACTTTCTACGAAAAAAAAATCGTTCTTAAACACAGTAAAAACATTCGACAACCCTCGTATACGTAATTATATCCTTCATTCTATGTATAATAAATACGATAAAATCGACTGCTACCGATCTTTCCGCGCACTGACCCTGCAATCACGACGACGACGACGACCACTGCCGATTTCTCGCAGATTATCCCCGAACCTGACGGCGTCTCCGCGCGAGTATCGCGTGCCCTCGACGGGCGACGAGGAGAACCTGGAGCCGTCGCGACGCCACGTCGGTCACGCGCAGCAGAGCTTCGCCCGGCTCTCGCCGAACTCCGTCGCCTCGCCGTCCGAGTTCTACGGGCAAAACGAGGAGAACCTGGAGCCGGGCGGTGGATGCTGCGGCGACGGCGACGAGAGCGTCACCGTCTACGCGGCCAGTCCCGAGGCCTTCGCCGGTGCGCTCTACTACAAGCAGGAGATACCCGGCACGGGGGACGTTATGGACGTGGTCAGCTGGTGGGAGCAGGAGCAAGGGAGGCTGGCCACGCAGCACGCGCAGCATCTCACGCACGCGTAATCGCGGTGAGTCGTCGCGGCGGGGCGCGAAACGTTTCAACTCACTTTTCGCGAGCGCGTGCACGGAGAAAAAGGATTAACCCTGTATCGCGGTTTCTGCAACCACGCGGCTAGATCGTTTCTTTGGACACAAATATTCGTAAAATTCGCTATATCTACCAATGGGATTTGGCCATCGCGACGCACGTAATATTGTAGTTTTCTTTAATCCATGACTTACAATTGGGCCATGTTATGCAAAAATTAACCAAGCCACAATAAGGTAAAAGTGGGATAGACGCCCCGGTCTCTATTTAACTTTGCATGCGATTATCTCGAAATGCAGTAGAGATATGGAAAAAATGTAACGCAGTTTCTTTATAGTAAAAATATAGAGGAATATTTTTCACTTAAACTTCTTCGATATCAGGCAATCAATTTCGAGATAATCGATTATGAACTCGCTCTTCAATCGAGGCGTCTATCCCACTTTTACCCTATGTAAAAATTACGAGTAATTAGCTTTTACATGTTTTTTTTGTTGACATTTTTAGATCAGTATGTGACATTATCTCGGTTTTTTTTTAAGTTGTGGGTTGGTTGCTTTTTGCATAACAGGGCCCAATTGTTACTTGAGCTATTTGCCACTATAACCTTCCAAGAAAATACTTTTTCCATGGTATTGCTAAACTTGGCCCGGACCGATACAGAGTTGACTGGGTGGTCTACTGAAAATTACTTGGCGGGTCGCGGATAACTATTTATTTGTATCGATAAAATCTTTAAATGAGATCAATTATATATCTCTTCCTTACAGTCGGAGAAAAGTTTGCGGTAACCATTCTCACAGTCCATGCGGTAAGATTGAATTATTGCGGCGTATATGACGTTCAGTATCATAAATATGTCGATATTTACTACAAGCAGGTATTGTCACACTTGTCATACCTTTAGCAAATATCGACATATATTTATGGTACCGAACGTTACACGCCGCAATCATTCAATCTTGCCACGGGGATTGCGAGAATGGTCACCGCAAACTTTTCTCCATACGTGGAATAGTATGTGAGACTGCAAGGAAAAAATATTTAATTAACATGAAAAAAAGATGAAATTGACGTAAACAGACAATTACTCGCGACCCCGCAAGTAATATCCACTAGATCCGACTAATTCTTTGTCTCCGTGCTTCAATCATCGTCCGTTCGGCAGTCAGTTGCGTCGAACTGCGAATTACACATTCGGTCTTTTAATTTGATGCGAGCGAAAGGGAAAAGAGAAGCATTCCCGCGCCCCCCCCCCCCCCCCCTCTTCGAATAACGGACCGAACGTTTTTTCTGCCACCTTTCTCTCCCCCCCCCCTTTCTCTCTCTTTCTCTCGTTCGCCGCGACTCTCGCAGCTTTCGTCGAACGCGTATGTATTTACGCTAGCGCGAGCGGCACGCGCGCGCTCCGCGGTGGCCGAGGAGGCGAGTCAATTAGCATCGCGCCTAATTAAAGTCGCCGGTCGAAACGCGTCGAGCGATTTCGCTCTCGTTCCGCGAGGTTCCAACGCGGACCGCGATACGATGAACGGCCTCGACGCACGTGCGCGTCCTCCTCCTCCTCCTCCTCCTCCTCCTCCTCTTCTCATCGTCCAATTTACTCGGGGGGGCGGGAAAAGCGTGACGCGCGCGCCCGGAGGAAGCCCGCGAAGTAGAAACTCTTGTCGCGACGTCGAAGTGGGTCTCTCTACGCCGTCGGTGCCGCACTTGAGAGCTCCTCGCTGCGGACACGTGTCGCGCGGGCTCGGAAAGTCAACTCGGAGCGCCCCCGCACTCCCTTCGCGGCGAGGCGCCGCTTCGCGCGAGCGACTAGAAGGGGACGACGAAGGCGTCGCGAAGTACGTAGCTGCCACTCGTCCTATCGCAAAGTGGGTGTGGGGTACGCGAGCGGACTGCGGGGTCGGGGGGAGGGGTGGAGGCGCGAGAGGACGAAGCGATACTCGTTGCGGTCGACGGTGGACACATGGCGTCCATCGCGCGCCGGAAGTGGTCCACGGCGGGCTGTGCCATGTGCCGGAAATGCTCGGGATCTCTTCGCGGAGGCGCGTCATCCCTGACCCCGTCGCGCCACGTGCGCGTGGTGTATCGCGCGACGATTCCCCCTGCGCCGGGATCCTCGCGATTTGGTGTCCGAGAGACGATCGTTCTCCTTTTCGAAGATTGACGAGAGGATCGCGCGTGCGAGAGAGAGAGAGAGAGAGAGAGAGAGAGATTTCGTACAATGAGAAAAAAAAGTTTCGTTAAAAGATTTAATTCGCCTAAATAAGTCGAAATAATAATATATTCGTTTTTCAATTAAGGGAATTGCGTTTAACTCGATGCTCGTTCATTCGCAGCAAGTATTTAAGCATAATCGATGTGAGTAGATATATATAAATCATACTAAAAAAAATACTTAATTATTTCAACTGCACAAAAAAAATAGCCATAAGTGTATGGCGGACTAAGTATTTAAAACTATGGCAACTAAATATCTACTCGGAATGATTAAGCAGAATATATCAGTTGCGAATAAACGGGTCTTGGATTGAACACAATTGCATAAACCAAACAAATATTTCATCGCTTGAAATAATTCCAACCGATCAAATCGATTCAACCAATAATTCTTTTCCCCGGTATATTTCCATTTTCCACGGAAACCCGGACTTCCCACGACGCGTTCTAACGCAGTCGCGCGATGAGATACGCGCGCGTACCGAACATACGCGTACCGTTGCCGCTCTCGAACGAGGGAACTGCGACAGAAGTGGGTGCCATATGGGCCGCGCGATGCGATCGAGAGAAGTTCGTAGATACCATATGCTTCGCAGAAAAGAAGGCGGCGGCGCGGCTTCCCCTCGCCGCTCGTTCTCGTCTCGCGTACACCGCACCGCGCGCGTACGATACAGCGAGAGAAGAAGTGGCGCGGCGCGGCGCGGCGCGGCGGGGCTTACCGTGCGCCCCACGATTTCGGCTGGTATAGTCGCGCGTTCGCCTCCGGTATAGACGTCAACGGTGCGCGCGCGCTCGATGCTGGTAATGTATATTGATAAGATACGCGCGCGCGGTACACGTTCGCTTCTGCGCGACATGCGGGTTCCACCGGCATAATTAACGGCGCGACGCTCTTTTGTTCGGCCCCGCTCGCGGATGCATCCGCGCTCTCCGCGCGCGCGGACGAGTCGAACGGTGGAAAGAGAGGAAGACAAAATTCACGAGAATAGTCGATCTTTAAATACAAAAGATATTCGTATCGCTAAATTCAACATCACGCGAAGTAGAGTCCGAAGAAATGATTATCGACGCAATTATAAAAAAATGCGTTTCTCTCTGCGACATCGTGACGTCATCGAAACGCCAGAGAGACGCGCTTGTTGCGAGTGCGAGAGAGAGAGATATAGACTCACGGCACACGATGACGTAGCTACATTTCAAAATTCCGTTTTCCGGCGTTGACAGGGCCGCAAGTGACAAGTGAAAATACACGGGGTTGATAATTTTGCCCACATTTTTCGAATCTGCGGTAAAAGAAAATTGCTTAGAAACCGAATTTCGCCTGAAACTATTTGAAGAGCCATGGGGAGGAAAGATGAAAGTCCACTTAAGGCGATTCTGAGCTATTTCAAATTTTAAGTTCAAAACCTCTTGTATTGATCTTATTCTCCGCTGTATCTTCGAACCGTTATAAATTGCGACTGTCCGCGTTATCAGCCCTGAACGAAGTGCTGATATTGTAAACTACGGGCACAAAGCTACAAAACGCGCCATCCAACTAAATTTTGGTGAAAATGGACTCAGCTTTTTTTCCGCCTGTGAATCTTCATTTAGTATACGAGGCGCGAGCGGACGCGGGGCGAGCCGTGGCTCAGAAAAACGGGAGGAGCCGCGCTCGTCGGGACTCCCTGCGCCCGTAGAGTCGTGGAAAGGAATTTATCAAATTAATTCGCCGCGACGACGCATCTCGTAAACTTCCACGGGATGACCTCACATTGTAATTGTCGTGAATTGCCGCTCTCTTGGCGGCCCTCGCGCGGCGCGAGGCGCGAGCTCGCACATAGTATACAATGACGTACCGAAAGGCGTGAGAATTCCGGCTTCGTGGGGTGAATTAGCGCCGAGGGAAAGGCACCGTCGCGCGTCTCCGCGGCTCCGTCGGCACGCTGGGTCGGCGACTTTGCGTTTACACGCGCGACGCGATGAAGGCACTCACGAGTTCTCGTCTCCCTTTCTCGCCCTCTGGATCCCCTCGGGGATGGCGAGTCCTTTTTACGGTCCTCGCCGAATAGAAAGGAAGCCGACGACGAGTCCTGCGATGGTCGCGCGCGTGCTACGGACGCGACGCACACGCGGCACGGGAGGACGACGAAAGTGGATTTTATCTCGAGTGTGCGTCTCGAGAGAGAGAGAGAGAGAGAGAAAGCGGGAATTCACGAGTGACTGTGGAGCCGACGAGGGATGTGCTTCGTACCGTGATAAGCTCGAGATATCGTGGAATTCGGAAAATTCGGAGAAACTCTCGACTGTATATTCACGCGATTTGTCGACGTTACGCGCTCAATTGAGATGCGCTCACTGAGAAAAAAATTGGCCAGTCACGTCCTCTCGGGCGAATCAACTAAATACAGTTATCTCAACAAATATATCACGCACGGGTCTGACTTGACTCGTCGGAAAAAAAATGTCAATCGCTGGTAATTCATTAGCTACGAGCTTTTGGTTCACGTTTGGCTAATACTTTTTTTAAGATTACATTTTTATCTATAATAAAGTCTCATATGGATGTAGACCAAAAGTGCATAAGTAATTAAATAACAGTGACCGATGTTTCTTTCCTGACAAGTGAGTTTAGACTCATATAGTTAAAATAATTAAAATTTAGTTGAGGTAACTAGATACTCAGCTGCTTCGGCTAAATATTTGTTCAAATAACTATACATTTAGTTGATCGCCTGTCACCTCGAAATTTAGTTGAAAGAAACCAACTCGGATTGATTTAACAGAGCTGTGAAGCTGAATTGACTTACATCTATCGATTGAATGAATTTTATCGAATGAAACCAACAAATTTAGTTATTCCAATTGAAACTATACAGTCCAACCAAACGCGCAATTATTGCTTCGACCAAACTTAACTTTAAACGCAAACAATTCGGTTGGAACAAGTAAATTTTTTTGTCAGTGCTCGTAATCACGACCGAAAAATTCGCTACATACCCCAGGTACATCGCGCAAGTTTCCTTGTACGCGTCTACCTTTCCCACGACCCCT